>CM053598.1:206435566-206446527 GCA_028646575.1 Pseudocheirus occidentalis
CATTTCACAAATATTTCATCACTCTTAAAATAGCGACAGGGTGGGACTTCTACACCTCTCAATCCTCAAACTTCCAGGAAAGTCCATTTCAGATCCAGCTCACAAGAGGAAGCCAGGAAGAACCATTCACCTGATGACGCTGGTAACACTTTTTCCAAGCTTTGATTTTTAGCTCCTATTTCTTAGGTATTGTGAGGGAAATGGTCATTAAGTATTTTCAATCAGATTGAGCATTAGCTCCTTAAAGCTCTGGTTTTCTCCTCTGCTTTGCTTTAGGAAGGCGTAGTGATGCTGCTTAAAATTATGCCTTTGTACATTGGATTAATGCGGCTTTCCAAATAGTCCCCTGCTGAGAGCATCTAATTATTTTTAGTACTTTTTAATATCCACACTATCCCAGTAGTGGATATTCCCCTCACTGGCACAGGCTGCAACCCTTCCACATCCTCTTATTCTGTGAAGCTCTTGTCCATGTTTTGTTTTTTTTTTTTTTCCCCATAAATCTTCCATAGAGAAGCTGCTTAACAGACTGGAGGCCTGGTATTGGGGGATACCAATATTCTATTCAGTATGTTTATCTTTTGTCTCTCAGGATACATGACTAGCCCATCCACTCCTATTCTGGTATCACTTGTCCTTGATAATGTTCTATATATCAGTTCTTTTGCATAAGTCATTGTTGGTAACACGCTGCAGCCTGCTTACATGAACCATGCATTCTTATTGCTCTTTGTGTTAATTTGTAATAGCTCTTCTGAAACAGTAGTATATACTCATTCATATCCACATAACACTAGGAGAATGTTGGCATTCAATATATGGGCTTTTGCAGCAAGAGCGAAACCCCTAAAATGGACTCATTACTTAGTCTGGCCAAATTGCATGCAACATTGAAGAATTTCAAAAAAACAAACCACTTTTGTCATTTTAGGGGTCATGAGACCAATATGTATTTAGTATTTATTATCCTAGTTCATTTAGTCAGTGTAAAAGGCATCCAAACATACTAGAAACAACTTATTTTTTTCTCTTTAAGTTTTTTTGTAGTTTCAAACATAGCAGACATTTCCATATAAAAAATAGAAAAATATTAAATATGAAAGCATGAATCTCATGAAATGTAGCTTTTTAAAAGTATATAATAAACACCAGTTTCAAAGCTGTCCTGCTTGTCTGTCTCCTCAAAATTTCCTTCTGTTCTCTTCTATGCATTTAAAAAAATGCTTCAATAACAAACTTTTCTTTCTTTTCTACTTTTTATTGTCACCATAACTCCCTTTCCTACATCAATTCCCTCCACAATAATTGTTTATTGTTTTTAAAGTAACACCCCTCCCTTCGGAAAATTAACATAGTCAAGGAAAACAAATCCACACATTGGCCTTGTCTGAAAGTGTAAGTCCCCTCTCAGTGGATGAAAAGCATACTTCATTATTAGTCTTCTAAAGTAATGATTAGTCAAGAGTGAATTAAAAAAAAAATTAAGTCCTTATCCAAGGGGTTGGGATGCAAATAAAAAAAGGCAATTCTTTTATTCAAGGAACTTATATTCTAAAAGCAGAAAAAAACATATCTAGGGAACTAGTGGGCAACACAAGATATTTTGGTTACTGAAGTTACAGAAGTGACAAAAAGTGAATCATAGGAGTGTATAAGAATGTACCATTCTTAGGAATAATGGCAGAGTTAATTTGACTATGGTTCTAAAATCAGGAAGGGGGGTTAAGAGGTGAATTACACAAGGTATTGTCAAGTACCTGGGTAGCTCTTGAGAAGTGGATAAGCTGGGTAAATGAAGCAAAGGATGGCTGGAACTTTGTCCTACATATAGTCGACAGCTGAAGCAACCTCTAATTGAGACAGTGGAGCCCCAGAGAAGTCCTTCAGGTCTTAGTTTTCATACCAGATATTATAGTGATTGGCAAGAAATGTAGTAGTTGGGCAAATGAAGACATGTTCATTACATTAATCAGTTCTCATCTTTCAAAGTTATATTAATCATATAAATTGTACTGGTGCTATTGACTTCACTTGGCATCAGTTCATACAGGTCTTCAAGGGTTTCTCTGAATCCATCCGTTTGTCATTTCTTTTGGTGCAGTTCCATTCCATTCAGATATAATTGTTCAACATTTTTCCAACGGTACTCCCCTGGTAAAGATCTCTTTCTTCCTTCTGGATTTTACTGAAAATATATAGCAATGCTTATGATTTATTTGGGATATTTTATATCCTGCTACTTTGCTGAAGTTGCTAATTGTTTCAATAATTTTTAATTGAATCTCTAGGATTCTCCAGATTGGCCATCATATTTTCTGTAAAAGGGCTTATTTGTTTTCCTGTTGCTTTTATCCCCCTGGTTTCTTATTTGTGTCTATAGCTAACCTTTCTAGTACTTATCAAATAATACCAACAATAATGTACATCTTTGCTTTACCTCTGATTTAATTGAAAAAGCCTCTAGCATTTCCATTACACATAAAACTGTATTAGATACTATTTACCATATTAACGAAAAGTCCATTTATTACTTTGCTTTTAGTGTTTCTAAAAAATTATTACATAAATACATGCTGTATTTTGACAAAAGCTCTTTTCATAGTGATATATCATGTGGTTTTTATTGTACTCTTATTAACATGTTCTACAGAGTTCATTGTTTTCCTAATATTGAACCAGCCATATACATTCTTGGCATATCGCCAGTATAGTTATAATGTAAAATCTGTTTAATATGTTATAACCTCTTTGCTAGTTTTATTCAATATTTTCACACTGTATTAACTAGTGATATTATTTTTTCTTTCTGCTTTGATCATAGTAGAAATTTAGTAGAATGCCTTTTTTCCCTGTTTTGCGAGAAGAATTTATAATATGGGAGGCAGCTGGGTGGCTCTGTGAATAAAGGATCAATCCTGGAGTCAGGAGGACCTGAGTTCAAATATGAGCTCAGACATTTAAGCACTAGGCATGTGACCTTGGGCAAGTCACGTAACCCCAATTGCACTCCATTCCCCCCAACAAAAACAAAACAACAACAAAAAAGGATTTGTAATATTGGAATACTTCTCTGAATGTTTGATAGAATTCACTTATAAATCCATCAGATTCTGGGTTTTTCTTTTTCTTTTGAGAGTGCATTTGTGAATTTTTCAATTTTTTTTTCTGATACTGGTTTTTTAAAGTTCTCTGCTTGGCCCTGTTAATAAGGGTATTTTATGTTTTGTAAATAGTTAACCATTTCATTTAAGTGAACAGTTTTGTTGGCATATAGTTAGGCAAAAGACTTTCTAGTAATTTCTTTTAATTCCTCACATTTTTTGTGATTTTAAAAAATGTATATACTTTTTCTGTTTTTAAAAAAAATCCTACTAATAAAAAGTTTATTTTATTAGTTTATTTTTAAAAATCAACTCCCACTTTTATTCATTAATTGAATGAGGATATTTGCTTTCAAATCTGACTCTTTGATTTTCAAAATTTCTCTTTTGATGTTTAGTTTGATTTTTTTTTAATTTTTAAAATTTTTATTGTTTTTCTAGTCTTTAAAAAAATCGAATGCCTTATTCATGTATCTGTTTTCTCTCTTTTGTGGATGAAACTCTTTAAAGACATATATTTTGCCTCAGGATTGCGTTTGCTGAAACCCCTAAATTTTGGTATGTTGTCTCTCACTATAGTCATTTTCTTTGATAAAATGATCTGTTGTTTCTGTAATTTGCCCTTTGACCTGCTTTTTTTTGCTGCTACCTTATTTAGTCTCCATTTACTTTTGAATCCTTTTTTTTCAATCCCTTTACTAAATATTTTAAAATTGAGTTATGGTTTGTAAATTCTATTTAATTCTTCTGTTTTTCTACATATATTTGGGAATTTTTTATGTTTCAATATTTAATTGCTTTTTGCAAAGGTGTGATGCACAAGCAAGATATGTGCAACTGAACGGGAGTGTGTATGTGTTGTGTATTCAATCCTTTAGGTATGCGGTCTCATCGCAATTTTTTTTGATGGTCTAATTTATTGTGTCTGATTTGTTATTTGACCCACTGATTCTTTAGGAATAACTTATTTAGTCTCCATTTCAATTTGAATCTCTTCTTTAAATTAATTGAATATATTACTGAGATGTGATGAGTATGTGTGTATGCATGATATATGTATTTAGGTTTATGTATATGTACATGCTTGCACATGCATACTTCTTTCTTTTCCCATTCATTAATCATCAGAAATCTATTATATCTTTTTTCTAAAACAAATTCTACTCAAATGGTTCTTTATTCGTTATCTTTGGATAGATTTATCTAGTGTGTAGTTACTTAGAATGTAGTACATTGACATCTCCAACTGTTTAAAATTTGGGGTTTTATAGTTAGGTCTGTAATTTGATTTCAATCCTTTACATACTTTGGTTTTATCAGACTCAATGAATCTATATTTTTATTTTACATGGTGTTGTTAAACACAATGAAGTTTTTCTATTAATCTCTTTTAACTTTCTATTTGCCTTGTCTGAGATCGTGTATATTTTGTTTTGTTTACTTGAAGTCAGCAACAAGGATTTATGAAGGGTTTATGGTTATGGTTTATGGTTAAGCATAGAGAATTCAGATACCAGCAGAAAGAAAGACAATCCCTGCCCTCAAGGAGTTTATATTCTACCAACATAAAAATGTCAAAAGGTATGTGTGGGGAGGGAGAATTGTAGAAATCCCTGTCACAGGGGTATGATAAAAAAAAAAGTGCTATAGAGAGTCACAAGAAAGGAAAGAAGACAGCATTGGCTGGGGCCTTTTCCTTAAAATGGAGATTCTGGGTAGGAACCAGACAATCAGATGGGGAAGAGGCAGATACAATCAGTTTTGCCATAACACTTATTTTCAAAACACAGATTTGTTCCAACAAAATTGATACATTAAGGAATATTTTTAGCATAATAAATTTTGTTTGTTTCTGTGAGATTTCTTCCACAAGAAATGACAAAAATGCAGAAAACAGTACCACTTCACAATAATTCAGAAGCAGCTACTTCCACAAGCAGACTTCTTCCTTGTCAAGGCAGAGTGCTATATTTATCATATTTCTTAAGGATTATAGGGTCTGTACCACCCTCTGCTACCTTCTGCTAGGGCTAGAGGCGTGCAATTATAGCCTGCCCAACTTGTGAGAGACCTTGCCAGTCCTAGCCAAGGGAATTTGAACACAAACTGGGCAGCAGCCTGAGGCTGAGGATGTTTCTATTTATTGTGATATTTATATATGGATTTCTTTGCCTTAACATGTATATAACTGTGCTAACATTTCTATTAGATTGTCTCTCTCTTTCTCTTCTCTCTCTCTCTCTCTCTCTCTCTCTCTCTCTTTCTTTCTCTTTCAATGTATCACTGAAAATTTTATGGCATTGTTCCCTTAATTCTATTACCTTCCCAAGGCCTGTGGTTTTTATTGCATGATTTTGCATAATTTGATGTTTTTGGGAAATGCATATGTCTTCTTTTACCAAAACTGATTGTACTTTCACAGTAAGAAATCATGGTGGGTTGGTGGGAAGGTAGAGTAAGCTTCCACAGTAAAAACATGTCAATGACATCATAAACAAAGACCTTTGGAGAGTCAATATTATAGACTGGAGAAGAATGAAGAATAATAAGTTTTGCTCTTGGAATCTTTGTTTAAAGTATTTTTCTTGTAAACAACATCTTATTGGTTTCTTATTTATAAACTATTTTGGTATTATTTTTGTTTTATGAGTGAATTCATCCCAATTAAACTCATAGTTAAAAGTTGATTGTTAATACTGTATTTATCTCCATCCTATCCTTATACTTCTCCCTTTGTTGTCCCTCACTCCCTACTCTACAAGGAAGAAGAGGATAATAAAAGGGGATGTAATCAATACTAGTGATCAACATAATTCAAATAGTGTACTTCCATTCCACTTTTCCTCATTCTGAAATCATGATTACTGGATTTTTTTCCCATGTCCTTCTTTCCTTTTAATCCCCTTTGTGTGAACAATTTTCCAAAGTTGAAGTTTGCTTTGTTTATGATTATTCCCTCCCAGAATCTCCTCTTCCTCTTAAATTTCATTTTCCATTTCTCTGCCTGTTTACAATGTATGTTCGATATCAAACTCTGTAGTGTTCAATTTACCTCTGTCCAATCTAGATAGAAGGGATACCTACTCTGCCCATGTTTGCATACTGTACTCCTGTACCCTGATTTTAAAAACAGTAAGCTTAGCCCCCTTTGATCTCTCTTTCCTATTGTCCTCTTTTTTCCCCTCCATTTTCTTTCTTCTTTTAAGACAATCAAAAGAGGAAAAAGAAAACAGCCTCAGGCCCTTTGTCTTTTTGCTCCCCTGGTGATCTTTGAAGACATCAGGATTCTGAGACTTTCTTTTCTTCTCCTATAATATAAGCAGTTCATCATTGTACAACCCCTTACAATTGTTCAGGCATATTTACCCATCTAGATTTCCTTTGACTCTTATGTTCCCATTTCAGAATTTCCGTTGGGCTCCTCTGGTCTTTTCATCAGAAATATTTGAAAGTTCTCTATTCCATTAAAGATCCATTTATTTCCCACTTGGATTATACTCAATATTTAATTTCCTGTTTATATTTTTGGTATTTTTTATTTTAAACTTAAATAAAAACGAGGAAAGAAAAAAAACATTACCATGTACACAGCAGATCATACAAGAGGATTCAGTAGAAAACAGTAAATTTCTGTATCAGGAAAACCCATGTAGTAAATACGACACATTGTTTGCTACACAGATTTTCTTTGCTTCCTTGTTGGCTTTCTTTTGTTCTCTGTCCTGCGCTTTTTACTTTACTTTTTCCCTTTATCTCACCACCCTAAAGAAAGCTACAATTAAGTGTGGACACATACATACACACACCAACATATACATATATGTATATATATGCATACATATACATATGTTTATATATATGTATATATGCATACACACATATCCACATACTCACACATATATTTAAGACTGATTATTTCTTCCCATCATCTGTTTCTCTGAATGTAGTCTTCCTCCATAAGTCCAAGTCTTTGTGTATTTCTAAATCAACCT
The DNA here is from genome assembly GCA_028646575.1 of Pseudocheirus occidentalis. Taxonomy (NCBI): domain Eukaryota; kingdom Metazoa; phylum Chordata; class Mammalia; order Diprotodontia; family Pseudocheiridae; genus Pseudocheirus; species Pseudocheirus occidentalis. The sequence continues at coordinate 206,442,660 of CM053598.1, forward strand.
ATTATTTCCTATATCAAAGCAGTATTACAACCTTATCACATCCGACCCAAGAGATTCTCTGTGAAAGTTCTGCCCCCCCCAAAATTTTCTGCATTCCTTTTATTCTTGGCTATACATTTTATTTATATAAGACAATTTTAATTTAAACTAATTGAAATTATCCTTTTTTATATTCCAAGAATGTTCTCACCTTCTAATATAAATTCTGATACTGCTAAATCCACTTCCTTTACATCTTTTTTTCCTGATTTCTTTGAAGTTCCTGAACTTTTGTTCTTCCAAATGAACTTTGTTATTATTTTCTATAACTCAGTAAAATAATTTTTTAGTAATTTAATTGGGATGACATTAACTAAATAGATTAATTAGATAAAATTGTCATTTAAAAATTATATTGACTTTACCTATCCATGAACAATAAATATTACTTCAATTATTTAGATCTGAGTTTATTTGTATAAAAAGTGTTTTATGTTTATGCTTATATAGTTTCTGTGTCTGTTTTGGCAGGTACATGCTGAGCTGTTTTATACTGTCTAGGTATTTTAAATGGTCTAAAACAGTACTGAATAATGGTGACATAGTGTAGTTTCTCTATTTTTTTCACTTTTGATTAAATCTGTTTTAACTTTAATGTTGTCTGAGATCATGATTACTATCCCTGCTTTTTTTTGGCAAGTTCCCTCCCACTGTGGGCTTCACAGGTTCTGTTTCTAACAAAGACTTGATATTATCACAGGTGAGGCTCAAAGGCATTTGAAGAGCTGAAACAAGGTGCTAAATATTTGAATAACTGAAACAAGGACCTAAGTACTCCTTTGCTTGCCATTACAGGTTCTAAAAGATAGAGGCAGTTTTTATTTAAGATTTCTTGAAGTCTAATATCTAGGATTATTTTTGGTTCTGATATTCCCGAAGTCTAACAATTCCTAAATTGTCTCTGCTAAATTAGTTTTTCAGGTCAGATTATTTTTATAGGAAATACTCTGTTTTCAGTCTTTTGATTTTGCTTAAAAATTGTCTCATGGACCCATTGATTCCTATTTGATTCTTTACAAGTTTCTTTTTTGGTCCAATACTTTTACTTCATTTATAATATTGTAACATCTGGTTATAAAAATTACCTCATGTTAAGTCCATGTGTGATATTAAAGGCCCCAAAGGTCCATGTAGTTTCCTTCTGTGGGTTTAGGGAGTTTATTTTAGACCAAAGTTAAAAATACATTCATCTTTGCTCTTGGCCCCCAATTAGGAAAACCCTTAATATTTAGGAACATGTTTGGCTCTCTGCCTTAACTTACCATTATATCTATCCCTAAATAACCCCTGGATCCTAAGTGTTTAAAGAAAGATTCAGGTTGCAGTCAATGTTTTTATAATAAAGCAGTATATTATTGCAATGTCATAGGACTGTCAGGCTCTGGGAAGGGAAGTTGGGGCACTTATTTTCTTGATACTTCCTCAGTCCTTGAGTAGGGGGATTCATCTGGTAGCATCAATCCAAATCTTCTGCTCCAAGATTACTTTCTCTGTCACAGCTCAGTCCTATCTTCTCTTGTTCCTTTTGCTGGTTTCCCTGAGTTTCTGGTTGATTTTGGCTCAGTTTTGGGGGAACCCACTCCTTTCTCTCTGCTTTTAGAACCGTGGAATCACTACCCGTTCTGAGACAACTCCTTTTATTACAAATTTCTCAGGGTATGACCAGGCCTCTCTATCACACTGACCTTGAGTGATTCAACTGAGTCATACAGATGCTGTCACTCTCTGTCACTGTATAGAGTTGTTTGAGTTGTACTGATGCTGTCACTGTCACTCTCTGATTGATTAAATCAAGAACTATTTTTATTTAACAAAAGTAATTACTTCAAGGTGGATGGAATAACCAGTGAAGTTACACTCCTAAAACTGCATTTAAAAAAAAATCTCTTGCTTCTCTTCTTCTAGGTAAACTTCTAGTCATTATGACCAAGCAGGTTTTTGGCCCCTTTGATTTGTCAAGGTTCAGAGAGTACTGCTGTCTTCAGGGCTTCTTGGAACACTCTCAGATCAGAGTGTAACAAACTTCCTTGCAGGATCCCAGGCTAAGGCCTGGTCAAGGAACTGAAGGTTTCCAATCACCTCAGAACTCCATCTGGGTATGGCTTCTCACTCTTATATGAAGTGCAGTGGGTTTCCATTTTCCCAGAAGCATCTCACATGGGAAAGACTTTGATCTATTTGCCTGTGACTGCACTGGCATTTCTGGTGGAAACCTTTTCCCAGTTCCCAAAGAGCTTCTGTCTCCCAGGTTTGTTACCTTGCCATTATTTTGGATTCCTGACTCTCCCTTACCCTACTCATCCAATCAGTTGCCAAATTTTTATGAGATGTTCTCTCACATCCATTCCCTTCTCCATATTCACACAGCTACCTGCTTAATTCAGGCTCTCATCACTTCTCACCTACATTAGCCTCCTAACTTGCCTTCCTACGAGTCTTTACTCACTCTAGTCCATCCTACACACTGCTACCTAAGCCTAGTGACTTCCCTACTCAGCCGACTCTGCCTCCCTTTCTGCTTCTAGAATAAAATTTAAAGTCTTCTTTTTCATTTTTAAAGCCCTATACAATCTTGACTCCAACATGCCTTTCAGAATCGTTGGGTATTAGGATCCCCCCTGTCCCATCTACATGCTTTTCCTGCACTCTGCAATCCAGCCACACTGGCCCGCTCTAATTCCTCATTGAATCTCCCATCTATTTCATATGCCTGGATTGTACTCTCTCCTTCCTTCCACTTTTCAGAGTCACTCTTTTCCTTTAAAACACAGCTCAGCTGCCACATTCTACATAAAGCCTTTCTGGATCTCCCAGTGCTATGGTCTTCCCTCTTAAACAACCTTGCATTTTACTACTTTTTATCCATTTGTATTATTCACTTTATATTTATTCTGTATATGTGGGTGTATTTCTCCTATTTTCTATTAATTTCTAGCAAGTCGAAATTGTTTCCTTCTTAGTACTTGTATTCTCAGTGCCTGTCGCAATGCCTAACATGTAGTAAGTGCTTAAATCAATACTTGTTCTTTGATGCGTGACTGTTATTTATACTTAAATAGTATTCCTTTTCTCATGTATTCTTCCCTTGTTAGGAATTATCTTTCTCCATTCTTGGATCCAAAGTAGCACTTTTAGTTTGTACTTCTTTTATGGACTGATTACATTTCATTTCACATAACAATTATACATGTATCTATTGTATCCCCATTACCTAATTGTAAGAGTCTTGATTCTAGAGAATATCTTATTTAATCTTTGTATCTGCCTCTTCACCTTCAATCTGCCTTTACACTTAGTAAATGCTTTAAAAAATTATGTAGAAAACATGTAGGCCTGAAGACTACATATATGCACATGCAGTGATAAATACATATAAACCTATATAATATATATATATATATAAATACATATAAAGCATATGCGGGATGTGTGTATATTTATATGTATATATGTATGTATATGTGTGTATGTGTGTCTATGTGTATATAATGCCTATGTGGATATGTATATATGTGGATATATTTGTATGTATATACATACACACATATGCATGTACAGGTTGTGCACTTCACATATGCATTCACACAATGACAATTTAAGTGTAGCCACCACACACATATGAAGACATGTATCATAACTGAACACATAATGCAGTACATTGGTATATGTATAGCAACGTGTATAGACATGCACTCTATACACCATGTATGAATATAGTCATATATAACTATTCTCTCCATATACACACATATGTATGTGTATATGTATATGTGTGTGTGTGCATGTATAAAACACCTATGATTTCATCAGTGTACAGAAGCTCCCAATG
>CM053598.1:206447027-206463890 GCA_028646575.1 Pseudocheirus occidentalis
TTTCTGGGCCTCTTTTGCCATTTGAGTTAATCTATTCTTTAAAGTGTTGTTTTCTTCAGTCAGGTTGTTGACTCTCTTTTCGTGATTTTCTCGCATCATTCTCATTTCTCTTCCTAATTTTTCCTCCACTTCTCTTATTTGGTTTTCAAAGTCCTTTTTCAGTTGATGTATAGCTTCTAGGCATTCTTCAATTGTCTTGGAAGTATTTGGTGTGGGAATTCTGAATGGGTTGTCTTCCTTCCTTTCCATGCTTTGATCCTTTTTGTCCCCAAAAAAGGATTCTACAGTTTTATTGCTGTTCTTATTTTGCTTCCTTTTCCTCATGTTGGCCAGTCAGTTGGTTGGTTTTTTTAGCTCTGTGAAACTCTGCTTCCAGGGGGGAAAGCTCTGTTCCAAATCGCTGGGGTTTACCCAGCTGCCAGAGCTATTAGGGGGGTGTTGCATGTTCCCCCAGCTTTGGCTTGCTGAACATGCACCCCAGGACCACCACCCAAGACCACAATCCGGATCCAGGCCTCTCAACGCAAAAGCACTTGGCCCTGATCAATCGATTCAGCCCCCCTGTGGAGTCCGCAGGCCAGGGGCTCTGAAGCTACCTGGTGGGGCCCGCCACCAGTTCCAGCAGTTCCCTTCCCCGCCCCCGTTCCTTGCCTTGGGGGCAGATTGGCTGAACTGCTTTTCCTCTCCCAAATTAAGTTTCAAAGTTTCACTTTCACTGACCATCTCTGATCCTGGTTTGCCGGATATGAAGATCCCCTCAGGTGCAGTAGATCTTCTCTGAAGTAGACTCACGCTGAGGCCTGGGCAGCTTGTCTCCTCCTGACCGCCCTGGGGCCTGGCTTGGGTTTCGGTTTTGGGCTGGGCCGGTCTTGACTCCCCTACTTCCAGCTGCCTTTCTCCAATCCCTGTTTTTCAAGCTTTACTAGATGTGGAGTTGCTGGAGGCTATTGAACTTCTCTCTTGTAGACTGGCTGCACTCGGCTCTGGCTCGGCTCCTCCTGCTGCCCTGTGGCTGCGTTTGGTTTCAGTTTCAGGCTGGGCCGGCCTCAGCTCACATCCTGCCGAGATGAACCCCTGCTGCCGAGCTGCCTTCAGCGAGAGATGTGTTTTCTGTATTTTTGGGAGTTTGAGAGTCCTAGAATTTGTCCAGAGTTATATTTTATGGGTGTTTAGGGTAGCTGCATGGGAGCTGCGGGATGTTGCTGCTTCTATGCCACCATCTTGGCTCTGCCCTCAGAAGTCCTTGTTATTATTTCTAAAAGCAAATTTTCACCAACTCATTGGCCCCTTAGGATGATGAGATTCTACTAAGGAACTAAAACAAAAATGAAATATTTTTAAAGTCGTCAAATTGTAGCGAAAATTTCTGGGATGAGATTACTTGGATCAATTTCAAAAGTGCACATCACATAAGTTTATCATAAAACATATTTGCACTTCAGGCCATACTCATATACAGGTAGTAACTCCAAATTAAATGATAAACCGAAATGAACTTTCCAAGACATTTTGTAAATTACTCTCCTCTAAGGAAATTGACCTAAAATTCCTTTCTTCAAACCAAAAACTGAGTATACTACAGACTTCTTGGCAATAAATGGTATAGGCAAGTTTAGGCATCATTGCTAGCACAAAGGCATGATGATATTATAGTGATGTGATATTTCAATTATTCAGATATGCCAGAGTTAACTAGCTTGTAACTTCTCGATTTTCTTTAATACTTTCATCTTTCAAAAGGTGGAAGAACCAGCAAGGAGAAATTCTGTACTAGATCTGAAAGTGAGCTTGTGATAGGGAAGGAGAGGAAAGCATATTTTAGCGGGTTCAGTGGAAGGATACATGAGCTACTAGAGACTAAAACTGTACTGGGGTAGTCATCTCGAGAATGAAATTCTGATGACACAATGAAGAACAATTCCAATAAGGACAAAAAAATGAAAATTTCTGAGGAGGCCAGAAATTCTGATGACACAATGAAGAACAATTCCAATAAGGACAAAAAAAATGAAAATTTCTGAAGAGGCCAGTGCATATACACACTGGATACTCATCAACCAATTTAGATTTTTTAAAAGATAGATACATCTTTTACATAAACAATGAAGCTAGGATAAGAAGGGAAATTGGAGGAATATATGAATGCCAGTTGTCAGAAAATCTGTCATCTTTGATAGGAGTCTGAGATTACAAGATACAAAAGGAATTACATATATGGTCAGACAAAAACAAAGAATTCTTTAGAGTGTCTTAAAGTACTAAGGTCATGAAAAGTTGACCCTAAATTGTGAATAATAAGAGAAATACAAATAAAAACAACTCTGAGCTTTCACCTCAACTAGCAGATTTGGAAAGATAATGAAATATGGAAGAATCAATGTTGACGAGCTTTGGGAATACTGTTACACTAAGACAGTGAACAAGGTATAAATTGAACTAAACCATTCTAAGAAGCAATTTGGAATTTTGGAATTAGTTACAAAAGAAGTGACTGTTCCCAGAAATTCTGCTGCTAGGTATATCCCCCAAGGAGGTGTTAGACAGAAAGGAATATCTCACATGAAAATATTTAGAGTACTTTTCATGGTAGCAAAGAACTGGAAACAAAGGTGTCTTATCAATTGGAGAAGGGCTAGATTGTGCTACGTGAAGGTAATGAAATTCTGTAATTAATATCAATATGACACTTTCATAGCAACATAGGGAGATTTAGCTGAACTAATGGGAAGTAAATGAATTAAGCAAAACCAGAGAAGCCACAGTTTCTATAATAATGTTAAGTGGAAAAAACCAAAACTGAACATCATAATTCTAATGACCAAGCTTGGTTCTTACAGAAGAGTTGGGAAAATATACTCCCTGTGTTGCAGAAGTGGGGACTATAGATATGCAATATTTCATATACCATCAGAAATGGCCTACCTACTGGTTAGTTTTGCTGAACTTGTTTTTCGTTCATCTCTGTTACATAAGATGGCTTACTGGGAGGGGAACAGCAGGGTGTATTCAATAATGTGATATAAAAACAAAAGCTTTCAATGAAAATGAAATACAATTATGTCACAGAATGTAGAAACAAGGAGAGGTAATTGGCTTATATATAATATGTTTCAGGAATGTTAAAGCTCAGAATGAGTTGGCAAGGGAAGATAAGAACTACATTTTTTTTAATTGAGAAAAATAGGAACATAAAAAAAGAAAGAGGACCAGTTATTATTTTGATAATAACATACCTGGCAATAGGAGGTAAAGCCTCTTTTCTCTGCCAAGGAAAATGATGTAAAATGCAAATTAGCAACAAGACAAAACATTAAATAGATTAAAATGATAGTTATAAAACAGTTGGCATTCTCATTGGCATCATTAATTAAGAATTAACATTCACAAGAGATCCAGTAATGCATAGAATTCAGCTCACTGATCATTGCAGTTAACCCACAAAATTTGAAAACAATATTTTTTAACTATGAGAAAGTAACAAATGCAGCCTGAGGAGATCTGTGATCCCCTCACTTTCCCTTCACTGGTAGTGGAGCTTAACCTCAGCAACATTATGTTCCAATGGCTTATTCATAGAAAGCTAAATAGCACAGTGGAGAGAGTGCTGGGCGTGGAATTCGGAAAACCTGATTCAAATCCATCTTTAGACACTTTCTACTTGTGTGACCCTGGCAAGATACTTCACTTTCCATCTCCCTCTGATTCCTCCACAGTAAAATGGAGATGATAGTAATTAATGGTGCCTTCCTCACAGGGCTGTAGTGAAAATCAAATGAGACAGTTTAAAGCACTTAACACACTGCCTGACTCATAGTAGGCACTTCATTTATGTTTGTTACTTTCCCCTGTTCCCTCTCATTCATTGTACTTGGCAGCCAAGTAGGGAAAAACCATTATTGATCAATCCCTTCCTCCCATTGGGCCACTACAATTCCATCAACTTGATGCAAAAGATGTTTTTGCTTTCCACTCTATTGAAGAACCTGTGCCCTGTTTTCTGGTTTCCATGACTGTGGATGGCTATGCCTCTCTTCTGATAATATTTTTAACTCTTGAAAATTATGTCTTTATTATGGCATTTAGAAGGGGTATACATAGGCAGAGGGTGTGGGTTTAAGTTAACTTTGATGTGATAATAAAAGCAAATAAGGGATAAAAAAGGATGGCACTGGGAGAAGAGGTAAGGTGGAGGTAGAATTGGGTAAAATACATCATAAAAAGGTGCAAAAGACCTAGTGTAGCAGGGGGAAAGAAGGGAGGATGGCAAGCATTGTTTGAACCTTAAACATACACATTCAGTTGGTTATAGAAATCTATTTTATTCTATAGGGAGTAGGATAAGAAGGGGGAAAGAAAAGGCAGAGAGTGAGTAGAAGGGAGGGCAGAAGTAGGGGAAAGGGGAAAGAAAGAGGGCATTGATAGAAGGGAGGGCAAACTCCCTTCTGAGGGAGGTGGTGGTCAAAAGTAAAATACTGATGAGGAAAAGGGTGAAAGGAGAGAGAAAAGTATAAACAGGATAGAAAATAAGATGTAGAGAAAGACACAGTAATCGTAATTGTGAATCTGGATGAGATGAACTCTCATTAAATGAAGCACGTAGCAGAGTGGATTAAAAACCAAAATCCTACAAAGTATTGTTTAAACAAACAAATTTGAAGCAGAGAGATACACACAGTAATGATAAAAGGCTGGAGCAGAATATATTATGCTTCAGAGGAAATAAAAAGAAGTAGGGTGTACCAATTCCAATTTCAGACAAAGCAAAAGGAGAAATAGATCTAATTAAAAGAAATAAGGAAGGAAAATATATTCTGCTAAAAGGTTCCATTGACAATGAAGCAGTATCATTACTAAAAATATATGCACCAAGTGGTATAGCCTCCAAATTCTTAGAGGAGAAGTTAAGTTAGTTATAGGAAGAAATAGACAGCAAAACTATACTAGTGGAGGACCCCAACCTCACTCACTCTGAACTTAATAAATCTAACTTCAGAATAGACAAGAAATAAGTTAAGGAGGTGAATAGAATTTTAGAAAAGTTAGATATGGTTGACCTCTGGAGAAAACTGAATGGGGATAGAAAGGAATATACCTTTTTTCTCAGTATTACATGGCACCTGCACAAAACATGGCCCTGTATTAGGGAATAAAAACACCTCATAATCCAATGCAGAAAGGCAGAAATATTGTATGCATCCTTTCCAGATCATGATGCAATGAAAATTATATGTAATGAATGGCCATGGAAAGATAGACTAAAAGTTTATTGAAACTAAATAATCCTAAAGAATGGGTCAGTCAAGCAACAAATCATAGAAACAATAACTTCATCCAAGAAAATGACAATACTGAATCAATATGCCATAGGTATATGGGATGCAGCCAAAGCAGTTCTTAGGGGAAATTTTATATCTCCAAATGCTTACATGAATAAAATAAAGAGGAGACCAATGAATTGGATATGTAACTAAAAAAGCTACAAAAAGAACTACTTAAAAATCCCTAACTGAATATCAAACTGGAAATTCTGGAAAACAAAGTAGAGATTAATAAAATCAAAATTAAGAAAAGTTTTGAATTAAAAATATAATTAAGACCTGGTTTTATGAAAAAAAACAATAAAATAGATAAACCTTTGGTTAATTTAATTTAAAGAAGAAAGAATACCAATTTACCAGTATGAAAAATGAAAAGTGAGTTCACTACCAATTAAGAGGGAATAAAAACAATAATTAGGAGCTATTTTGCCCAACTATATGCCAATAAATCTAACAATCTTAGTGATATGGATGAATATTTGCAAAAAATATAAATTGCTCATATTAACAGAAGATGAAATAATATACTTAAATAACCCCATTTCAGAAAAAGAAATTGAACAAGACACCAGTCAACTCCCTAAGGAAAAAAATGTCAGGGCTAGGTGGATTTTCCTAATGATTATAGGTGCAAAAATTTAGATAAAATAATAGCAGTGAGATTACAGCAACTTATCACAAGGATAATATACTATGACCAAGTGGAATTTATACAAGGAATACTGGGCCAGTTCAATATTAGCAAAACCATGAACACAACTGAACCTGTCAATAACAAAATTAACAGAAATTACATGATTTCAATAATTGTAGAAAAAGCTTTTGACAATGCCCACCCATTCCTATTAAAAGCACTAGCTAGCATAGAAATAAATGGACTTTTCATTAAAATAATAAGTAGCAGCTATCTAAAACCATCAGCAAACATTATATGTCTATGGGTGAAACAATGATCACTATTATTCAATATTGAATTAGAAATTCTAACCTTAGCAATAAGTGAAGAAAAAGAAATTAAAGGAATTAGAATAGGCAATGGGGGAGGGAGGGGACTCATTCTTTGCAGATGATATGATGGTATACTTAGAGAATCAACGATTTGAAATAATTAACAAATTTAGTAAAGTTTCAGGATATAAAATTAACCCACTTATCATTGGCATTTCTACATATTAGTAACAAAGCCCAGCAACAAGGGATAGAAAAATTCCATTTAAAGTAATTGTAGGCAATATAAAATATTTTGGAGTCTGTGTACCAAGACAAACCTAGGAACTATATAAACACAATTACAAAACACTTTTCACACAAATAAAGTCATATCTAAATATTTGGTAAAAATATTAGTTGCTCATGAATAGGCCAAGCTAATATAAGAAAAATAACAATTCTACCTAAATTAATCTACCTATTCAACACCATACCAGTTGAACTGCCAAAAAATTATTTTATTGAGCTAGAAAAAAATAATAAAAAACTTCATATGGAAGAACAAAAATTCCAGAGTTTCAAGGGAATTAATGAAAAGAAATGCAAGGGATGGTGGGCTAGTTATACCTGATCTAAAACTGTAGTATAAAGCAGCAATTATCGACATTATCTGGCACTGGCTATGAAACAGAATGGTGGATCAGTGGAATAATTTAGGTAGACAAGACATAGTAGTCAAAGACTACAGTAACATACTATTTGATAAACCCAAAGACTCCAGCTTCTGGGATAAGAACTCGCTATTTGACAAAAACTGCCAGAGAAACTGGAAAATTGTATGGCAAAAACTAGGCATAGTCATTTTATACCATAAACCAAGATAAGGTCATACTGATACGTGATTTAGACATAAAGAATGATATCACAAGCAACTTGGGAGAGCAAGAAATAGTTTGGTTTTTTCGTCAGATCTTGCTCTGATTTGTTTGTTGGTGTATAGTATAGACCAACTAGGTATACTATGCCTAGTTTCTATTAGACTCTTTTCCTAGTGGTGTTTGCCCAATAATGAGTTCTTACCCCATTTGCTGGGATCTTTTTGATATTTTTCATCACAAGGTTACTGTATTAATTTTATAACTATTCTGTTCCAGTGATTAATCTTTCTATTTCTTAACCAATACCAAATTGTTTTGATAATGACTGAGGTCTAGTACTTACAAGGTCTTTCATTCCCATTTCATTTCATTATTTCCCTTGAGATACTTGAATATTTATTTCTCTAGATGAATTTTTTGGGGGATTTTCTAATTCTATAAGTAATACATTAATAGTTTTGATGAGTTCAGGATACACCCCAGGAATGTTGGGGTATCATCTGAAAAGATGGGGTAAAGACAGGTGGGTTCTAGTGTCCTGAAGGAATTCACTTCAACAGTCTCCAAGCTAAAAAAAAAAAAGATATTTATTGAGTTGATGCGCCCACGTCAGTCTGCTCCCACTTGGGAGAAACAGAGCATAGGTGGCCTTCCTCACTTCCTACTCCTCTAACAAAGGCAATATGCCCCTTCTTCCCATAGTAGGCAAAGGCAATTGGCCAGGTTAAATGTCTAGTTTAAATACAGTTTTGGAGAATGGGGGAATGGAGTAATCCTGAGGGGCTTTATCATATAGGTAAGTAAGGAGAATAGGAAAGGGGAGGGGAAAAGTTGTCAGGCTAATTCAGAGTGCTTTGTGGAAGCCCACAGGTAGGGGAAGTGAGGGGCCTCAATGCCAAGTCTTCTTGGTTCACTTTTCTGGCTGGCCATACCCCACATCTTATCCCTGATCTCACATCCAGCATCCTGTTTGCTCCATCTGCCTCCAGCACTTTGGTCCCTCAGCTCATCAGTTTAATTGGTACAGAGCTGAAGAAGTAAATTAATTCAGGTAGCATTGTCACTTTTATTAGATTGACTCAGCCTACTCATGAGCAAATAATCTCCCTCAAATTATTTAGGTCTCTTTTTGTGCAAAGAGTAATTTGTAGTTATACATTTAGTCGCTATGTGGAATTTGGTGTATTTTATGTACAGTTATATATTTTATTAAGGATACGTTTAATATATATACATTCTTAAGTTATTTCAACTGGAACTTATCTCTTCCTGTTCAATTTTATTGTTAACATAGTGGAATACTAATGTTTTATGTGGATTTATTTTTCATGCCACGACTTTGCTGAAGTTTTTGCTACACTCAATTATTTAGTTATGTCTTGGTGGATCTCTAAGTAAATCACCGTATCATGGGGAGGGAGGGAGTGGTATCTTTGTTTTTCCTTTGCCTACATTTAATCCTTCAATATTAGTTTCCTCCTCATATCCCGATATCAAATAATAATGATGAGAATGGACATCATTGCTTTTACCCCTAAAAAAAATCTTTTTTTAAATGATTCTCTCATCTTTCCAAATGCTTGCTCTCAAGACTGCTTTTAAGCTGAGCTGACAATGGGGGCTAAGGAGTCACCAGAAAAGCCAGTTTGATGGAGCTGTAGGAGGATCGGAAGGAGCATTAAATCAGCCCTAGGTGAGAAGGAATAGGGGAGAGACGTGAGGGAAGTTGACGGAGACTTAGAGAAGGTTTGAAGTAAAATAGAGGAGGTTTGGGCAGGAAGGGAAGGAGATCAAGTCGAAGACTAGGTAATTCTCTGAGCCCCTGCCTGGCTTCTTTTGGTCTTGTATAAAGAGGTACACCAGCTGGCAGTTCAACTGGAAATAGCTACCCTTTGGCCCTGAGGTTTGCTTTATCAAGAACTATACTTCTACAGTGAGACCTAAGGTCTGGTATAACCACCTAGAAATGGAAAGAGGAAGCCTTTGAAAGTTCCAGTTGTATAAAGCAAGAACATAAAGAAGAAAAATAGAAACAGTCCTACTACCAGAGCATTTTGCAGATAATTAAAGAGAAGACTAACTCTCAGCAGGACCATTTAAGCATACCTGCTGCCCGGCAGTCTGAGGAGCTCTTTCAATGCCTCATCCAGGGCAGTTACTGCTACTCCCTTTCAGAACATCCTAGTGAGGGGAAAAGGGGGGAGAATGGTATATCTGGAGGTAGCCGTGGCACGTGCATGCACACGCATGTGTGCACACACACACACACACACTTCAAGTTATCTAATTTTTCAATTACTAAAGAGATTTAAGTTTAAAGTTCACTGAAAAAGCCCATCACATTCCCATTTCACACCTACCCCCAGGATAATGGGCAGTAATTGGATCATTCTATTGGGCACTAGAATCCACAGTATTTAAACATTCAGCCACCTGATTTTACACTTGGAATGGTCTATGTAATAAACCTGTTTGATCTTCATTATTTTATTATTATTATTATTATTATTATTATTGTCTGCTTTAGGAATGTATGCAGGATTTTCTTTGCTGTAGGAAATGATTTCTTCTGTGTTGTAGAAGTGATTCACCTCTAGGAGGCTAATTTCTTATAGCTGAGTGCAGGATTTTAATAAAGAAACCAAAAAGTGAAGTGCTGTTGTGAACAGCCCTCACACCAGCAGGAGGAATCAGAGAATTAGGAACCTACCCATTCACTCCAAAATACTATTTGGATCAGTATTGGATTTTTTAAATAAATGATGTGATTTCTTTTTTCCACATTAATTAAGAACTTACACTACTCTTGAAGTGCTTTAACTCCCCCAGTGCCAAACAAGAATCCCCTGGATTAATCCCGACATATGAAGAGCTCTGAAAATATGACAATAATAAGAGGGGAAAACCAATTGATCAAGAAATCAAGATGTGTGCAGGTGCCATGGAAAAAGAGAAGACAAAAATGGCAAGTGGAAATTTGCAAGTTCCACTGGACATATTGTTCAAGTCAAACAAAAAATTAACATCATCCATATGCCGGTCATCTGTACCATTTTGATTTGGCAGATTGGCCAAATAGGAGAAAAGTAAAAGAACAGTGAATATTACACACAGAAAATGGGGAGGAAATGATCTTTCTGTCGTAGAGAAACGACATGAGGTAGAACTCCAATGCCAGAAAGGTTCTACCAAATCTTTTAGCTAAACTTTTTGCTTCCAGATGAACAGAAAAAAAAAAAGACTAATGACCCTATAGAATCCCTTAAGAACATTAAAGTTGGATTTCCATAAGAATAGTGGTCTATTGTATTGCTTAATCGCTCTTAGTCAAGTCATTCTGTTTAATGCTTATCATACGCCTTTTTTTATTGTCTTTCCTTGTTCATTTTTTTTTTCCTATGGGTACTAAGAACCGAAAGGCATCTCTCCCAAAGTCTTTCTAATATTTGGTGTCTCACGATATCTTTGATCTTTTGCTTTGGGGGCCCCTTTGCTATTAGACAGAGGAAAAGATGGTGCTTGTCAGCTGAAGATAAAAAAGACCTGGAGTTAATTTGTGTACAATAGCCCATCAATCCTTGATCCCATAGCTTGGCAAAAAGAGCAGGCCTTCTCTCAAACCTAAAGTCTTTTATGACTGATTTCCTCCATTAAAAGCTGCCAGAAGTAAACATTTTTTCCTGATACTTGTATTAAAAGTGTTGAAAGTGGGGAGGGAGAAGAAATTTGTCCCAAGAAAACCATTCTTAGGCTTGGCCTTGGCTTTTCCTGTGTGGCTCTGTAGCTAAGTATTAGTTTTTCTCATCCCCAGGAAAATCATTCAGTTCAGTTACATTCCACAAGCATTTCAACATTTATTAGACACAATTACTTTGCTAGGCCACTGAAAATACAAAATCAAATAAAACCAGTTCCTGCCCTCCATGAGTTTACTAACTAGATAAAACAATACAAATACAGATTTCCCTGAGCTCCTAGCCAGGCCCCTCTAGGCTGCCCCTCAGATCTGTTCTTGGTCCATTTCTGTGGGGTTGCCTATTTTCTCAGTATTGTTGTTATTGGTTCCCTGTACTGAAAGAGAACCAATTACATCATGCTATTGGGGTCCAAGTACAATGTGTTCAACTGTGCCTGATCAGTCCACTAAGATCTCGGAAGATCCTACCCCAGGTCAGGAGCAAAAATGTCCTTTGGACATTTGTGATGTAGATGTCTCTAGATTTCCCATGTGCTTCCATTTCAGGCCTACCTCAGACTCCTAAGGAGCAATCTGTTTTGGACTCCAGTCTAAAAGATCCTCTCCAGCATTGGAGGAAGGAAGCAATAAAGATGCCCAAAATACAAAGATGAATCAGGTATGGAACAGAAACTTTCACCACAGATAAAGTGAATACTAAACAATAAAGAATCATAAAATTATCACAGTCAATTGAGGCTAATATTCAAGCTTTATGGGACATTTGTAGCTATTTTACATTTCACTTCCATGCACCATACCCCTACCAACACCAACTGCTTTTTTTGAAGTGATTTCTCATTTTGTGGATGGCTCTTTACTGTATGGCACAGTAACCAACACCTTTCTGCTGGGAGATGGAGGTGAAAATGCTGACTCTCTTTCAAGATGTCACAAAGCCCTATATTGACATAAAGACGTCACACACAGTAGGTACCTCCATCCCGGAGATAGGCTTTCTTTGGAGGCTATGACTCAGTTGGCATGTGACTCAGTCCATGGTAGGGCATCGCTGCTACCTACCTTCTGGAACCTTAGGCCTCCTTTTGCTTGAAGGCAAATATAAAGAATAACCTGATGGGTAGAGATTGCCCCTTTAGAATATTAAGAGGATTCTTGCTTAGCAGTCAATTAAAAGATTAATCAGGGCCAACAGAAAGCAGAAAATATCTTTGTAACTCTGAGGTTGGGGGGAAGAAACGGAATTAGGAACTTTGAACCTGTATTTCCAATGTCTCAACATATTGTATAATTCCTTTTGGGTTGTCATTAAGGAGATTATTTGTTGATTTTTATGTATTTTTGAAGTTTCAATTACATGACCTGTATTTTTTCATAAATTCCTTTCTTTCATTTTTATGTTCCTAAATTATTGCTTAATGACTTTAAACTTTCTTCAAGTTCTTTTTTTATTTGATCTTGTGGTTTTCTTAGCTTTGCCAATATTTGCTCACTTACTTCAAACGTGTTGTTTATTCAATGATTTTTTTTTCCCATTTCTATTGCTTCAGAAATTTTAGCTCACTCAAGTGTTCTATTGTATTTTAAGAATCATATTAGCATTTTTGCTTTGCTTCTTTCTTATTTTGATTAGCTGTTATTTTTAAAAGCTGTTTTCTCTTTGGTGTTTTAACTTGGGTAGGTTTGTGTGTGTGTGTGTGTGTGTGTGTGTGTGTGTGTGTGTGTGTGTGTGTTTTGTGAGGAGCCTAACTCTTTTGAATCTCCCATCCTTCCAGAGCAGGCCCCTTGTCATTAATGTTTCAACCATCTGGACACAGGATTTAGAGGTAGAGAAAATTTTAACCTAGCCACAGGGAGGCAAATGATTTGCTCAGGTCACACTGATGACTACATTTACCTAGTTTTCTCAAAGGACGCTATTCAATTCTACTTTTACATAGCAGAATAAAAGTTCTAGAATTAAGTAATACAGTGGAAAACATTTGGAGAAATAATCTACCTAACAAAGGACAAAGCAAATAAAAATTCTCTTTGTATACTATCACATCCGACTAAGCTGTAGGTTTTGTTTCCAACCTTTTATCTAAAAATCATCTAATTTTTCAAGGTTAATGAGTGTAATTTACCAATCTTGGGTTATTAAAGGAGTTATATATGATGAGGAAACCTGAGAGTTCATCTATTTTGTTTCTGCTATTGATTCAGCCCATTTATTAAGGTAGTTTTTTATGACCACTAGTTGATTTGTGTAATCTGCCCATTGCAGATGGATAACTGTTCATGGCCACTTGCAATGCATTTAGATTATTATTGTACTGGTGTTTATTCAAGGCCAAATGGAGAGGATATAAAAGGTGGGATGTTCAGTTTAGCATAACAATAACACGAGAATCTATTTGTTCCTACTAGTGAAATAGACTGATACAGAGAATCAGTTTCCAAGTGCAAATGAATTGCTTCTGTCTACGTGGACACACTAACTATACAATTTAATTACTGGACAGGTTACTTATTCCACAGTATAGTACAATCCCTTCACAAGAACAATGGGAGAACAGTAATCAGGTGCTATTTGTTGTTAAAATTCATATTGAGAACTTATAAACATGAGCAAAAATATTACAGCAGTCTATTTAAAAATAAGTAAATGGATATATGTTTAATAATTTGTAGATCCACATGTCACAGAAATAGTTTGCTGATGGTACTTAGAACACCAATTATGCCCATCTATTTTAGTCCAATAGAATTTTCACATTTTAAAAATATTAATAGTTTTGACCTTGAATAAAGAGCATTATAAAGAAATACTAAAGTACCCACAGGTAAACTTTTTTATTTATTTTCTTTAGAATTTCCATCTGGGGAATTTGTTTTTGTTTTGTTTTGTTTTGAAGGGCAGAAGGCAAGGCAATTAGGGTTAAGTGACTTGCCCAAGGTTATACAGCTAGTAAGTGCATCTAGGGAATTTGTATTCATCCGATATTTAGATGTGAATATGTATATCAGTTTAAACAGAATTAATGGCCTATTGTGTACTTGTCCTGATTTTTTTTTAAATTATCAGATGTGAATTAAAAGTTTAATTTTCCCTGCTTCTTCAATTCCTTCTTTCTAGGAATTGCTATATGTGAACCCAGGATCATACATATAGAAGGATGGAACAAACAATAAAATAACTTTGCCAAATGTAGCAAAAGTGATGGTGAACATGGTGCTGAGAGTTCAATGATAAAGAAAAAAAAATGGTGAATGATGTCTACTTGCCTTATCATTAAGAAGGACTAGACATGAGCAGTCCTGCGCTCAGCCAGACTTTTATGTATGCCACCCCACACCAGAAGTGCTTGGGAGAAATGTAGGTTCGTTATGCTTTCTAGAGAGAAGGTGACATCTGTCTTCTAGCTCTGTCCCTTCTGTACCTATTCCACTAGTGTGTGAATGCAAACAATTAGTCTCTTATGCACTTCACTACTTTCCCTTGCAGTTGAGCCATAATGAAATTTAATCACGTGAATATGGCATTTTGGAGTCAACCACACCCGCATGGCTTCTCTATATACAGTTTTTACTCTGGAACATAGAAACAAAAGGGAAAAAATCAGATATATTTCGATAACTACTGTGTAGTCTACTGTGGGTGTAGTAGTGACTCTTCCAACACACTGACAGCTCATAACTAGACCATAGTCAGACCCTAACTCCTTTCGTTCCAAGAATACAATATTAAAGTGCTTGAACTCAGACTCCTCCATCAATTGCTCCCACCAGGAATCAGCAAATATTTCCATTGATTTTTCTACCCATGGTATCCCAAAAGGTCAATGACCAGTCGGAATGATGGAACACAGAGTCGGGGACATTAGTTTTTCCTCTGTCATCTTTTACTTGCTTACCAATCTCACAGGATGGGTCCTGCCTTAGGACTGCTTCTTTCCAGTTTTAGCTTATTGACTGGGCTGTATAGGATTCCAATGACTTCTTGTGCCTAGCAATCATTCATTCATTAAGTACCTGATATGTGCCAGACACCGAGGATTAAAAAGACAACCTTAAACTCAAGTAGCCTACATTTTGTGAGACTTGTTCATTTCTTTTTTTGACTGGTTCATTTCTAATGGAGCAAAGGAATAGATTCAAGGGCAGGCCCTGGCACACAGGGTGACTCCCTGTCCTATATTTCATTCCTCAGACTCATATCTCACCACCACTTCTTCTGTTACTTCATTCCTCATTCCTCCCATATTCTCATGTGCCCTGGCAAGGAAGGATGGCACAGAACGAAGAAAAGTTTAAGAGTTTTCTTCTGCTATTCTAATTGTTTTAAAAAATGTTTTGGAGGTATTTTCTAAGGTGTAATTAGTACAGAACAATTGGAACATGATTCAAATTCAGGCCTTCTACGACAAGGCCAACATTCTATTTATTGCGTTACCTTGGTAGTGTTAAATTTCCACTTCAGGAACTTTGGTCAGCGACTTTGTATAGACCTTGATGTTTGAAAATATTCTGACAGATAATTTCCTGTTCTATCTTTCCTACTCTCAATAAATAAAAGGGGATAAATAAATAAAGATAAGACTTTGCCTGATTTGAACCTGATCAGGATTGAACTTAGGGACAGTGGAGGTGCAGAACCATTTCTAAGTTTAAAAGAAAAAGGAATATTCACCTCTATCAGAGAAACTGGAACGTTTTAGAATCAAGCATATTTCTTTTTTACACTATGGATCATTACAAAGCTTTTTCAAATCCTGTTCACATCCTCTTAAACAATACCTAGAAGGGTAGGACTTACAAATAAGCTCCAGATTTGAGCAGAAGTTTAACACAGATGTTGGGTCATTTTTTTATATTTTTAAAGGTTTCAGATAAATCAATGCATTTCACAGAGAGAGCCAAAGAGTAATGCAAGGACATCAGTTCAGTGCTCACCTAAAGATGACTTATATCCTCCTTGTCACAGAAGTCCAGCCTTCCTTACTTGGACCTGACCTTTGCACAACAGCTCAAAACCCGTGTTTAAAAAAGAAAAATAACGTTTGAAAACAGGAATTTGTCAGCTTCTCTTCTTTGTAACTGATATCAGTCAAAGAGAACAGAAGCAAAAGTAAAAGTTCTCCATATTTCCATCCTACTTAAAATCAAAATTAATAAATAAGTCTGTTAAGTATATTTATATAGGTAGGAGTTCTACAACCACAAAAGTCAATGAGCTAGACAGTAAACAAAGGCCTTTGATTTCTCAAGGAATGCATTCGAAGTATTCCTATGTAAACTGACATATTTAAAAGAAATATAGTTGGTATTGACCTGAAATTTGGAAGCCAAAATTTTTCTTCCTAAACACTTAGAAAGATATTTAAATATTTAAATCCATTGGAAACAAGGGTGTAGAAAAATATTCTGATTATTCTGATTCTCAAATTCAGGAGGATCTGATTCAAGATCAGGATTCAGGAATTACAAAATGACAGACATCACTCAATTGCCAATGTACCTAATGCCTGGATTCTGAGAATATTTTGTTTTCTCTATGTACTGCTGCTAAAGATTTTTCTCAGTTACTCTTTCAATTTATGTTTAAGTGGCTCAACGATCTCAAAATATTTTAAATAGTAATTCATTTATCTATTCTAAAAGGGGCTAGAATAGTAGGTAACTCGGTTAATTTTTCTCCAAGACTTCCTATTTAAAACCCTTCTACTACACAGTTACATTTAGACTTTAATAATTAAGTCAATTATTTTTATGAAAGACTAAGCAAGCAACGGAAGTATAATAATGTTACTATCACATCATCACAGTCAAAAATTGGCCAAATTCATATAAGTTGAAAAAAAAAACTAAAGTGCTGTATCTCCTGGGAAGAAAGCAATTGTGCAATCTTTTACAGTAGAGACATCTTATAGATAGATATAGAATATGATTCTTAACATTTTCTAATAGTTTACTATAGTTATTTCCTCAAGTCAAAATAACTTTTGAAATCTTATGAAAGTTTTTACCTGGTTGAGTTTATATTTTATTTTATTTTTTT
>CM053598.1:206464390-206475678 GCA_028646575.1 Pseudocheirus occidentalis
TTTTCTTTCCCCTCAAATGGGTCTGCTTTTCAACTAGAGTTCTGATTCAGTACCACCCCACAGTTTAAACTCTCCTTAGAAGGGTACTGAATTGAGGATTGCTAATGGGACCATACCCTGACATTTTGGTAAGTTTTTAGCAGTATCTGTCAGACTCATGCTTTAGATTCCACCCTTCCTCTTACTCCACAAAAAAACATTTTGAGGATTCTGAGTTGGCAATCAATCCCCTTTCCAACACAATTATGCTCTTTTTGAATAGACATGGTAATAGCCAAGAGAAAAGTTTCAATCTTCTGCTTTTCTATTTCATAGCTTTAATCCCTTAATACTCCTCCATTTTTGGGTAGAGGGTATGAATTTGGGGGGAATGAGGCAGAGAAAACAGGCATGCTGTTAAAGTCTCATCCTTTCTCTAGAAGACCACATTACTGAATTTGTGACATCCCAACATTTGAAATTTTTCTTTCTGGCCATTTGTATTTTTTTCCCCTTGACCTAATAGTTCTGAAATTTGGCTATAATGTTCCTTAGAGTTTTTACTCTGGGATCTCTTTACTGAGGTGATCAATGGAATCTTTCAGTGCCTAATTTGGGGTTATTTATAACCCCTCAAGGCTTATATGGTCTGTAAAGTCTTCCTCCTCTGGTGAGAAAACTAGGTTTTGACATTATGATGCCTAAGAAATCTCCTTTCCTCTGATGAAGAGTGAAGGCTTTAGGAATAATCTTGTCCCCAAACTCTTTTCTTAGTCCATTGACCAGGTCTATGTTATAAGGCAGTGGTTCTCAACCTTCCTAATTCCATGACCCTTTAATACTCATATGTGGGCATATCTGCATGTGGGTGAACCTGCCTGGAGATGGATAGAGAAGCAGTGTCTCAGTTCCTAAGACCATCGGAAATATATGTTTTCTGTTGGTCTTAGGCGACCCCTGTGACCCCTGTGAAAGGGTTGTTTGACCCCCAAAGGAGTCATGACCCACAGGTTGAGAACCACTGTTATAAGGCAACTATAGGATTTCTCTGTAATCCAACAGTGCCTTGACTGCTGCCTTCTCTCAGACTGGGACAATCCACTCTCAGGAACTCAACCCTCACTTAGAATTCATGTGCTAACACCATGTGCATCTGTCAAAAAGCCAGTAAGAGCTTGTGGGAGAGGGAGGAATGTGCACACACAGAGGATCCCTCCTACTCCACAACACAGTCTACTCTTACCTCTGCTTCTCTCTCAGGATCTTAAAGACAAAGTGAAAAGGAGCCCCTAAGAGCTGAACAGGTATGTCAGTTTACTTTCATAGCTTAGCACAGAGAGATAGCTGCTCACCTAAGAGTCCATTCTCCCAAGACTCTAGTCAAACTAAGCTTGGGCTTTTGAGGGCCTTTAATAACTTGCCTATTGCTTTATTTTAAAGTGATTTTTAAAGAGAAGTATTATGTTCCAAAGTGATAGGCTTTTGGGAGACCACTGATTTTTGAGAGGCTCTCCCCATTTTGAGGAAAAAGTCACTTTCTCTAAACAATCATTTTGCCCACTGTAAGAAGTTAATTTAAATCATCCTTTCAGGAGAAGGTCTTTTTAACTTTTATGCCTTTTCTATTCTCTTTTTAAGAGAATGTATCCTTATTTTTCCAGGTCCTTTCTTATCTTGATTTTTTTTTCTCCTTAATGTAGGCCTAACAGCCTGCAGCCTGTCAAAGGATTTGGGGTGGCCTGTGAAAAAGGTAGAGGAAAACGTCCTTATTGCCCTTGGGCCACAGGTTGTGCAGCCTTGCCTAAATATGTTCTTTTTGGTCTCATCGTTTTTGAGGGTAACATTTGCCTATTGAATATCCCTAAAAGAAACTGAACTCATACCCACCTACCCCATTCTTTTGAAAAGATCTATAATTAGGCCGACCGCTCAGATTTGAAATTCTCCCTAGATAGCCATTCTATCATTTCTTTTTTTTTTTTTTGGAGGGCAGTTGGGGTTAAGTGACTTGCCCAAGGTCACACGGCGTGTGTGTGTGTGTGTGTGTGTGTGTGTGTGTGTGTGTGTGTGTGTGTGTGTTAAGTGTCTGAGGCCGGATTTGAACTCAGATATTCCTGACTCCAGGGCCGGTGCTCTTTTCACTGCGCCACCTAGCCGCCCCTCATTCTATCATTTCTGTCCAACCTTTCCTACTGTATGTATCTTGTGTGTGTGTGTGTGTGTGTGTGTGTGTGTGTGTGTGTGTGTGTGTGGTGTTGGTTTTTTTTTTACTTGCACCAAGAGTCAGTGCTAAGCTTACCAATTCAGAGAATATCATGAGAACGTATCTAAAAAGTAATGGAAAAAGCAAAGGACCGAAGAATCTTACTGGTTTTGTTATCTTAGAGGATGACCAAGAGTGTACCATTTTTTACAGATGCATCTTCCTGTGGAAAAGTGGGAGTTAAACCAGAATTTATTAGAACATGGAAGGTGAGAGCTTAAAGTGTATTGTGGAGACAATGGAGGAAAAGTTGGAGATTAGACAACTCAAGAGCATTTAACATTCACTCTGATCCTTCAAAGGTCTTTTCCTTACTGGTTTTCACAGGCCACATCCTTCATGGCTTAAATAAGCATTTTCCTTCCTTATAAGTGACAGCTATGATCTGCTGTGTATAAAATTCAGTAAAATGAGAGAGAAGAGGAGCACTGTATTCCTAAATGAGAAGGTAACACATTGATGTGAACTTAATGGGAACTTGATAGGTCTTTTAGTCAACAATGTTTGAGTTCTAGTTGCCAGGGTTTAAGAAATCTTATTTCTAATTCTAACAATGGATTCACCTTTGGTGATAGATTTCCTTTTTCTTTTCATGTATTCGAGCTACCCCTTCAATACCCTGAGAAATCCAGAAAACTGTCTAGGGGTGGGGGGAAGGGAGGGAGGATGTGTAGAGGATATTGTGAATCAAGCTGCAGCGTTGTAATTTCAAGCCAATTGTCTGGACTAAATGAAAGGAATTATTCATGGAGAGGAGGAAAAAGAAACTAACGGGTCAGATGGCTATTGAAACCCCAGTCAGCAGTACCTTTGCTTTATGCATATGTAGCGAATGTGCATAAAGCAAAGGTGCTGTTCCCAATTCTAGACAGTCCCTTCTGGTAGCTCTGGAGGGGACCTTGGTCAGGAAAGTGGAGGTTTACATTTGTGTCTATGCACTGGAGTGCATATTATCTTTTGTGGGGGAGGTCATCATCTAATGCTCTTTGTGATGCACATTCTAAATTAGGCAAAAGGGATGCATCTTTCAAATGCAGATCATGTTTGCTTTAGAAGAGCAATGAGAACACTTGTCACTTTCAGAACATTTATGTGCTAGAAGTACTGTTAGCAGAAGAGCAGTTTAGATAAATTCAAGACATTTTTTTTTTGCTGATCACAAACATTAAGCTTCACACCTGAAGCCCTCAACCCCCTGCTGTGCTCTAATCCTAGCACCATTCACCCTTAGAGACTCAAAAGTGCTGTGTCTCAGCTCTCAAACATTTGATTGCCCTTAGTTTGAATGCCACCACCTGCAAAAATGCCTTTTTATTCCCTTTGAGCCTCTTGAGAAGGAAGTAAAAATGATAATTCATGACAGACATTAATTAATTGTTTACAAGATGATCTTTTCTTTTTCTAACTTCTGTTCGGCAGACATGTTGAACTGCAAGATTCCACTGTGATGCCAGAGTTCGTCAAGAGGTTTGCATTGTTGTTTAGCACTGAGGCATAGGATATAGACTTCAGGTCATTGTTTTTCCAGTTTAAGTAGTCCTGTCTGGCTTTTGTTTGAAGAAGGGAAGTGGCATGCATGAGTTCCTAAGCATAAAAGGACTATGGGTTCTAGGAAGGAACAAGAGTTTAGCCACTAATGCAGAGTAAATAAATATTTTTCACCACCTCTAGCTCCGTGTGATTTTTAAAGGTCAAGAGCTACTATTACAGTATTTTAAAAGCTTCAAATTATGTTTAAAGAACATATCACTAAACTCATAGAAATCTTATCAGAATTTAGGAACCTACTGTGATTGTTTAGGTCCTTGAATTTATCATCACTGAAAGGTATATTTTTTTTAAAGGAATGCAGATCCCCTGTTGTTTCTGATGTCTTGCAATTTGCTCTTCTATATTTTTTTTCCAAACTATGAAAAATGTTTGAACCTCTTAGATTTCAGAATCCTTCTTAATCTGTATTATTGACAAAATCATTTGCATAGACAAGTAATGAAAAGGATCAATGATGATTCCTATCAATGTTACTTACATGTCTTAACTAGAGAGAATGTGGATACATATGTGTATGTATGTACATCTGTCATGTATATCAGTGTTATCTATATATAACCTATAACTGTCCTCTTTATATCATTTATACCCAGATCATCTATATGTTAAAGAAATAAAAAGCTTACTTCTAGGAAGTAGAAAGTAGCAGTGACAAGATTTCATCAGCAACTGAGGCTTTCAGATTACAAATTAGAAGCCCTTAGATCACGGCTGCTAGTCTAAAAATCAATTCTATATTTTCTGAGTTAATACTAAGGATTGCACTTAACAGACATGGAGACTAATAAGGTATGCAGAAGGAGTAAAAGCAGCACACACACACACACATACACACACACACACACACAAATTCAGGCCTTAGTCTTGGCCATGATCCAGCACAATGATGTTTCAACCAGATTTGAAAAAAAAAATCAATAACATCTGTGGTATAATGGTTAATTAAAGAAGCTCTTCAGTAGAGCTCAAGATGAGAGGCTCGGCCTGAAATTCAGACAGCTGAAGCTTGATTATCAGGAAAGAATGCTTTTTTAGCTAAGAGTGGATAGGCCAAAAGCTGCAATGTGCCGAAATGGGGAGAAAAATTGCTTTTATTTTAACTTTCTTTAAATAATCAATACATGCTTTTCACTAGCATTAGGACTCTGGTCAGCTCCAAAGTCTGTTTTTGCACTTCAGCACAAATTCTAGTCACTGCCTTTTCAACCTGTAAGTTTTAAAATGAGAAGGAAAAAAAAAAACAGAAGAAAAGTCTTGCCATATTGCAAGTCTGGGTGCATGTTTCTGGGAACAGTTAAACCTTAGGCTCCATAGAAATCACTAGGAGGGTTTAATTCATAAGCTACCAGCAAAGTTGTCATGACCTTGGGACACTGAAAGGTCATGTCAAAATATGAAAACTACATAGCAGAACTACTAAAATTTTCTCAAGGAAGCTGCTTATGTGAAGTAAGGCCAGATTTTTCCCCCATCCTCTTGGTTTAATCACAATAACGATGATAATTCCTTTATTTAAAAAGAGAAAAGAAGTCAATTTATGTGGCTGCCTTAACGGATTTGGTTAGTGTATCTCTGGAGAATTCAGAATAACACATTTTGATTACTATTTATAGCACTTCTTCCATCTTAAGGAATTAAAAGGGAATTAAAACCATTTATTCTTCAACATCTTTGTTCTTGAGGAGAATTCTCATTTTAAAGTGAGAAAGAAAACTCAAGTACAAAGAGGTACTTGATCAGAAAAATTTCTGATAGGTTCCGACTCATATTTGGTCTGGTGCTGTTTTAGTACAAATGTTTCACTTTACTCAATCATTTATGTACCACAACCTGACTCTAGTCTACGTCTGAAGTCCTATTTCTTCCAACTCTCTTAAATTCTTAAACTCTTAAATTCTAGCCAAACTTAATTGCTAACCATTCCTCAAACCCAAGACTTCATCTCTCATATCTGAGTAGTCATATAAGACAATCCTCATTTCAGGATACATTTCCTTCTCATCTCCATCTCTCAGAATTCTGTCTTCCATCAATACTTAACTTACATGCAACCTCTGTGTAACCATCCATGATCTTTTAAAACTGTCAGTAGTCTTTCCTTTATCAGTTTTCTTGTACTATATTAATTTATTTTTGTGTTGTATCCCTCTGTAGAAGGTAAGCTTCCTGAAGTTAGAGATAAGTTTCTTTTTTTGTGTTTTTCCCCCAGACTCTACTATCACCTCTCACATACAGTAGATGCTCAACTGAATTGAATTGAATTCATTCAGTTGAATGGATATGGCAGTTTGATGATGCCTATGATTCCCTTTCAAGAATAATATTGTACAAGACATAACATATTGAAATAAAGATGTAATTGTTTTCCCTAATCAAGTTGTCATTTCTTCTGGTTCAATAATATTCCAATTATATTCATATACCATAATTTGTTCAGATGTTCTCCAAACAATAAGTACTTCCTTTGTTTCTAGTTCTTTGCTGTGACAAAAAAGAGCTGCTATAAATATTTTGTTAATGTACTTCCTTTTTCTTTTCCTCTTTCTTGAATCTCTGGGGTATAGGTCCCAAGTATGTCAGTGAATTGATGTAATTCATACTTGCAATTTAGGTCCATAAAAATTCTTTGAACTTTTTTAGCAATAACTCATTTCAAAGCCAAGGATTCCAACTTGTGAACAAGATAGTAAATCTCAGTATCTCCAAATACTCTGCGAGAAATGCAACTGATTTCTGTTAAATTCCCCTGCTTTGGTATAGGACTGCTTCCAAGCCCTCCAGGCTAGAATTTTTTTTAAATAGATAGGTAAATGAATGAATAAATGAAGATAAAAAGCTTAGTAGACTATACATTGGCCAAAATTGATGCATGGATGAGACAGGTGACTAAGTCTTTGAAAATTTTTTTTTTGCATTGGCCCATCCATCAATCACCAAATGGCTTAATTAGTTTTATTCTTTGCTTTTCTGATTCTCATCAATCATGTAATCACAAGTGAGATCATTTAGTTATATAGCAATAGAAGCAAACTTCTTAAAGAATTTGTGATAACTATCAAATCTTTTTTAAAAAAAACCCCTTAGATCTTGAACATTCTGTGGATGTGACCAAGTTATCTGTGCTTTTGTTCTCTCTGGGTCAGTGTTATGATACTTTGTGATAGAGGCTTGGTGAAGTTGGCACTTGTCAGTTGTTAGCTACTGACAATTTTTACTTTTAGATGATGGAGAACCTTCATTTGTCTCTCCTAATGTTCTTCTAGCATCTTCCCAAAGAAAATAAAATCATCCAAGTACACCCACACCTTTAAGTAATTCACATGTCCAACTACTTTATTACTCATTAGAAGGTAGAAAGTTACTCCCAAGATGCCTTGGAGTATAAGCTTAAACGGGCAAAACCCAGCAGGCCTGGTGAAAGCAGGCTCCTCCTTGTCTTTCCCTCCCATGTGAATCTGATAATGGCTACCATATACATCCAACTGTGGGAACGGGTAAGTGTCTAGCAGCCAGTACAGGACATCTTAAACTCTTGGCATGGTATACTGGTCCATTTTGGTTCCTTTGCTCAGTGTCAAATAGTCTACATGTATTTGAATCTTACCAGTCTTCTTCTGAACCACCACTGTAGGTCATGTACGTAGGTTGTTGGACTTTGTGACTACTACACTTCCATAAGGTGGTTTCTGCAATTTTCTGTCACAGAAAAAAGAATCTTCCTAGGTCATTTCCAAAAAGAACAAGAGTTAGTGAACTGGACCTTGTGATTTGTTCCTTGAATGCATAAGATATTCAATTCTTATAATGAGGAAATGCTAGTATTCTTGTAGAATTTCTGCCTCAAGCACTTATATTCTTCCTATAATGGAGTACTCCAAAGTTAGATCTCTTGAGATCCATTTCTGAAACAGGAAAGTGGTGTTTTTATGATGTTCACTTCTGTCGTTTGCCTTTCTTTCTTTAGACTTCTGCATAGATTGCATGAATAGCCATTGTGAGCAGGTTGGACCAAGCTTGTTGTTTTCAGTATCCTTCTTATATTTTTAATGTACAGGAGTTGGTTCTAACTGATGCTGGCACTTCTAAGATGGTAATCAGTCACTAATCTAGATTCCTGATTACTAACTATCATTAATCCCTAGTACAGACATTAGAAAAACCACACAAACCTTCCACCCCTTGGTGTCCAGCAAACCTCAGTTTCATCCAAGGGGAGACCTTTTCTTCATCTTGACTCAGGGTGGTCTCTCTGATTCCCTGGATCCCCTTTCATGGTCCCAGCTCCCTCCTGAATCCAACAAACAGTCACCTGGATTCAAAAGCAGACAGTTCCTAGGTCCTCCTCCAGTCCTTAGAGGTAGACAGCTCCCATGTCCTTGTCTAGTCTTCCAGGTAGTCCCTGGTACACACTGAAGTTCACAAGGTCCAGCACATCTTAAACCCTTCACCACTTCTCCTGCTTGGAACTCAAGGATCAGCCAGGCCCCAAACAAAGTCTTATCCTGGTCGTGCTTCTTTAGTCTTCCAGCAGTTCAGCTGGCACTAGGACCCAGCTTCAGTCTCCATAATTCTTCCTTCACCAGGAGCAATATTCCAATTCTGTCTCTCTGTCTCTGGAATTCTTGCTTATATACACATACAGGCCTCCTGTCTCAGCTCTTCTTCCACATCAACAGGGCAGTTGATGCCCTCTTAACAGTGGGACAGAGTTCACACCTTCCATACTTAGCCCCAAGTTACTAAGTGCTAAGTATCTGCTAAACTGATTGCTGTTACAGTTGGACATATAGTCATGGAATCTACTTTCTTATTGATACCATCTACTTTTTTAAAGAAAACTTAAAACTTCATTTTATATATCCCAGATATGTATAGAGTTTGTCACTCAGTCAATGAGGTTCCAGCCCTTACAGAGACTGTAGATGTATTTTTCTCAAGTGTCTCTTATGGCATGATTGGAAAAAGATTGTAGCTTGAGATTTTCTATCCAGGACAGCATTATATTCTATATTCTTAATATCCATCATTAACTCTGTGCAGGATACCATGAGCCCATATGGGATCTACCTATATCCGGCTGTTGAGGTCTTATTTACTGTTTTGAGAGTCTGGAGTAACCATATTCTCTGGCTGTATTGCATTTGATCATCTCTAGAGCTATAATAAAAAATAAAACCGCCTTTTTAGTTGCCTTCTGATAGCCACCTCTTTGTATCAGTCTATTTATATCCATGACCTTGCCCTTTTGTCTAA
Source organism: Pseudocheirus occidentalis (assembly GCA_028646575.1). Lineage (NCBI taxonomy): Eukaryota > Metazoa > Chordata > Mammalia > Diprotodontia > Pseudocheiridae > Pseudocheirus > Pseudocheirus occidentalis. Next base: position 206,473,437 of record CM053598.1, read on the forward strand.
GAAAAATAGTTTTGTTCATGGGTTCAAAACTTACCAAATTTTCTGTGAGTTTTGGCCATGGAAATATGGCCATCAAATAAGCTCCCTTTTTTATTTTTCATGGCCCAGACATTAAAAATGTTCCTGAGGTGGTTGGAGTTGAGCATTTTCAAAGGGGACTTTTTCTTATTTGTGTGTACTCTCCCAATTTTTTAAAGGTTTTTGCCAGCTCTATGAATGCATATGGCACTTTTTATGTTTACAGCAATTATTAGAGATAACTTTAGTCAATCTGATCCTGTTATCTTATGTGATAAAAGAAAAAGAAAGAAAGAAGAGGGGGAAAAGATTTGTCCCTCACTTTTGTATGAGACAAACCTGGAAAGAAAAATTCAGGCTCCCAGATTTAGGTACCTAGCTAACAGTAGGTGGTGTTGATGAGCAAGTCAAAATAAGGCGCTAGTATTTTGGAGGAGGGCAGATACTTCTTCCCTTTATGTGGAGAAATGACTTTCTTTCAGCTCCCTCCTCCCTTAGGGGAAGTTATTTTCTTTTTAAACCCAATTCATTAAAAATTGTAACTGTTGGGTCAAGAGTAAAAGAAAGTTCATCAATGCATTACTTTCTCATAGCCTGTGACTCTTCACCTTGTGATTTATTTCTTTGTTGTTGTTCAGTCACATCAGACTCTCCATGACCCCATGGAACATACTATTGTGCATGGGGTTTTCTCAGCAAAGATACTGCAGTAGTTTGCCATTTCCTTCTTCAAGTGGATCAGGGCAAATAGAGTTTATATGATTTGTCCAGGGTCACACAGCTAGTGTCTGAGGTGAGATTTGAACTTAAGTCTTCCTGATTCCAGGTTCAGCACTCTATTCACTGAGCCACCTAGCTTCTTCCTGTGATTTCTTTCCTAAATGCATGTGCCCAGTCTGTACGTCATAATGTACTTTGTCTTTTGTACTTAGTCCTAATAGCTCAAACCCCTAGGTTGGCTCCCACTGATCAAACCTTTTAAGTCTTAAGAATGAGGAATATTGTCTCCCTTATCCTCTCTCTGCTTGTAATTATTAAATGAAATATGCATAGTTTAACATTTCTACTACTCAACAAGTTTATTCAGTAGGCAAATGAGATCCAAATTGAACTAACAGAAAAAGAAATAGCAAGCTTGCTCACTCACCCAGCTAACCAGAAGGTAGGATGAAATGGTTTTTCCAGGAGGTAAAGGTCTGTCATATCCCTTGACCGGGGAATCCTTGACACTGGCAATATATATATTCTAGCACAGAATCAGTTCAAATCTTGTGCTGTGGTCTTATGTTTTATCTCTTATTAGCTTCCATGTTTCTTGCATGTTTTAATCTTGAGTCCTTTCTTAATGCTTGCCTTGCTCTGATATTTTCTAACTATAGATATTTTTTTCTATGAGAGAGGGAGAGTTAAGTTTAGATGTTGACAATCTGTCTAGAATCATGTCTTGCCCATGTCTCTGTACCATCACAAATTTAGGTTCAGGAAGGTCCATTTCACTATTATTATAAATTTATTGAATGTGCTTTTCCAAAGTTCATTTCCTCTTCATCCTTCCTTCAAAATCATCTGTATTGCCAAGGCAATATTCACAGCACCCATGGCAACTATGAATATGCTACCATAGTTCTGAATTGCAAAGTATAACAAACTTTATATAGAAGACAGAAACAAAACATTTATTCAGACACCAGAAAGCCAAATGCCAACATCAGAAAACCAAATTCATCATAGCAACAAAGAAATCTCTACACAATAACACTGGAGAGAGCAACACCATCCCAAAACTTTCCCACAAACAAACAGTCACAAGGCTAATTATCTCTTTGCCTGCATCCTCTCTTCTCCATTCTAACTGCCCTAACTCCCAGTTTTCTTTGTGTTCTGTTCCACCAATTCAACAAACTCCTCCTACCACAGGCTCCATGTGATTACATTCAACCTAATTAGATTCAGGGGGATCTTCAAATTACCATTACCATTACATTCAGCCTCAAGATATTTTATGTCCCTTAAACTGGTCAATGGGATTTTAGGGGTAACTGGTTGTAATGCCAAGCAAAGGCAACTTCCTAGGTTTGGATTACCAGCATAGCAAACCACATTAATTCAGCAAACATTCACAGAACAGAGAAAGTCAAAATACAGTATAACTCATTCATTTATCAAGTAAGTTCTTAATTCAGTCCAGGTACTACTCCACCCCTAGACAGTACATTCATTTAGT
>CM053598.1:206475778-206496657 GCA_028646575.1 Pseudocheirus occidentalis
TAAACAAAGTACATTCATTTGGTCAATCACAGGACACAAAAAGGCCAAAGGTTTCCCACCCCTGGACTCAAAGTAATTACAATACCATCCATTACCACTAAGTACTTTCTCAAAAGGGAGTAGGAGAGCACAAAAGGCCATCCACCCTTAAGCCATAACAAGGTCAAGATAACATCTCAGCACTGAAAACCCAAGGAAAGGCCCTTCTTTCATCTTGACTCAAGGAAAGCCCTCAGCAATCTCAGTTCCTGGGGAGGCAAAGCTCAACAAAGCCATAGCCAGTGTCCTCATCAAGTCACTTCCTACCTGTAGAACAGTCCCAGAACCCCTGAAAACATCAGCAAGGCCCTCTCCCAGGATTTCTGTGAACATACAACAAGAAAATCCTTCTTCAAGGGTTCTGAACCAACAGCCAGGTTCCAGGACTTCTACAACAGCAGCACTGTCCACCATCAGGTGAATCTGGAAAAACAACATGAAAACAGACAAAATTCCAGCATCACAGCCATGCTGCCTCGGTTCTCAGAAGCTCGTGGAGGCAGTCCTCAGAAGTCCTGGGCAGCTCCAAGAGCTCTCCAGAGACTACTGGGCTCTCAGCAGTCTCTTTTAGTGTAATATTAAGCCCCTTTCCTTGGTATGTTTTGAAGAGTTCATTAGTTGGAGTGCCACCCACCTTCCAAAATCTAACCCTGCTCTTAAAAGAGCAGTAAACAATTCTTTTCTTGTTAATCTATTCTGACTTTGAATCTACTGGCCACTTACTCTTCCCTCTCAAGAAAAAATATCTTTTTCCCCATTCTCCTAAGTCACTAATCTGTGAAATATTATCTAGCACTTCTGAGAAAAAGTACCCTATCTCCCCAATTAGTAGTGTCAGAATTAGGTGCTTATAAGCAGGAAGGGCCATCTTCATTATGATAGTTCTATGAGAAACTGCTAAAGGAATACTATGATGAGCACTGGCATCTCCAACTATGATTGCTGTCTTCATTAACCCCTTTAACTTTCTCATACAGTCCCTGAGCACATACCAAGGTCTATCTTCCCTAAGCCACATAGAGTCAGTAGGATGCATCTTATTGCATCCTTCAGCACCTAAAGGTAACAGATTAGTTGTATTGTTACCTCCTAGCATATGATGATCCCTAAACGCTTGTTGCACAAAGATATTCTGACCGTTACCTATAAATTTCGAGCAGTTCATGCTATCTATCAATGCTCCTCTGGCCCCTTCATCATTGATTCTCACCATCCAAGACACTAACGATTCTCCCATCCTTTGGGTGAACCAACCTAATGTAGCAGTGACCTCTTGCTGAGTTAAATCCTCAATTGTCTCTCTGAAGACAGTGTTTCCCCCCTGGGTCTCCTACTTCCTTCTTAGTGTGGGGAGAAAACCTGCCCTCATAAAAGCCTCCTCATCTAACTTTCTTTCACTCTCCTCCCATGCATTCTCCTGGCAGTCATTGGGGCAGCTAGATCCAGCCTGTGGAAAGATTGCCCGCATGTTCCTTTTGTTAATTCTTTTTTCCTCTTTTTCTCAGCCAAACCCATACCTAACTAGCTTGCTGTTTTAAAGGAGAGCATGAACACTGTGGCACAGAAAGAGTCTGATGCAAATCAGCTAAGTCCCTTTCTACCTGAGTGTAATGGTAAGTAATTTAAATTTGAAGATCCCTTTTTGTTATGTCAAGTAAGCAGGCACTTAGCCCTTAGTCAGGCTTCTGTGAAAGAGGCAGAGGGAGTGAACTCTGTATCCTGTTGCTGACATAACAGGAAGGGTTTGGCTGGAACAGGAAGCCAATGCTGTGTATGTATATATAAGAAAAGCCCCAGAGAGGCAGGAATTAGATTTTTTTTTCTCCTGGCAGGTTCCTGGTAGAGGAGAGAGAGAGAGAGTTTCTCTCAGTGAGGGTATGGAAGCTGACTGAGAACTGAGGGAGGATTTCCTTGAGACCAGAATCTGGCTAATGCTGAAGTTGCTGCTGAGAAGGCTGCCTGGAAGGCTTGAGATTTCTTCTGGGTCCTAAGGCCACCCAAACTGCCAGAGGATTGAAGAGATATGATGGGATAATATTTTGTTTGTTTGTGGCTTGGTGGATTCTTGAGTTCCTGGGAACAGAAGTTGTGAAAGTTTTGAGATGTGCTGGACCCTGTGAACTTCAGTGTGTAGTAAGAACTGCCTGGATGACTGGACAAGGACCTAGGAGCTGTCTGCCTCTGAATCCAGCTGACTGTTTGGTGGGAGCTGGGACCATGGAAGGGGATCCAGGGAATCTGAGAGACCACCCCAAGTCAAGATGACAAAAGGCCTCTTCTTGGATATTGAATGTGGTGATGAAATTGAAGTTTACTAGACACCAAGGGGTAGAGGGTTTGTGTAATTTTCTAATGATTGTATTTAGTGATTAATGATACTTAGCAACTGATTGCTAGATAAGTGACTGTTTAAGTTAACTTATTATTGCTGCATGAGAGGAAGATTGACTATAGTATTTTGAGATGACTGAATGACTGAGTAAGGAGACAAACCTCCTTAGGGATACCAGATGATTGTTCTTCTGTTCTTTGTTCTAAATACTCTCACCATTTTGGTGAAAACTATGTGGGCATTCTAATGATAAGTTGTTGTGAACACTATATTGTGATTTTCTGTGATAAGATGTAATTTTGTGTATGTTATATCTTGATTTGTAGTGAATATTTACCTTTGATTTGTTATGGAATAAATGGAGTGTTCACTATACTGTGCAATAAGAACCTTAAAAGCTCTTCACAGTAGCATTCTTTCAGGAAGGTGCTCGTGCATGGCATTACACTGAGCTTTGTCTTCCAGCAACTTGTCTCTGCTTTTATACATAAGGCAATAACTTGTTAGCAAGGTCTGGTCTCTCTTACACTCCCCTGCCAGTTCTTTCCTCAATTCTATTGATATTCCTTGCAAACGTCTTTCTAAATCTCTTGGTTCTCCCTTCCATAGCATCAATTCCCAGTTTTCAGAGAACCCTGTGCTTTTAGCCCATTCTTTTGATGGGGAGGAATAAGGTCAATCTTCCCATCCTGCAATATTCATTTCTTCCTCTAAAGTCCTTCTGCCTCCAAATAGAGATCAGAAACCTTCCAATACCATCCTTATTGCCAAATATATCACCAAGGCAGTATTCACAGTGCTGACAATAACTACGAATATGTTTGCATTGTTCTGAATTGCAAAATATAACAGATTCTCCATATAGAAGACAGAAGCAAAATATGCATTAAGACGTAAGAAGGACAAATCCCAACACCAGAAAACTGAAGTCATCAAAGCAACAAAGAAATCTATATACAATAAAACTGCGGAGAGCAACACCATCCCAAAGCCTTCCCACCAACACTCACAAGCCTAACTATCTCCTTGCCCACATCCTGTCTCCTCCCTCCATTCTAACTGCCCTGACTCCCAATTTCCTCTGGGCTCTGCTCCATCTATTCAGTGAACTCCTCCCACCACAGGCTCCATGTGATTACATTAAGCCTATGAAGGGGCAGGGGAGATCTTCAAATTACCTTAAGCCTATTAAGGGTCAGGGAAAAGATTCAAATTCACCTTACCCATTATACCATCAAAAAGTTCTAGATTGTTTTTTTAAATCTACCTTGGCATTTTTCTTTAGGATTTGGGTAGGCAATGGAACCTACCATTTTCACTTCATTGCTATGGATATCTTCCTAAGTCATTTCCAAAAAGAGCAAGAGTTGGTGAATTGGACCTTGTGATTTGTTCCTTTTGCACATAAGATATTCAACTCATGTAGTAGAGATGTGCCAGGACTCTTGCTGGATTTCTACCTCATACTCTTCCATTCTTCTACTGGTGGTAAACTCCAAAGTCACATTTCTTGAGATCCATTTTGAGGTGGAAAATGGTGCTGTTATGATACCAACCTAGATGGGGTGGATAGTTCTCTGAAGGACAGCTTTGTGATACTGTGTACATTTATGAAGTTGGGAATCTTGATTGCTAAAAGAGCAGAGAAAAAATTGAAAGAAAAAATGGAGAGACACCAGAGAGGAGTCAGACATTATTTGAATGATAGATGGAAGGTCTCGAGAGCCATAGGCATGTAAGAAGGGGTTGGCTGGCACCTCAACATTTCTTGGACTTTCTCAGATGATATCATTCTTTCTCTCAGTTAAGATTTTATTTTATTTCTGGGTAGCAGTTCTTTACTTATGTACATGCTATTAAATAATCTGGATAGCTTCCCCAATTACTGTATTATTTGCTTACTTTAATTAATATATTTGCTTGGTGGGAAGGTAGTGAAGCTGGTAGAAATTAAATGGTTTCTCTCCAGGCCTAGGGCAGAACTACTCCTTTTCCTCTCAAAAGTTACCAGGAAAAGTGGCTTTTATTCTGAACCTCAACAAATGAATTGGACCTCAAGACTGTAAACTTCTAATGAGAGATAGATAGCTATAATTCCAAGTCCCTTATTCCCCTTGAAAAATGGAGAGCAAGAGGATGATTGCCTAACTGCAGGCATCTTCCGGCTCCCCACAAAGATGTGTGTTTCTTGATCTATCTATAAATTCTAGTTATGCACAGGTTACCCAGATTCTGTTATATGATTGGATTGTTACATATGGGACTTTGTCCACAAAAAGTATTTCATATAATACATTGGTAGATATTTAAAAAAAACATTTGTTTTAAAGTATTGGAGTTTTACCTGTGATTCTAAGATCACACTGGAGTTATCCTCTGACTTTCTCCTGATATTTTTTCAGAAATCTGGTACTTCTACAGTGATATCAATTTGAATGGCCCCTGGCTATATGCTGCAGTCTTAAAATATTTTTATTAGGCAGATGGCTTTTAACTTTTTGACTCACTCTAATAAGAATGGAAATTTGAACATCTCTACCCCTTAATTTGAGGACCTTGTCTGATTTGAAAATATACTCTGTCTGAATGTGGTCACATGGAACCTGTAGTGGGAGGAATTTGCTGAAGGGTAGAGCAGAGCTCAACAGGAGAAGCATGCTTAGGGGATGCTTGATTTTCAGAAAGACTCACACCTTGTTACTTTGTAATTAGGCAATGGGTCACGAGGGTTGTGATATCCTCTGATCCTGGAGAAGGCTATACATCTCTGAGGTGAGGTTTGTGCTTTGGGGGATCACTTAAGGGAAGAGTTGTGTGATTTAGCCAGATGAGACTCTAAGCAGTTGTTGAGCTTTGAAAGCTCAGATGTTGGTGCTTCTCTCTCTGGTATGTGATGGTCATATGGTTAGAAGCCCTTTCTGTTGAATTATGTTATTTTCTCTGTCTGTATTTGTTGTCTGCTTATAACTTCTGTTTTTATTTTCTCTGAAGTTTGGGATGCTGACTTTTCCCCCTGTACTTGGTAAATTTTATATATACATACATGTGTGTATGTATATATAAATATACATACATATATATACATACACACACACATATATGTATACACACATATATGCATGCAATTTGATTAAACTAAGATTGTTGACCCCTTTTTGAGTTGCTTTCCTTTAGAAAAGCAGATCAAAGAACATGTGCTAACAGCCATCCTGGGTATGCTAGGGTGCTTGCTGATACACTGATTTCACATTCTAAAAGTTTCAATGTTTTCTATTTTGTTTTTTTTTTCAGTCTTTCAGTCATGCCAGACTCTTTGTGACCCCATGGACCATATAGAGTGCTAGGTCTTTATGTCCTCCACTGTTTCCTAAAGTCTGTCCAAGCTCATGTTCATGGCTTCCATGACTATTTATACATTTCATCCTCTCAACTCCCCTTCTCCTTTTGCTTTTAGTCTTTCCATTGAGTCCTGTCTTCTGATAATGTGGCCAAAGTATTTAAACTTCAGCTTCAGTGAATAGTCTAAATTAATTTCTTTAAGTATTGACTGATTTGATCTCCTTCCTGTCCAAGGGAATCTCAAAGTCTTTGCCAGCACCACAATTCCAGAGCATCAATTCTGTGACATGCAGCTTTCCTTATAATAAAATCTCTCACAGCCATAAATTGCTACTAGAATATCCGTGGCTTTAAATAAATGACTTTTGTTGGCAGGATGATATCTCTGCTTTTTATCATGCTGTCCAGATTTACCACAGTTTATCTATGGAGGAGCAAGCATCTTTTAATTTCATGACTAGAGTCACCATCTTCAGTGATCTTTGAACCTGGGAATATAAAATCCAACACTGCTTTGTTTCTTTTCCCTCTGTTGGCCAGGATGTGATAGGACTAGCTGCCATGATCTTTTGTTTCTTTATGTTAAGCTTCAAGCCAGATTATATACTTTCCTATTTCACTCCCATTGAAAGGCTTTGTAAATCCCCTTCTGTTGTTGGCATTTCTCCTGGCAACCTTAATTTCAGCTTTTGATTCATCTAGCCTCGTACTTTGAATGATGTACTCGGAACATAAGTTCAGTAAATAAGATGATGATACAGTCTTGTCATTCTGCTTTTCCAATATCAAACCAATCAGTTGTTCCATATTTGGTTCTAACTATTGCTTCTTGGTCAGCATATAGGTTCCTCAGGAGAGAAGTAAGATGATATGATACTCCTATCACTTTGAGGAATTGCCATATTTTGTTGCGAGCCACACAGTAAAAAGTTTTAGTGTAATCAGAGAAGTAGAAGTAGATTTTTTCCTGGAACTCCCCTGCTTTCTCCACATTACAGTGAATGTTGGCAATATTATCTCTTATTCCTCTGCCTCTTCAAAAACCAGCCTGCTTGGGGGGCAGAGACAAGATGGTGGAATAACAGCAGCAAATGGTAGATAATGACCTAATGAGAAGTCAGGGTATTATAAAACAGATCCAAACAAATGAAAAAATGGAAGGCACTGTGAAATATCTCACTGGAAAAAAAACACGAACCTGGAAAATAGATCCAGGAGAGATAATTTAAAAATTATTGGATTACCTGAAAGCCATGATCAAAAAATAGCCTAGAAATCATTCTTCAAGAAATTCTCAAGGAAAATTGCCTTGATATTCTATAACCAGAGGCAAAATAGAAATAGAAGGAATTCACTGATCACCTCTTGAAAAAGATCCCCCAAAGGAAACTCCTAGGAATATTATAGCCAAATTCCAGAGTTCCTAGGTCAAGGAGAAAATATTACATGCTGTCAGGAAGAAACAATTTGATCATTGTGGAAATGCAATCGGGATAACACATGATCTAGCAGCTTCTACGTTAAGGGATCTAAGGGCTTGGAATATGATTATTCTGGAGGTGAAAGGAACTAGGATTAAAACCAAGAATCATTTACCCAGTAAAACAGTATAATCCTTTGGGGGCAAATATGGTCATTTAAAGAAATGGAGGACTTTCAAGTATACATACATACATACATTTATATATATATATATGTATGTGTGTGTTCATATATTCATATTCATGTATTCAAGTGTTCATGTATTAATGTATTCAAGTATACATACATATATATGTATGTATAGGAGGGTGTATGTATGTGAGTATATGTGTGTACATGTATACATAGACAGAGGACATAGGATTGGTTGAACATTGATAATATCTAAAAAATAAAATTTAGAGGTGAGAGAGGAGCATATTGGTAGAAGATGAAAGGGAGAGGTAGAATAGGGTAAATTATCTCATATAAAAGAGTCAAGAAACAACTGTTACAGTGGAAGGGAAGAGCAGGAAGGTGAAAGGGAATGGATCAACCTTACTCTCATTGAATTTCACTTAAGGAGAGAATAACTTACACACTAAATTGGTTATCTTACCCTACAGAAAATTTGAGGAGAAGGATATAAGAGGGGTGATGATAGAAGAGGTGGCAGGGTAGTTAGAGAGAGTAGTTAGAAGCAAACACCTTTGAAAAGGGACAGGGTCAAAGCAGAAAATAGAATAAGTGGAGGGCAGTGTAGGATGGAGGGAAAATGTTAGTCTTTCACAACATAACAATTATGCAAATGATTGGGGTAACTACACGTGTAAAACCTATATTGAATCACTTGTCTTCCCAGTGGGGGTGAGGAGCAAAGAAGGAAAAGAATCTGGAAATCAAAGTTTTAAAAACAAATGTTAAAAAATTGTTTTTTTTTTTACATGCAACTGAGAAATCAGATATACAGGCACTGGGGTATAGAAATCCATCTTTCCCTACTAGAAAGTTAGGAGGTATGGGGGAGAATATCAGTGAGAGCAATTTGGGGTAAAGGGTATTCAATAGGCTTGCTGTCTTGGGGAGGGGGGCAGGGGAAAGATGAGAAGAAAATGTGTAACTCATAATCTTGTGGAAATGAATGTTGAAAACTAAAAATAAATAAATAAAAGATTTTCAGAAGACATACTGCTCTTCTCATAATTCTCAGGTCACATATTGCAGAAGCCTGAATTGCATAATCGTAATCATAACTTTGCTGGTATGTGAAATGAGTGCAGTTGTTTGGTAATTTGAACATTCTTTGGCATTACCCTTATTTAGGATTGGGATGCAAACTGATTTTTTCCAATCCAGTGGCCGTTGTTGAGTTTTCCAATTTTGATAACATATTGAGCACAGCACTGTAATAGCATCATATTTTATGATTTTAAGTAGCTCAGCTGGAATTCTGTCACCTCTACTAATTTTATTGTTAGCAATACTTCCTAAGACCTGCTTAACTTCATTCTCCAAATGTCTGGTTCTAGATTAGTAACCACACCATTGTAGTTATTGGTGATGTTAAGATATTTCTTATGTAGTTTTTCTGTATATTTATGACAGCTCTTCTTAATCTGTTCTGCTTCTGTTAAGTTCCTGTCGTTTGTCTTTTATCATGGTCATTTTTGTATGAAACATTTGTTTGATATCGCTAGTTTTCTTGATCTCTTGTTCTTTGCATTCTCTTTAAAAATTATCTTTGCATTGCTCATTTAAGAAAATCTTATCTCCCCTTGCTATTCCCTGGAATTCTGCATTCAATTGGGAATATCTTTTTCTTCTTCTACTTTCTGCTTCTCTTCCCCCATGCCCCCCCCCCAGTTATTTGTAAAAGCCTCCTTCGGCCACCACTTTGTTTTCTTGCTCTTTTTCTTTAGAATGTTTTTTCTTGCTACCTCCTACACAATATTGTGAAGTTCTATCTTTAATTTTTCAGGAATTCTTTCTTCCAGATCCAATCTCTTAAATCTATTGATCATCTCCACTTCATATTCATTAGGGATGTTAAGTCATATCTATATGGTCTCATGGTTTTTCCTACTTTCTTTAATTTATATCTGAATTTTGCCATAAGAAGCTCACTGTCTGAGTCACTGTTAGTTCCAGGTCTTGTTTAACCGACTGTAATGGTAATTACCCCTTTTTTGTATTGGCAAGTAAACAGATACTTAGTACCTTTTTTCAAGTTAGGCAAAGGTAGCAGGTACATATTAGTTAGTAATTGATCAAGCCACTGTTGTGGAAACAGAAAGTATGAACCCTTATCTCCTGTTACCAACATAACAGCAAGGGCTTGGCTGAAAAAGGAAGCTAATTCCGTGTGTATAGAAGAAAAGCCCCAGAGAGGCACAGTCAGAATTTCTTCTAACAAGAACCTGGTGGCAGAAGCTGTTGTGCTGGGGAGAGAGAGAGTTTCTCCCAGCAGAATATGGAGCCTGGGCTGCTACTACTGGACTGAGGACTGAGTCAGAATTAACTTCAGACAGTAAATGTGGAGACTGAAGTTGCTGCCATAGGGAAGGCTGAAGAGGAAAGTCCCCCTAGGCTGGACAAAATGATTTTGTTTTGGAAAACCTGGGGAGAGTGATTTTGATCCTGGAAGCCAGCTGAGATTTCTCCTGGGTCCTAGGGCCAGCTGAAATGCCAGAGGACTGAAGAACCATGGCTATGGTACAAGTATTCTGTGTGTTTGTTTTGATGTTGTTTTTGCCAGATTTCTGTCCTGGTGAAGGTCAGTGCTGTTGTTGCAGAGGTCCTGGAGCCTTGCTGTTGACTCAGAAGCCATGAAAAAAGATTTTCTTGTTGCACATTTACAGAAATCCTAGAAGAGGGTCTTGCTGATGTTTTCAGGGGTCCTGAGACTGTTCTGCAGGTAGAGAGTGAATTGATGAGGACACTGGCAATGAATATTGTGGCTTTGTTAAGCTTTATCTCCCCAGGAACAGAGATTGCTGAGAACTTGCCTCGGTTCAAGATGAAGAAAAGACCTCTCCTTGGGTATTGAATGCTGTGATGATGACATGGTTTACTAGTGACCTAGGGGTGCAGAGTTTGTGTATTTTCTAATGATTGTATTTAGTGATTAATGATATTTAGTAATTGATTGCTGAATAAGTACTGATTGAGTTAACTTAGTTGCCCCACGAGTGGAAGACAGACTATTGTGCTCTGAGATGACTGAATGACTGAGTAAGGAGGCAAACTTCCTTAGGGATACCAGATAATTGTTCTTTATTCTAAATATTGTGACCACTTTGGTGAAAACTATGTGTCCATTTTAATTAGAAGCTGTTGTTAATACTATATTTTGATTTTCTATGATAAGTTGTCATATTGTGAATGCTGTACTTTGATTTTCTTTGAATGTTTTACTTTGATTTGTAATGGAATAGAGTGTTCACCATACTATGTAACCAGAACCTTAAAAGCTGTTCACAGTAGCATTCTTTTGGAAAGCTACTCATGCATGGCATTACATTGACTGAACAGAGCTTCTTTATTTTTGACTGCAAGTTATATAGTCAATCTGATTTCTATATTGGTCATCTGGTGATGTTCATGTATAGAGTGGTTGAAAAAGAGTGTTTGCTGTGACCAGTGACTTATCTTATTGGTTTCTTCCCCGCTTTATTTTGTAATCCAAGGCCAAACTTTCCTATTATTCCAAATGTCTTTTGATTTCCTATTTTAGTATTCCAGTCCACCATGATGAATGCAATATGTGTGTGTGAGTGTGCATGTGCATGTGTGTTATTTCTAGAAGATGTTACAGACATTCATAGAATTGATCATCTTGGGCCTCTTTGGCAGCAGTGGTTGGAGCATAGACTTGTATTACTGTGATGTTGAATTGTAGTACATATAATGATCACCTGAATTAAATTCATCCATTTCTGTCCATTTAAGTTCACTGACACCCAAGATGTTAATATTTAATCATTACCACCAATAACCGTTTGCCAACTGGCAGTAATAGGCACATGGGCACAATAGCTCTGGGGGAGACAGCTCCCTAACTTTGAGACTACTGGTCCTATTTCCATCTCAGTCTTCACAGCCATCATCTTGGGCAGCGGCTCCTGTGAAGAAGGGGGTAGCTGTTCTTATCAACTAACAAATAACTGACACTCGAAGGGCAGGCAAACTAGCTTAAATGAAGCAGTGGGACATCTGAGGGAGAGACAGGAAGTAGAATATACCTGACAGACAGGTTAAACCACCTTCATCACCTTGACCACTATATCCTCTCAGACCCTGATTAGAGACAGCCCAGGACCCTGAACCCAAGAAATCTTTGGAACAGCAGGGCATCCAGCCCAGTACCCATAAGCAGCATTCTGGGAAACATCTGCTGTAAAGATGCAGCCTGGTAACTGCTGCAGAAACTATAGCCACAGCTAATGAAGACCTAGAAAAGAAATTCTTGTCACTGAAGAGCTTGGTGCCTTCAAATTGTTCAACATTAGAAACAGATATGAAATAAACAGTAGAAATGACGCTAAAGTAGAGGCATTGACATCTGCTTTAGCATCATACCCTGAGCACCATGTGTCTTATGTATAAATCTTTCCTGACTTATATTTGAAACCTTCCATATGCTGTTCCATTAAAATGTAAACTCCTTGAAAGAAAAGGCTTTAATTTTCTGTTTATATTCCTTAGAACTTAGCATAGTGCTTTGCACATAATAAAACATTTAACAATTTAAAAAAATTCATTTCATTCATTCTATATTTTTCCTTTTACATTTTCTTTTTCCCCAGAGGAATGAAGAGTTTATCCTAGTTAGCTTGACTTTGTACCTTACCTTATACTGTCGTGAAAATAATGTTCTATTGTATGTCTTTTGCTACATTTTGTTGATCTACAATGTCTGTATACATGTTTTAAATGACTGGTATGTGGTTAATTATTTGTTGTACATTGGCATGTGAAAACAATTATTGGTACTATTTTTCATGATTTGAATTCATGCCTGTAACTTTGATAATAGTATTAATACTGTTCAGCATGTTAAGAGCAAAGAACTTTTTTATAATAGTACACATTTTTATTTCACAAATTAATACTTGTAGGTTGTTAATATATAGAATGATATCATAAAAATATAGAAGGTGAAAAATTGAATAGTATCATCATATGTTTGGTGTGGGAAAGCTGAGAGATATCCTAGTATTAGGCATAAGCTTAGATTGTAAGGATAAAGATATTTAAAGACTATTGAATAGAAATGTGAAATACAGATAAAATCACAAATGTACAAACAGGTGAGAAGATTCAAGATATTGTAATATTACCTGTCATTTGAATGAACCAGGACATTTCCTCAAAGAATTCAAAGTAAGTAGCAATACCTAGGAGTTATATAGATATCCACACTCTGAGGGAAAAGAAATTTCCCCCTCGCCTGCCCCTCAAACAAACAAACAAACAAAACAGAAGCTATACTAAGCAAAGCAGATTTTATCAAAGAGAAATTGAATGCAACAAATATAGCAAGAAATATTTCATGTATTTAGAAATGTAGATAAGACTGAGATCATATTCCCTGTGTTGGGTATCACAGACCCAAAATTGGAATTTTCTATAGGCATAAAACATGTTCCCCAGGAGAAAAGCACTGGGAATTTAGAATGGACAAGCAACAGTGAGCTTACAATGACGGAAGGTGTCTTCCTTAAAGAGAATAACAAGACTATCAGAGTGTTTGAGGAATAGCCTGTGTGGCAATAAATAGTCTAATTGCTGCCAACTGAATGTCAGCTAGGACAAACATAAACAAACTTTAGGTTAAATGCTTGAAAGGGGTCTATCAATAGAAGTGAATGCTAACCTTTCCATTAATATTAGGCAGATAAAAGTAAAAATTCAACTTAATTCCTACTCAGGGTAGAATAATGCCAGAGATTGATTTAGATCAGCAGTTCTCAACCTGTGGGTTATGACCCCTTTGGGGGTGGAATGGGGTCACCTAAGACCATTGGACAACACATATTTCCCATGGTCTTAGGAACCGAGACACTGCTCCTCTATCCATCTCTAGGCAGGTCCACCCACATGCAGATACGCCCACATATGAGTGTTAAAGAGTCGTGGCATGAGGAAAGTTGAGAACCACCGATTTAGATGGATGCATTGGATCTTGAGAAAGTAGATAATATCAAACTAATTTTCTAATGAAAGGTTTAGTAAATGCAACCAGCATTTTGCAAGCAGCATCATTGCCACTATGCAGATGATGAAACCACTGTGAATAATGCTGGAGGTGAGAGAGGTACTCCTGAATTTAAAATGTCAATCTGTTATGAAGGACTCAGCCTTAGTTAGTTTAATATCCTCTTCCTGAGTGTGGGCTGCTGAGAACAAAGCAAGGGAACAGCACTCACCAGTACGGAGTCAAATGTGCAAGCCCAAAATCAAGAAAAAAAATACAGGGTATAGTGAGGGAAAACAAAACATTTTCTTGAATATTTAGAAGATCAAGGGAATGTAGAGCAAGAAGGACTGACATGAGAATACCTCCTTCAGATAGTAACCAGAGAAACTGACTCCCCATTTGTTATAATTACAGATTAGATGGCCATACTTATTTTGAATATAATAATGCAAGGCATGGAGAATTATTTGTATAAAAGCTAAGATATTTTTGTTTTCACCTCAAGAAACCAAGGTAGATGAATAAAAGGTGGTTCAGGGTACCCAGGATTAATTTCTGGGCAACCTGCGGTTTTCAGTCTTGGTTTTGTGATATACTGTCATATTGATCTGGTTAAGGAAGACAAAGAAAAGACTGTTTTCATCTGTCCAGCTTTGATAATAAGCTCCCATGCATTCCAGGAGTACCTGCCACTTTTCAATGACTGATACAGAAAATAGTTGGAAACATGTACTTCCTGGGATTGTTGTTGTACTGTGATGACATCATTGTCTTTTGAAAGACACTGGAAGAGGCATGATAGAAAATGAAGTAATATCAACACTAAATGTATATGTACCAAATGACAAAGCATCCAGATTCTTAAAGGAAAAGTCAAATGAGTTACAGGAGGAAATGAGGGTAAGACTATACTAGTGGGGAAATCTCAACTTTGCCCTGTCAGAACTAGAGAAATCCAATCATAAAATAAATAATAGAAAATTTATTTTTCAAAGAGATGAATAGAATTTTATTATTTTATTTTTTGCTTTTTGGAGGGAGGAGGAGCATGGCAGTTAGGGTTAAGTGACTTGCCCAAGATCACACAGCTAGTTAAGTGTTAAGTGTCTGAGGCTGGATTTGAACTCAGGTCTTCCCAACTCCAGGGTTGGTGCTCTATTCACTGAGCCACCTAGCCACTGCGATGAATAGAATTTGAGAAAAGTTAGATATGATAGACCACTGGAGACAATTGAATGGGAATAGAAAGGAGTAGATGAGTGAAATAGATAAGTAGTTATCTCTTTCCCATCCACTAGTGCTGGCTTGTGCAGGCCCAGTAAACCTTGTGCTCTCCACATAGAGGCCACTCTGGAAGTTTTGAGAGATATATTGTACCGAAAGTGATAACCAATAAAGACAAATTCCATTTGTCAGCAGAAGCTTTACTGACAGTGATATTTATTTCTCCATCTGCAAGCATGAGTTCTTGACTTTTTGAAGTGAAGTTTTACTGAGAAGTTCAAAGCTATGTGCATGGAAAAAAACTCCAAGTATGGACTGACCACAAAATAGTGATGTATTTTTACCAGTACCATGTTGGATGCTGCTTCTCAGAGATGAATAACAACACTAGCATTTATGATTTCAGCATACACTGCAGGCCCCAATGATACTCCTTTATAGAGGTGCTTTAACTGGCATGCCACATGACACTGGAACTTGATACCCAAGGAATTGGATTACAATCTGGTAGAAGTTCAGCTGAAAGATGGGGATTCTGATAGCATGCCAAATTTATACATAAACCTTTTGCCATTGAACCAGTCTTCCTTGCCTGAATTTTCTAGATGATTGCCTGTGAAACAGGTGACTAAAGGACTAAGAGAAGCAATATGAGCCAGAAAGGAAAAGATCCCCAAAACTTGAGTTTCACATAGTATCAATCCCTTTAGACAATGGCAGAACTTAGCTGAGAATTAGTTGACTTTGGAACATTGAACTAGAAACAGTTGCTGCTATCCAAAGCATATGTCACAATAGTCATAAATAACTGACTTTGAACATGTGGGTCAAAAAAGGATCCTATAACCAGTAAAAAACATGTTTTACTTGTCCAGAATGACTACAGAGGTAACCAAGAAGTGTGGAATGTGTCAGATAAGCAATGTACAAAGAAAACCATTACCATTCCATGCTCCATATTTGAAGACTATATTTACCAATAAACCTTGCCCGTATTGACCTCCTGTATCTCAAAGTGTACAGTCATATTTTAGTGGAGACTGTTTCTCTTGCCAACCTGTGTTACTTATTTAGAAAATATAATTAAAAATAAACCTTTGAAGTTTACCTATATCAACTCAATATGTGATTTTAGTGTTGACTGATCATCTCACCAGGTGCACACAAGCATACCCAATCAAAAATCACTAAGTGTCTACTGTGACCAAAGTACTGTGGGGAAAGTATTTTAGCAGAACAATTCCCTGCCAGGATTTACTCTGAAGAAGCCAAAGACTTGTGGACCTTCAGAATGTCACAAGTTACAAAGTTAGGAAAAGAGATCACTTTTTCTTAGGACTTCTTGGAGCCTCTGTTTTAGATATCTATAAAGTCAGAGACTATTCTTTATATTTCCCTATATCTATTCATCATGAATATTTTATTTGTAAAAAAAATTGGTAGGTTCTAGAAATGGTAGTACTAAACAACATCACCAAAAATAAAGTGGGCTGTTGTTGAATAGAGAGGAAGCAACTAATTACTCATGAGAAAATCATTTGTGAGTCAATTATCTTTGTGCAACTATATCACTGACTTGTTTGGGCAAAAAGCAATATTAGTACAAAGTTAGAAGAAAAAATAAAAATGAGAAAAATATGTCATGCTATTGAAATAACTATGCAAAAAGTTAATAAAAATAATAATGAACAGAAGAAAAAAACAGGAATAAAATGTAACAATTTTATACAACAGGTTAAATTAATTCTTATAGTAACAAGACCAAAAGAAGCCTGAAATTACAAACATTGACTTACCAAATGTAGGGAAATATCAACAAAGGGATCACCAGTTTCAAATATAACCTTTTTGTAAAATCTTATAAGGAAAGATGATGGAAATTTGTTTATAGTATCATCTCACAAATTAGAGAAAAAGAGAGTCTAAAGTTAGTTTAAAGAAAACTTGGCAAGATATTCAACTAGGAAAAATCACCCTAAAGGCATTTGAGAATGATAATGGAAGGAAGGCAAACAGAAAAAAAATGGAAAAGATCTGCATTTTTAAAATAAAGATTTTCACCATCAGAAACAAGAAATACTCCACATTTGAACTTAGCATCACAATTCTAGATGTTATTATACAAGATATATCTATATATATATAGATAGATAGCTATAGATAGATAGATACAGATATAAACATTAAATAAGAACAAAGACAAATGCATTAGACCATATATATCCCTATAGAAAATCCATGATGAAATGACATTGTTGTGAGATTATTGAGGCATTAATTCCCAAGGTTTATAAAGGAGAAGATACCAAAAGCATCCAAAAATCTCATATCATATGAATTCCTAAAATACGAGTAAGTGCATCAACTGTCTGCCTACTTTCTCACCTATGTAAATACAATGAAAATCAGCTATATACGCATTGAAGGTTTAACAACTTAATACAACAAGTAGCTCATTTAAACCTGGAGACAGGTTACCCTAACGTGACCACTTCATCACTGGGGACTTTTTTAATGAAAAGTTCTGACTAGTCACAATTACTCTGAGTTCTCAATAAAATTCCTAATGCCTAGACAGATATTAGACTTTCTGCATAACTTCATATTTATATTTATCTGTCTCTAATATGAGATGCAATAATTTCATAAGAACTGAATAATGAATATCATACATGGGATAATGGAGAAGTATATGGTGGATATGGAGAAACTATAAAACTTCCTCCTTGTTCTATTTTTGCTTTAGCAAACCCTGCTAGAACACATATGGAAATGAGCTGAGGCACCCTGGCCATGTACAAAAACATAAGCTTACTGCCAAATTACTTTAGGGAGACACAGTAATCTGTTGGTCCACTGAGGCTGCATCAAAGAAGATTGGTTGCTGAAACAATAAAAGTGGTCTTTACAGTAAACCTTAAAAGGAGTGTTACTACTCTCTAATTCTCTTCCTCTTTCCATCTGCCAAGTGCATAAACACTCTGCAAGAGACTGTCCCTTGGCCTCTGTATGGGAGGGAAAGTTACCAGTACCCTTCCTACTCTCTGCTATGACACCACTCAAACATATCAGGCCTATGTGCTGCTTATGTGAGCCTAAGCCTGGATATCAAGCCCCTAACTTTCTGCACCATATCTTCTCCCTGAGCATAGACAACTGAACAGTGATATTCAGATGACTGTATCCATGTTTGGAGGCAGCCTCATGGGTTTGGGAGCTTTCGGGATTCTCAGAGCTGAATGGCAGAAGGAAGAGTTTTCTAAAACTATACCCTCCTCAGAGAAGATGAGATGATCCTCAGGAGGATGAGACCAGACCTTGCCCTGGCTGACCAGAAATTATGAATTGATTGGGATTGATTCAGAAAATGTATATCTGAGGTGAAGATGAAAAGTTTATTCAATAGTCTCTCTAAGTGATCCATGTTAATGGTTTAAGTTTCAACTTCACAGGTGATTATAGAAGTATTTATGGGTATTGTATTTAAGTTTTTGTGCTAATGAGTCTTTTGCTTAAGTTTTTCTTTCATATAGGAGAAATAAATAGTTGTCCTATATCTGATCCACATTATACATTGTAAATCTTACTGCTCCCTTTTTGGGGAGACCCTTGAGATGGGCCTTGAAACCCTTGAGACACAATGCCTAAGCTTTAAGGGATACTTCCTAGTCCTGTGTTGGGGGCCAAGACCTTCTGGGGTCCTGGCACACTAGCTCCCCAGTTCTACAAGGTCATTAGGCAGATATGCAAGGATAATATAATCTTGTTGGGTGGGTGCTCTCATTGGCTTCCTGAATATCTAAAGAATGTACAGAAAGTTAATTTGCAAGTCCTGATTAGGACTCTCAGTCTGTTGTGCCCCAGGAGGTGGTTTTAGGATAAAGATCTTGATGACTGATTAGCCTTGGGCTGAGGTTGGGGGAAAGGCAAGACCTAAGTCACATAATCACCCCTGAAATAAGGAATATAAGCCCTATGATTTTCTTGTATCCTTGGATTGGTATGGAATAGCTCTGCAATAAACAGACTATGAAATACATCCCTCTCTCTCTGTCTCTTTCCTTTAATCTGCTGTAAGCTTTTCTCACTCTCTCTTTATTTTCCTCAACTGGTAGGTAGGCCTAGACTGTGCTGGCCGCAGCAGTCCTGAAAGCAGTGACTGATTATACTTAAATCAAGGGAAGTAGAGTTAATAAAAGGAAGCTACTTTAAGTCACTTCTCTGCTATGCTATACTTTTTAGTTCTTTATGCTTGAAAGTAGGAGCCAGGGTTCCAGTGACATAGAAACAGACATTCCCATGGCATTTCTAAAGAAAAAATACTACCACATCCCTTTTAACTATTAAAACCCACCAGGACACTCAAAATAAATGTTTAATATCTAGTCTGTCTTGGACAAGAGCTCAAACTGCAACAGCTTTAGAATTTGGTAGAATATGGAGTCTTTTATATCTAGTGCTCTCAGGGTTTGTGAAAATCCACTTGGTTGAAAAAACACTCTTACTATTCAGTGGTGACCTCCATAATTTCTCAAACCTCCCCACAACAAATTATGCATTAGATAAAACAGCTTCATCTGTCTCCATCGACTAGGAATAAAAAAAAACCCAAATCCCAAAGAAGATTTAAAGAAAATAAATGAATTGACATTCACTGACCCTGAGCTCACTCCATACCCCTCCCTCATCTTCCATGTTACTGATAGGGAGGCTCCATCAGCAAACCCAAGGACACAACAGGTTTACAACAAAAACCACCCCTAGACCTGGTTTCTGCCTCCTTCTTTCCAGTGCTGTGGAGATTTTGACTCCAAGATATGGAATCAATTTGCTTGGGCTATAGCAACCATTGTGACAGCAGCCCTTCAGGAGCAAGAGCCAGCTGAGGACCAAATCCTCATAGCACTAAAGCTGTAAAGCTGTTGGAGAAAGTAGTACTTCAAAATCCTGCGCTTCTAGTGAACTATGGAATGGGGGAATAGCACAAGTCACCAGTTTGTCCTTCTGTGTGTGTATTGTGTATTTGGTTGGGGAGGAGTGGGCCATATAGTATTCCACTCAGCCTGAGAGAAAGAGACAGCTGGAACCAGTTCCGATCACTCAAAAGTCACTTGGGGCACAGACTATGCTGGTAAACTGTGAATCCCCAGCATGAAAGGAGGTCGAGGTGCTGTGAGATCCAGCCTCCAAGGAAACTACCAGTAGAAGGGATAGTCAGAAACTAAATTGTTGACAATCAGGAAAACAATTACCGAACATCTCAGAACAAAAAAATTCACTTGAACATAAGCAGATAAATCAACACAGGAAACATTAACAGAAGGAAGTATGTTCTCCAGATCTAATAAACAAGTTCACCCATCTATGAGGAAATACTGCAAAGAGATGAAAAGATCCAATTCTTGATGAGACAGATACCCATTGTGGAACCTCAAAAGAACATGAAGCACAACACACTGTTCTTAAGGTTTAAAAGAGAAATGAGAATTATGAGAGGAATATTATGACCTTCATGGCAAAAAAAAATAGTGGGTAGAATAGAAAAAGTGGAATGCATGATGTAAACAAAAAGATAAAATAATAATTTTAAATTCCAAATATCAGGAGTGAAGAACAACCGAGAAGATATGCAGTAAAAAGTAACATTAAAAAATGTGCTCCTTGTAAAAGCAAAACATACTGATCTTGAAGATAGGATGTGTTTTGAAGGCAGAGATAGCCCAAAGATCATAGGTCTCCCAGAAGAACACAATAGCACAAAACCCTTAAACTATAATAAAATAAATATAAATATTTATATTATAAGTATAATAAACTAGAATAAAGGAAACAATAGGAGAGAACTGACCAGAACTTGTAAACACAGAAAATTAAAGGATGATTTTTGAAAAAAATCGTAAATCACTTTAAGAAAAAAAAAAACCCAGGCTTCAAAGTCTGAGACATATAGTGGTTAAAACGAAGAATTCAGAAACAAATTCTACATGAAAACAGGAGAAAGACCTTCAGATACAAAGGAAAAGAAATTTTAAAAATGCAAAATTATTCTGCACCCACCAGAAACCATAGGACAGAATGGAATGTATTCTGAAGAGCAATGTTTTAGTATGCAGCCCAGGGTGACCTCTGCTGCAAATCTGACTTTAACCATATATATGATAAAGGTGGTTGTTTAATAATAAAGAGGCATTTTAAAAAAGAAAAACAGAGCTGAATAATTGTTTGCTTCTTGAACACCTCAAGCAAAGGAAATGCATGAAGAGTGCTGAGGACAGTAATAGCAGC
>CM053598.1:206497157-206526954 GCA_028646575.1 Pseudocheirus occidentalis
AGAGCAGGGGAGGGGCTTTACAGTGGAATTGCTGTTTTAGGGTTGGGGCAGGGGCAAGACGGGGAGAAAATTTGTAATTCCAAAATGTCATGAAAATGAATGATGTAAACAAGAAAACAAATAAAATTTATTACAACTAAAAAAAACCAGAAATAACAACAAGTTATGTTAAAAATTGGGTTCAGGATTTTCTAATTTTTCAGTTATTTGAATTTGCCAACCTAAAATGTAAATTCTCTGGTCTAGTGATATTCTTATTAGTTATAAGGTTTGATCTATTTCTCATTATCTGACCTGTTTATTGTCATAGGAAACTTGAACCTATTTGTTAGAGATTTTAACAGAACAGGGGAACTCTCCAAGTGATCTAAACCAGAGAAGCAAATACCTAGGAGCTGCTCTGAAGCCATACTCATTCCAACATGCCTAACAGGAGAAAATCTCCAAAGAAGCTGTTTGCTTTCTGTCTCCAGGAGACTCCACTGGGAGGTGTTTAGGAAACCAACGAAACATGTGAACCCAAGACTGATTACAAGGACATGGGGAGTAAGTTACTACGTTGTATTACTAGAACGCTTACACCAATGGATTCTAGTTATCCTTGCACCTTGGTAAGGATCTGCCCCGATTTTGTGTCACCCACAGAGGATTGCCTTGTATGCATCTGTATTGTGATGATTCATAAGAATCAAAGCCAAAGTGGGGGAGAGTGGGATATGATTTAGACCCCTGGTTTATTTTGTCTACTAATATAGAGTTAGTCAATCTAGTGAATCCACTTACTTAAGCAATGCCTGATGAGTAAATGACTGAGGCCAAGGTAGTATGGTGTGTGTGTGTGTGCGCGCGTTTCTCTCTGTGTGTGTGTGTGTGTGTGTGTGTGTGAGAGAGAGAAAAAAAGAGAGACAGAGAGAGAGAGATTCAATGGCACAGAAAGTTCCCCAGCTATTTATGAATTTTACCTCCACCCTTGTTATCCCTTTGTAGAGAAATGGTTCTATGGCATATAGCCAACAGGTCCTATGAGTACTTGACCAATGAGCAACCCTGCCTGTAGAAGCTGCCTATGAATTTATTCCCTAATGTATGCCCAACATAGGGCCAATGAAAGACCATCAGCTCTGCCCATATTTAGGTATTTTCTACTGGCTAATTTATTGAAAGCATGAGCTGAAGATTCTCCTGGAAGAACAAGATAGAGATCACCCAACAAGACTATGTATTACTTTGCCTCTTCTCTATCATCTGGGTATCAAGCACTATAAAACTATGGCTTTAAAAAATAGGAACATCTATCTCAGATTGTGAGAAAGATCTGAGGAGCACTTCATTAAAGGAGACTATGAACCCTTCAATAACGTGCTATTTGTTCAGAGGTCTGCCTCAGTTTCCTCTATTGTAGACTGGACTCCACAGAACTGGGAATGGAAAAGACTTAAGGTTAGGGAGATGACTGCTGTTTTCAAGTACCTGATACACTCAGTGTGAAAGGGATTACTTATTCAACATGGCTGCAAAGAGGGAGTAGTTGTAGCAATGGGTGTAAACTGCAAACAGATTTCAATGTGAAAGAAAACTTTCTAACAATGGGGTGGCTCCAAAATTAATGAGTTTTCTCTCATTGAAGATTTTTAAGTGAAGGTTGTATGACTACTGGCCAGAAGTTGAAAAAAGGATTCTTGTTCAGTGAACAGGTTGAAGATTACCTCTAGAGTAATTTTACTGTAGAGTTCTGTGAGGTATTCAATTTTGGGGCCAAGGAATTTCTTTAAAATTATTTATTTAATGATCTTGTATGAAAA
This sequence comes from Pseudocheirus occidentalis, assembly GCA_028646575.1. NCBI lineage: Eukaryota > Metazoa > Chordata > Mammalia > Diprotodontia > Pseudocheiridae > Pseudocheirus > Pseudocheirus occidentalis. The sequence goes on from CM053598.1 coordinate 206,498,960, forward strand.
GTGTTATTTTTGACTTTTTATTATTTTATTTTAATACTTGTACTAAATATATTACATATAAATATGTTGTATATTTATATTCAATAATATTTTATTAATTATTATTTTCTTATTATCTCTTTCAGTTTTCAAAAGGGTTTTACTCCTCTGGGTTATGATGAACAAGTCCACATTAACCATTCCTAGACCATTTCATAGTTTTAGAAACTTTCCCATATCTTTTGTTATCTTTTCAACTGATCTAACATTTATAACTCAACATTATATGAGTACTTATTTGTTTTCATAAAATCAAACAAAATCTGTAAGTAATGATTAAATGCATAAATGCCAGGTAGCCTGGGAGGGAGAAAAAATGAAATAACCTTTGTCCTCAAAGAGCTTAAATCTTATGCAAACATATAATTTTGGTTACTCTTCGGTCCTTTACAAAACCCCAGAGTCTTTTGTGAGGAGTGACAACTCTACATATTATGTTCTATACTCTAAAGAGTTCATTGTACTTTGAGACGATGGGCAAGTCCCAACCTCTCAGCCTCATTTTGTTGTCTCATAAATGGGGATAAAATTTGTACTGCCTTCCTCACAGAGTTGTTAAAAAGAAAACAATGTCAGCCAGCTAGCAGGAAATAAAACAAACCCATAGACTTCATCTGTTTTTCCATAAATCTCTAAATTAAATTCCGTAAATCACAACAAAATCTCTCAGGACAAGAGAGGAACTCCTTTCAAAATAATTATATGATATAGAAATAACAAAGATACACATAAGAACTATAGAAAAACAACTACAAAACACTCTATCATTGACATCTCAAACTACCAAAGAAATATATTAGAAAGCTAGGGGAAAAAAAAAATCACGTGGAGGAACAAAAGATCTTGATGAAAATAATGAAAAAACAATAAGGAAGGGACTTATCATTATGAGAAATCAAACTGCAACACAAAGTAGTAATCACCAAAACAATGTGGTTTTGGCTTAAAAATAGAGAAGGATCAATCAGTGGAATACACAGCATAAACAAAGAACCAAGCAGAATAGCAAAAAATTTGTTAAACCGAAATATTCAAATGAGTGGGTAAGGAGGATGAAGATAGGAAGTGGTAGTTTGTAAAGGAAGAAATCAAAGCTATCAAATAGCCAAATAAACAATGTTACAAATCACTAATAATAACAGAAATGCAACTTGAAATAACACTGAAGTTCTACCTCATATTCCTCAAAATGGCAAATATGACAAAAAAAAAAAAGGAAAACGTCAATTGTTGGTGAAGCTGTGACTTGGTTCTGGAAAGCAATTTGGAACTGCTGCTAAACTGGGTGCGAACACATACATTTATAACTTATAGCAGAACTTTCTGCTGTAGCAGAGAACTGGAAACTAAGTGGTTGCCTGTCTAATGGAAGAATGGATGAACAAATCAAATGTATGAATATACTTAATACAATGGAATGAAAATGAACAGAATGGTAGAATGGAATAAGATTGCATCATAAGAGACAATGAAAGGGATGAGTTCAGAGAAGACTGGGAAGACTTAAATGAACTTATAAAGAATGAAATAAGCAGTAACAGGGGAACACTACACAGAAACTACAACATTATGAAGAAAAGCAACTTTGAAAGACTGTGGAAGTCTGATCAACACAATGATCAACCAAGACCCTAGTGGACCAGTTAAGCCTGATTCATACCCCCTGATGGATCAAAATTGGGACAAGAACTTTTGGAGCAAATGTGACTGTGTAACAATGGGTTATTTTGGAGGCGGATTTCCTGGTTTACATAGTTTAAGCCTTTTTCTTTTGGCTAACTTCTTATTTTTCAAGAGAAACACATTTTGGTATTAAAAAGGAAAAGGAGGTACATGTACAAAAATATCTATAGTAGGTCATTAAGTAGTGTCAAAGAACTGAAAATTGAGGGCATGTCCATCAATTGGCAAATAGCTGAAAAAGTTGTTGTATATGATTGTAATAGGATATTATTGTACTGTAAGAAACAATGAGCAAGATGCTCTCAGAAAAACCTGGACTTACATGAACTGATGCAAAATGAAGTGAGCAGAACCAGAAGAACATCGTATACTGTAACAGTAATATTATATGATGATCAACTGTGAATAAGAGACAATTTCATCACTTGTGATGAAAAATGTTATCCATTTCTATCTAGAGAAAAAAGGATGGAATCTGAATACAAATAAAAGCATACATTTTCCTTATTTTTCTTGCATTTTTTTGTCTGTGTTTTCTTTCACAGTATGTCTTACATGGAAATATGTTGTGTGTGACCGTACATGTATAACCTATGTCAAACTGCTTAGCACCTTCTCAGTGGGTGGGTGTGGAAGGAAAAAGGATTTGGAACTAAAAATCGGAAAAAAAAAAACCAAAGTTAAAATTGTTTTTACATGTCATTGGGAAAAAATCAAATGTTAAATTATTTTTTAAAATTCGATCTTAAAGAACCTATGATATTTTTACAGTTTTGCTCATTTCTTTCCACTTCATTTTCCCAACATCTTTACTTCAATTAAATGTCTCTCTTATGACTTACCTGTTATTGTGCTAGACTGGTCCCTAGGCAACAGACATATGGTCCATTATTAAGCCTACAATGGCCTGTCATCCAAAAGGGAGCAGGGGAACAGTTAATAAATAATACAAGTATTATGACTCTGGAACATTTTAGTTATAATACTTTTTGCTAAAACTGCATTAGTACATGTGAAATTTTACTTCGGAAGACGAGAGATCTTCAAACAAAAGCCCCTGTTTGGTATATTAGAGAGCAAAATATCATTTAGGCATGGCGTGGATTACAATCCCTTTCACTTCAAGACTCTGTGATTCTGATTCTGATGTTTTTATGTGCCTCAAATTTTCAAATATTTAAAATTATTGTAAGTAAAAGCTACATCAATGTCTTTTCCACACAAAATGGAAAAACTCAACTTAATAAAATCTAACATGTAGTGTACATACCGGCCTAGGTCCTATGATTTGAGTTCCATTAGTTATGTTTACAATTTTTTATGTAAACTCTGCTCCATCTCTTAATATTACTATTTCACCAATATAAAAAGAGATGAACCACTGGACTACAAGATGAAGTTGGATTATATTTGTTAGAATATGATAATCTTTAGGAAAAGGTGGCACGTATTTATAGTACTTTGCTTCTTAGATTAATTTCTACAAAATCAAGCTATATCAAAATTCCAATTATATTTATTTATATAAACAATGATATTTTAAAAGACATTCCAAAAACAGGATACTTACCATTAAAAACAAACAAACAACAAACACCAAAATTACAAATATAAAATCTTATACACTATTTAAAATGAGATTTATCCTTCTTGGTCCACAAATGATTAGATAAAAATACAAATCTACAAGTTAATTTGTGTTAGCTTTCTAGAAAAAACAATGCTACAAACATCCTTTACAACAGAAGGGAATAAATTTACAACTTCTATTTTTAAAGCATTCACAAAATGTTTTTAAATAGACTAGTAGGTTCTACTTATTTATAGGACTGGACACCCACTTGTAGCAAAACTTAAAGAACATCTTTGGGGGCAAAGTCTGTCTAAAGAGATGCACAGTAATTAAACGGTTCCTTAAGTTACACGTGTAACAAAAATAACAACAATGAAGAGACTTCATTATGGAAGCTGATTAGTGACCATGGATTCTGTTTCATTTGATTTCCTTAGCAGAGCTTGCTTAAGGACACTAATTTTCTCATCGAGTTCAGCCAATGAGTAGTTCTGCTGCAAACAATAAGGACACGAATTACTGAACAATATTATAAATCACATTTCTACAGTGCTTTAAAGTTTACAAAATGTTTTCTTTACATTATCTCTAGGTAGTGGACGTATTCTAAGTTTTTTTGGTCCAGATCCGTATTTTCATTGCTATCAGTAGGGAATGGTCATCCATCAAAAGAAGACTGGCAACTAAAATTTTCAGTTGCTTAACAGAAAGGTTAAGTGACTAACCCACTGTCACACAGCCAGTACATAGCAGAGAGAGGACCTTAAACTCGGGTCTTCCAGTCTGACTCCAAGGGTGGTTCTCAATCGACTAAACCAGTTTCTTTTCAGTGCAAATATTATTATACACATTTTATAGATGAAAAACCGAGGCAGGATTTTAAAAGTCTAAATAGAGTTCTAAATCTATTTAAAATAGTAAATATTTTGCTTCTCAAATGTGAAAGTGATTTTAACAAATAAATAAGAAAAATAAATATAAATGCTAAAAATCATTAATTCTTCTCTTTATGTGACCTTAAAGAGTGAAATTCTAGTAGCCATTTAAAAAGTGTTGTAATCAAGAAACTAATTAACATCAAAACCTCGTAATTCTGCAGTGATCCTTGATAGGCTATCCTAATGAAATAAATCATCTTGTCAGTTATTTTTTGAATTTCCATCAGATTACACAGAACTACCACCACTGGAAAACAATGCTCAAAAAATAATAAATAACAATAAAAAGTGTAAAGTAAATAAGGAATTTACACTGATGGGAAAACAAAGAATATAAAAATTCAGTTTATATGATAACAATAATAGCCAACACTGAAATATTATTTTAATTGGAAATGTGCTTTACAAATTTTATCTCATGTGATTCTCAACAATTCTGGGAGGTAGGTGCTATGACTATCCTAATTTTTACAGATAAGGAAACTGAGGCAGACAGAGGTTAAGTGACGCGCTCAGGGTCACAATTAAGGTCACAACACTAATCCATGGTCACAACTGAACTCACTATCTACTTGTACCTAGCTTCCGGGTTTAAACAAATTATATGAACAAACTTTGTAAGTCTTAGGGCAATTTTAACTTACTAAAGTTTAAAACTGTACTTAGGGCTAAAAGCTTAAAACTATGCTAATCCCTGTATATTTAGAAATCCTTAGGATTCATGAAAGCAAATTAAGTAATTTCTATTAGATACTTTGTTATAAACAAATCTATGCTGTTTGAAATGTTAAAAATTTTCTATATTTAAAAAAAATCATTATAATTCAGATTTCACTAGTTGGCTCTCAGGTTAATTCAAATTGATGAGATCTCACTCTACTAATATCAGACATTTAAAGTAGAAGGTTTTAAAGCAAAAACCTACATGTTAGAAGTTGGAATGAAATTAAGATAACAACTTACTTGTGGCGGTTGCACTTTTCTTCTCTTTCCAGAAAAATTCTAATGAAACATAGGAAAAAACAACCCCCAAACCCAAAGTCATTAATTCTTAAAAATCTGAGTGGCCAATTCTCTAGCAGAATATACAGTCTAGTATTCTAGTAGAATATACAGACTCTAGATGTATATACTTCTGTCATGAATCTGTAGAACAAATTTCTAATGCTTAAGACAGGCATGAAATGTTACCTTCCCAATTCAACAAATATTACTTCATCTCACCTGGTACGCACAGCACTAAGGAAGGCATTAGGCATTACGCTTCCTGAGAATAGGTCTAGGGAAAAAAGCCTACCTACTATGGAAAAGGTCAAAATCCTAGAAGGGATGATATTGCAAATGGAAGATTAGACATTTTAAAGTCTGTATTTATGTTCTTACTCCTAACACTTCCTAATGATGCATTTGAGACACTGAATTTGGGAGAACTATGGGATCAATCTTCTTGTTCTTCTTCCCCCTTCCAGAAAAGTGATTAAAAGGAAAATGTCTTTAGGCTGAATGAATGGAATAGGGACTTGACTAAAATGGCAGAAGATGCTTATTTTTACTTCTAATTAAGGAGACCATCTTAAGGTTTGTTTTTTTCAATTGGGTAAAAAATCCAAGCTCTTAAAATTTTGACCCAAGACTTAGAAAGTGGGGTTTTTTGTGTGTGTTTGCTTTTTTTTGCATATGACTGAGAAAACTATAACAGAGAATCTCTAATTTAGAGCAGGAATTGAGAACTCAAAGGAACAGATGGCCCCCCAGCCTCAAGTCTTTAAGGTTAGGTAATGTTATCATTCCACCTTTACAGATGGAGCAACCCATAAGGACAACACCAAGGATCTTGGTTTTAGCTTGAGGCATAAATTAGGCAAATGAGACTGCCACCCCAGGTCAAGTGACTGGCCTATGGTCATAAACAAAGTGGCAGGAAGAGTAAGTACTAAGTGAAGGATGAGCCTGTACCAAAAGAGATAGAATTATGTGGGGACATCTGATTAACACTAACTATATACTATCTACCAATACTTTTTAAAGAATTCATATAGGTTCGTCAAATATTTATGAAGTACCTACTATATCTGCAAATATACTAGATAATGAGGATAGAGAATAAAAAATTCAGTCTTTCCCTTCAAAGAGCTAATATTCTTAAGAGCATATATGAAAGGAACAAAGATTTGATCTGTTTACACATGCACACACCAAAAGATAGAGAGTAAAGGAGAAATTGAACAAAGAGCTCTAGAAAATTTGAGCCAAGAAAAGCATTAGTGGCTGGGCAGGAAGAAGGATCGGAGGTGGAGTGCTAGGGTGAGAGATACAAGAGGAATGTTCTGGAAAACCATTTACCAATCTCTCCCTGAGATGGCATTTCCAAAAACAGGTAGGACAGGTGTTTAAGATTTTACTTGTCCATATGCAGTCTCACACATCCAAACAATCAGATTTTCATATGCTTGGTGAAAATGAATTACTGTTCTCCCACTTGACAGCCTACGAAATCTGTTGTATAAATGGTACTTTTAAAAAGTTAAAATCCTTCAGCTAAAGTTTCTTATATTGGAGAAATCAAAATTCAGATTAACTGTTTAAAATTTGATGGCCTAATCAATACTCTGTTACTAACAAAAATTAAATGATTTTAATTTAATGTTTTTTCCTTTTTTATTACTAAAACTTAGATACATAGTAGGAAAAGAAAAAGAAACATTATAAACAAATACAGAAACTTACATATAAAATAAGTAAAATAGCATGTCATGTGCAAAGTAGAATATAAGAGGATTCAGAATACATAGCAATAAATTTCCATTTCAAGAAAACTTATATAATTAATATTTCATGTTATATCAAGAGCTGTCCACTTTTTCTTTGCTTCCTTGTAAGTTTTCTTTTGTTTTCTGCTGTGTACTTTCTGCTTTGTCCTCCCCCCACGCTACAATTAAGCCCAGATATATTTTATATATAAATATATGCATATATACACATACAGACATATGCTTTCCCTGGCAAATTCTACATCTGATCTTTGTTTTTATATTTGTGCATATCTATTTCCTATCCCTCCTAACTTCTCTATTTTACTTCTACATGCTACCTTGCCCTCCTGTTACTTAACCTTTCCCCCCCCCCCCCAACCAGGATCCCTCCCTTATCTTCCCATTCCCATAAATCTAAACATGTTCTATAACCCCCTAGATCCCATTCCTGATGAAAATAGGTTTCTAGAACTAGCAGCCCTCCTCCCCCAAATCTGATTTAATTCTAAGAAAAACCTATTAAGTACATATTGCAGGCAAGGCATAGCATGAAGTGCTTGGTGAAAAACAAAAACGAAATAGTTGCTGTCTCCAAGAAGCTTGCTTTCTGTTGGGTGACACCATAGACAAATATGAGTAAATATAGTACAAGGTAATTCCAGGAACAAGGCAGGGGGATGGGTGTAGAAGAGAAGAAGCATTTCAGTAAGTGACACCTGAACTAAGCTCTGAGGGAAGTTAGGGTATATTAGAGAGTAAAATATCATTTAGGCATGGTGTGGATTACAATCCCTTTCACTTCAAGACTCTGTGATTCTGATTATTATGTTATTACATGCCTCAAATTTTGAAATATTTAAAATTACTGTAAATAAAAGCTACATCAATGTCTTTTCCACACAAAATGGCAAACCTCAACTTAATAAAATCTAACATATAGTGTACATACCGGCCTAGGTCCCATGATTTGAGTTCTATTAGTTCTGTTAACAATTTTTTTATGTAAACTCTGCTCCATCTCTTAATGTTACTATTTCACCAATATAAAAAGAGATGAACCACTGGACCACAAGATGAAGCTGGATTATATTTGTTAGAATATGACAATCTTTAGGAAAAGGTGGCATGTATGTTTATAGTTACCTTGACTGTTTCTCAGAAAGATTAATTTCTACATCAAAATTCCAATTACATTTATTTACATAAACAATGATATTTTAAAAGACATTCTAAAAACAGCATACTTACTATTAAAAAAACAACAAACACCAAAATTACAAATATAGAATCTTTTAAAATAACACTATTGAAAATGAGATGTATCCTTCTTGGTCCACAAACAATTAGATAAAAATATGAATCAGTAAGTTAATTACAGGAGGTAATGGATATATCACATCAAAGACGGCTCCTTGGCACCTTCCACTTGACATGTCTGAAATGGAACTCTTGTGTTTTTTTTCTAAACATGTCCATCCTCCATTGTTTTCCCTTGTTCTTTTTTGGATACTTCTACTAGTTACATAGATTCTGCCTCCACAAAGCCAGTCGTCCCTGACACTTTTTTACCCCTTTCATCTAACATATCCCATAACTGATCACTTACAAAGCCTTAATGATTCTTTCTTCTTTTCTCTTCGTTCATGGGGCCACTACTCTGGTTCCAGGTCTCTTGTCTTGAAGTACTGAAATAACCTCCCAAGCTTAGTCTTATCACTTCCATTCTCTTCTCCAATATTTATTCTCCCCAAATCTGCTAACTTACTATTACTAAAATAGGTCTGACCATGTCACTGCCCTTCCTAGAAATCTTCAATGGTTCCCTTTTGCTTCTGGCATAAAATTCCTAAGCCTGGCACTTTAAATTCTTTGAAAATCAGGCTCTCACCTGCCTGTTTAGATGGAATTCCTCTTACTCTCCTCGTGCACTTTACACCCCAGCTAAACTGGCTTACTAGCTTTGACCTGAATGAACATTCCATCTGCTCTCTTTGTGGCTTTGTACAGGCTGTTCCCTAGAGCTGGAGTGAAATGCCTCCTTTCCATTACCTTTTAAAATCCCTAACTTCTCCTGACCTCCATTCGTATATCTGTATATCCAACTGAGTATTTCAAATTGGATGGTATCTCATATCACATCTCAAACTGAACTCCTCTCAGCTTCATACCCCCTCTCCCTTCTGATCTTCCCTCTTTCTGTCCAGGGCATCACCACTTTCTTAGCCACCTAGGTTTGCACCTTCAGCATTATCCCTGAGTTCTGACTCCCCCTTCACCCTACATACCCAAGCAGATGCCAAATCTTGCTGTTTCTAACTTCACAATCTCTCTTGTCTGTCCCCTTCTCTTTACTCACACAGCTGTTACTCTAGCTTAAGTCTGTATCACCTTTTGCCTGGACTATTGTAACAATCTAATAACTTATCTCCTTACCTTAAGCTTCTCCAATTCATCTAAGCCTTAAACCTTCTCCAATTCATCATGTACATATCTATCAAAGTGATTTTCTTGAAGTGTAATTTCACTTCACTACTCAAAACTCCAATGGCTCCCTATTGCCCCTAGGATCAAATATAAGCCCCTGTTTACCTGTCAAAACCCTTCACCATCTGCCTCCAACACATAACACAATTTCCTGCCTTTATACAGACTTATTTCCCATGGCTTATCATGCCCCTCCCTTGACACCTTCACTTCTTGGAATCTCTAGAATCATCAAAGCTCAGTTCAAACCCCATCTCCTGCAGAGGAACTTTCCTGATTCTCCTAGCTATTAGTACATGCCCTCAAAATCCCTGTTTTATTTACATTATATATGCTTATTTATGTATGTGCCTCTTTCAAAAAAAAAGAGAAAGAAAAGGAAGGAAGAGGATTGGTTTAGTATAATATTCTTTTTTTCTTTTTCTGGAGGGCAATTGGGATTAAGTGACTTTCCCAAGGTTACACGGCTAGCAAGTGTGTCAAGTGTCTGAGGCCGGATTTGAACCCAGCTCCTCCTGACTCCTGGGCCGGTGCTCCGTTCACTGCTCCACCTAGCTGACCATTAGCATAATATTCTTGAAGAAATTATGTTCTTTTTTAAAAAAATCATTGCTTCCTTTTCCAGATATTCACCAACCATCCTTATAGTACATTCTTGAATGTTCACAGGAAACCAGAGGCAAATACGCTGCCCTGTCGTCTGCAGATTCCTTCCTTTTTTAGGAATTGAGACATTTCTCTCTTTGGTCCTGTGGTAGCATTCCTGTTCTCAACAATCATTCAAAGATAAATGAGAAAAGTTAATAAAACATGCTTGTCTGGGCTTCCGGGATTCAAGGATGCATGGGAGGCAGCTGATTTGAAAATCATCAAGGGAAACCAGATTTCCTTTTTCTATCTCCCTATTCATTTGGGGCATCAACTCACTATTAGCGATCTTTGTTTTATCTTTTTCACTCCTAAGATGATTCTTAGGATGACTAAGAAGAAAGGACTAAAAGAAGGTGTTATTGTTCTAACCACCCTGAGCAGAGGGGATAAATGTTCTGAGAGGTACAAACAATATGCTAGGAGAACAAAGATTACTTTCAGCTAAGAGGGATCAGGGAAAGTGCCACGGAGGAGATGATGATATTGTGAATTGAGCCTTAAACAACAATGCAGGAAAGGGCAGAAGCATGGAGGAGGGCAGAAGGAATGATGAGGAAAGCACATTTCAAGTGTAAAAAAAATAGGGATGAAGGTATAGTGGCAAACACATGACCTGTTTGGGGAGCAGAAGTCTAGCTTGTCAGGAGCTTGTGGAATGAGGGGAAGCAAATGTAGGGATAGTGAGACTAGACAGGAAGAAACAGCTACAGAAGAGAATTCAGAGATAATGTCAAAAAGGCTGAACAAATGATTGAAATGAGAAGACTGACTTTAAGTCTAGCACCTTTTCTACTACAGCATACAACAAAATCTACTTTTCCACAACTTCTACCCACAGCTATGATTCCTGTGTTCTGGAGCAAAGGAAAACAAGTTTAATCCCTGTTCCACATCGCAGCCCTTTATGGTAGCTATTACGTTCTAAATCTTGGCTCCTCTAAGCTGAACGTACCCAGTTACTTCAACTGCAGAGAGAATATACATATGTTATACAAACACACACACACATTATATATATATGTATATATATATATATATATATATATATATGTACATATGTTAGATACTCTCCAGTGCCTACCTGAGTTCCTATCCTGGGCACCATCCTTTGGATCTCATTAATACTCAATTATATCTGGGATTTTATCTATTTAGAAATTCCCTCCTGCACTGCAGAATGCTACTTACCCATGCCTGCCATGCTGTGCAGTTCTTGTCTATGTCTTTCTGTAGAAAGTCACCCCCAATACTGGAGGCTTTCCTCACATTGTGAGGGCACCTGTGAAACTCTGTGACTTATTACTTGTCTTCTCTCGCCCTCACCATGTGACCATCTCCTCAATATTGTAAAAGAGGCCATATAAAGTGGCATTTTGCTCTACCCAACTGAAGGCTTTTTCATAATTAAATAATAAGCCCAAGAGTGTCAAATATTCTCTATGTCTTTTAATGACCTGTGAAATGGTAATTATTTAATTCACTGGTGAATACTGTTCTCTAATAACATCCTCAGATGCTCTTGATTCTTGTATAGGTAACACTCACTGAGACTTTATATACACTTGAGTAGATGTGTAGATTGGAAATTATTTCTCTTCATTACTTTTTGAGGTATTAATAAGGGCTTCGATTTCTTCCACACCTTTATTAGTGGCTTTTCCTTTAGATACTATGTATGTGTGTACATGTGTGTGTGATGATCTCAGACAAAGACCAAGCAAAAATACATCCACTAAAAAAAAGAAGTAAGGAAACTGCATCTTACTAAAAAGTACTGTAGACAATGAAGTAATATCAATACTTAAATATATATACACCAAATGGTATAGAATCCAAATTTCAAAAAAAAAAAAAAGATAAATGAGTTACATGGGGAAACAGACAGTACAACTACAGTAGTAGGGGACCTCAACTTTCACCTTTCAGAACTAGATAAATCTAAACACTAAATAAACAAGAAAAAAAGTTAAGGAGGTTGGTAAAGTTATATATGACAGATCTCTGAAGAAAACTGACTGGGGATAAAAAGGAATATGCCTTTTGCTCAGCAGTACATCATACTGACACAAAAATCTGGGCCTTAAAAAACTCACAATCAAATGCAGAGGCAGAAATATTAAATGCATCCTTTTCAGATCATGAGGCAATAAAAATTACATCCCATAAAGGGAAGTGGTAAGATTAAAAATTAATTGGAAACTAAATAATCTAATTCTAATGAATGAGTGGGTCAAAGAACAAATCTTAGAAATAATCAATAATTTCATCAAAGAGAATGACAATCATGAGACAATATGTTAAAATTTATGCAATATAACCAAAGCAGTACTTAGGGAAAAATCTGTATCTCTAAATGCTTAAACATCAAAAAGAGAGCAAAAGAGTAGATTGATGAATTGGGCGTTCAATTTAAAAAAGTTAGAAAAAGAACAAATTAAAAAACACCAATTAAACACCAAATGAAAATCCAGAAAATCAAAGGAAAGATGAATAAAACTGAAAGTAAGAAAAACACTGAATTAATAAAGAAAATTAAGAACTGGTCCTCCAGGGGGAAAAGCCCAATAAAGTAGATAAATCACTGCTTAATTTGATTATTCAAAAAAACAAAACAAAACAAATTACTAGTGTCAAAAATGAAGAGGGAATTCACCACCAGTAATGAGAAAATTAAAACAATAATTAGGAGATACTATACCCAACTGTAATAAATTACAGCATTTCTATATTTTACCAACAGAGACCAGCAGCAAGATACAGAAAAATTCTATTTAAAATAATTGCAGACTATGAAATAGTCGGGAATCTACCTGCCAAGACAAACCCAGGAACTATATGAACACATTTATAAAACCCTTTATACAAAGTCAGATCTAAACAATTGTAAAAGTATCAACTGCTCATGGGTAGGCTGAATTAATATAATAAAAATGAAAATTCTAGCTAAATTAATCTACTTATTCAGTGCCATGCCAATCAATGTACCAAAAAATTATTTTATGGAGCTAAAAAATTATCAAAATTCATCTGGAAGAGGAGAAAAATCTGAAACTCAAAAGTGACCCTGGAATTGAATCTTGTAATCTAAAAGTAAGCAAACAAGTCAATAAAATAAATTTTAAAAAATTCATCTGGAAGAACAAGAGGTCAAGAATATCAAGGGAATTAGTGAAAAAAAAGTGCAAAGGCTGATAGCCTAACCATAACAGTTCTCAAACTATATTATAAAGTGGCAAGCATCAAAACTCTCTGGTACTGGCTAAGTGGAATATATTAGGTACAAAACATACAGTAGTAAATGACCATAGTAATCTAGTGTTTGATAAACCTAAAAAAATCTCAGTTTCTGGAATAAGAACTCACTAGCTGACAAAAACTGCCTGGAAAATGGGACAACAGTTTGGCAGAAACTAGGTATAGAACAACATCTAACACTATATACCAAGAGAAGGTCAAAAATGTGTATGCGATTTAAACATGAAGTGTTAGCAAATCTGGAGAGCAAAGAATGGTTTACTTGTCAAATCTACGGAGAAGGGAAGAATTTATGACAAACAAGATACAGAGGGCATTATGAAATAGAAAATGGATAATTTTGATTACATTAAATTAAAAAGGTTTTGCACAAACAAAACCAATGCAACCAAGTTTAAATAGAAAGCAGGAAGCTGGGAAATAATTTTTACAGCCCAGGGTCTCTGATGAAGGCCTTTCTCAAACACAAATCGTTAAAGAATATGATCATGGTGTGTTTTTCAGATAAAGAAACCAAAGCTATCTATAGTCAAATGGAAAAATGCTCTAAATCACTATCGATTAGAGAAACACAAATTAAAACAACTCTATGGTACCACCTCACCCCTATCAGATTGGCTAATAAGGCAGAAAAGAAAATGATACATGTTGGAGAGGATGTAGAAATTTGTTTTGTATGTCTATACATATTTGTAATGAGGTGTTTTTTTTTCCTTCTCAGTAAGTGGGGAAGTGAGAGGGAGGAGGGGGAGAATTTGAGAACTGAAAACAAAACTGAATGTAAGAAAAGAATAAAAGTACACGTGAAAGTAAAAGCATAATAAATTAGACTTCCCTTCCAGTGCTTCTCTCTGCTTTATCCTTATACTGCCCGTCTTTCTTCTTTGTAAGACTTGACAAATTTACTAATGTTACCTTCTGCAACATCTCCCTGTTTGGCAGTTAAGTCCTATATCACACCTTCTGGCTCAGGCATTTTTTCTACACTGGTTAAACGTAAAAAAAAAAAAAAAAAAGTTATAATCATTATTAATATAATTTCTGTTGTCAACTTACTATTCTGAAAGTCGACTTTTTTAGATAGTTTAGAATTAAATTATTTCAATTATACAACATTACATTTAAAAAAGTGTTAGTCTCCTGGCGTTTGACTAATTTTGGACTTCATTAATAGGCTGAGTATAAGACAAGCTGACTTAGGGATTACTCCCATAAAAAGAACAAGAACATCTGTTTCCCTGAGAATCAATTGAGCTCACTAGAGACAGGTAGTCTGGTCACTGAGTCATGAATTTTTTGGCCAGGGCAACCATGAAGCAATGAAAACTACAAAATGACCCTCAGTCCTGACTTGTTGACTTTTACTTCTGCAGCAATGGTAGCAGAGAGACTGGAAAGACAGCAGCAGCAAAAGGTGTTAAGAATCACAGTTTTTAGACAACTATAAGCTTTAAATTGACAACTGGTAAAATTAACAAATTAAAAGTGAGCTTGTTGCTCAATGACCAACAAGCAGACATAGTGCTGGAGGAGCAGAAACACAACAGTCCTAACATTTTTGCTTAAAAAAAAAAGAGGAAAAAAGGGAGTTGTACTTAAATGAAAGGATGGCTCGGAGGTACTCTTTGAAGAGATAAAGAAAAGAGATGGTAGATGGATTTTATTGTATATCCAAAGGCAACAAGAAATAATATTTCATGGGATACTAGATATTGCAGTACTAATAAAAAGTATTTTCCAAAAAGACCACCATAAAAATAATTGTACCTTTGTCAATGTCCTTTTCGAAATGTGATTTAATTTAAAATTTATAGATAGTCAAAAGATCCATGATTCTTAACACCCTCTGCTGCCATCTTTCCTACCTCTCTGAAATCTGTAAGGCCCAATGACTGGGTATGTTTTGGACTCATACTGATCTTGTAGTGCACTAAAACTCCCAGACACCCTACCCTCATACACTATTTTACAGCTCTGTCTCCCCACTTCCTATACTGGCAAAGCTGATTTTTTAAATCAGAGTGTAGGAGTTTATGTTATCTCTAATAAATTAATCCAATTACATTCAGTCCATTGTAGCTGGTCCAAATTTATTTTCTTTTAAGTGCTGCTGAAACTAGGAAAAGAATCTGTTTCAAGAATGTTCCATGGACTAAAGGAGGATAAACATTAGGCAAAGGTCAACTGATTTTGCAGTTAGATCATTGCTGACTTTTGAGCAAAGTTTAACTAGAGAGGCAGGATCACAAAGAAATGAGTAATGGGAGGAAATGTTCATTAGTATCTCTTGCTTGAACTACTTTCAGAGCTTTCTAACTGATGCCCTTGTGATAACTCCATTTTTCTAGACCATCCCTCATATAGGTGCCAAAATAACTTTTCTTATGTACAATTCTAGTTGTATCATGTCACTGCTTAAAACCTTTCAGCGACTTTCTATGTTGCACCCTGGACCATATATGAAGCCAGGTATTTAAGTTCTTTCACAATATAGTTGAAACCTATATTTCTAGCCTTTTTAAAGGAATCCCCTTCACACAAACTATGTTTCTATGTTCTATCTAAACTATTGTTTCCCCATTTAGTTCTGCCAACCATCCCCTGCCTATGTGTGTTCACCAAGGTTTCTGTTCATGTTTTGGAACATACTTTCTCATTGTCATTTATGAAAAACTTTCATCCTTCAAGATTAGCTCAGATGTCACCACTTCAATGAATCTTGGCTTTGATGACTTCATATTCGCAGTCCTTTCCTCAACTGAAAGTGTCTTCACAACCACTAGACTTGTCTAGTTTTCCTAGCCTTCTTGATCGCTATGTTTTTCCATAATATGTAACATGCCAAATTTGTACACATGTAACCTCCAAGACTAGAAACTCTGTGTACAAGAATTACGCTATTTCCATCTTTGCCATCTCCAACATCTAGAAAAATGTATATGCTAAATATAAATGTTTGTGAAAAGCAATTAAGTGAAGACTGTCCTGGAAACTTAGCAAATAAAGCAAAAGGAATGAGGTTCTATCTAAAAAGGGGCTAATAGGATCAATAGAAGTAGAGGTAGAAGGAAATGCAAATCAGGTATACAGGATTGGAGTCACTTACATTTTTTTTTCCCGAGGTGAAAAAAAAATTTGATAAGAGACAAAGGAATTCAAATTATGGAGCTTAGATTTTTATCAATAAAGTAATAAGCTTAACTCAGATATTAATATTCTTCAGAATATGAAATATGAATATTAATTCAGAAATAATTCAAAATGTTTTTATATATCCAATCATCTCTTGTCATAAGTAAACTTAATACATAATTTAAAAATTAAAAAAAACTGAGAAGGGAAGGTAATTTAAAGCTTAAGACAGGTTGGAAAATGCAGGAAGACTTGTGTTTGAATCCAGAAACCCTGTATTTGAATACTATCTTGGCCAAATCATGCAACCTTTCTAGTTTCTGGGTCCTCATCCATAAAATGAGGATAATAATACTAATGAGTAAAAATGCATTTACAGGGGTGGCTAGGTGGCGCAGTGAATAGAGCACCAGTCCTGGAGCCAGGAGGACCAGAGTTCAAATCTAGCCTCAGACACAACACAAAACTAGCCATGTGACCTTGGGCAAGTCACTTAACTCTAACTGTCCTACTTCCACCCCTCCAAAAAGAAAAAAAAGAGCATTTATTAAGGATCTGTATTCTAGGCTTACAAAAAGAGGAAGACATTATAGTGGAACAGTGGCCAGGAAAAAGTATTATGGATACAAGTCAAAAGTATTATGGATAGAAGTCACAGAGATAGTCATTGGAGTTACAGGCAAATTGATAATTACCATTATACATAATCTTCATGGAATCTATGTCACAGGGTTTTGGGGTAATATGAGTAAGTCATTTGGCAAAACAAAGCTATATAATTAATATTAGAATTTCTTGTACTACTAGACAGGGGATATTGCAGTTTATGTCTGTTAAAACCCACAAATGTTACACAGCAAAGGCAGAAGAAGTAAATGGTTAGCTGGATTGATGGATATACATCATCCAAGCAAGAAAAAAATTCCAACTCTGGTGGGAAGAAAGGAGTTGTGATACAGAGACAAGAAAATGTACGTGGGCAAATCTTGTAAAGAAAAATGAACTTCGAGGCTGGGATTCTAACTTGTAGATACCTTAATTGCTTTGTTACCCAAAGTTTCCAACTGAGTTTATTAGGGCATAACTTTTTCTGGCTCAAAAACCTTTAGTAGACCCCCAACTACCAATATGATGGAATTTTAACAACTGAGCGGGGGTAATTAATTTCCCATTACTACTCTACATAAGTCCTCTGCTCTAGCCAAGCTGATTTATTCAATGTTCATGGAACACGTTATATTTAGCCCTGTTTCTCTGTACTTTTGCTCAAGCCACGCTCCTTCTTCTTCAATTTTAAGACCTTCCTTCAAGGACAACCAAATCCCACTTCTTTCATCTCACTTATAAAATTCACTTAGCATTCAAAATGTTAAATGTTTTTCAAAAAGAAAATTCACATTAGGCATCTGTCCTGTCTCCTTATTCATAATACATATATAAGACGAAGATGAAAAAAAATGCAAATTAATATGTGCTGAGTACTAAATGAGTGAGACAGGCAAATTTTACAGGAGATGAAAGAGAAGATATTTGTATATTGTATAATTAATGCATCTCCAACATGACTTGTTAAACTGGCGACACTGAAAAAAAAATGGACAAAAGAACAGATATTATACATATATTTTACCCATTTTCTTTTAACAAATGTAAATCCACTGCCACAAAGAGACACACACACAAAATAACAATGGTCAGTAATTACTGTAGTACAATGTAAAGAGTACTGGCTCTGGACTCAGAAGACCTAGGATCAAACCCCACCTCTGTGACTCTGAACAAATCACGTAGTCTTCCTCAGCTGTAATTTCTTTACTTGTCGAATGAGGAGGTTGGACTAGATGGCCTTTGAGGTCTATTCCAATTTTAGATCAGTAATTCTAGGATCTATGATTCTTTCCAAGCAGGAAGATATGATGGTCAAAGGTAATACTTATTTGGAAAATGAAAGGGGAAGGACTGGAGAAAATAAGAAAGGAGCTTGATGAAAAAAAAAGAAAGTTTCCCCATACACTAAAATTTTTATGGCAGCACCTTCCATGGTAGCAAAAAAAAAAAAAAACCCACCCCAAAACCAAAACCAAAAAGACCCCAAACCCCAAATCCAGAAACAAAATAAGATGCCCTTTGATGAAATTTTCATCGCTAAGCTTGACCCTGAAGAAGAGACACAAGAAGAAAACCTTCTTGCTTTTTTGCAGAGGTGATAAGCTATGGCTGCATAAGATAATTTGGAATGATAATATTTTTAATATGCTGTTAGCTTTGTAGAACTTAAAATTTTTTTTTCTCTTTTACTACAAAGGGATGGTTCTCTGAGAAGAGATGGAAGAGGGGCAGAGCGGAAAATGCAGGTGATATAAGAACACATATCAATAAAATGCTTTTTTAAAGAATAGGATCAATGGAAGGAAAACTAGTCTGGAGAAGACTCAATAAGAAATTCAATGAAACAAAGCACAGCATTCTGAAAGAATAAAGAGAAAGTTACAAGATAAATCAGAGGAAAAATGGAAAACAATCTGTTAAGATTTCTAAAGCAAGTTGTTCTCACAAATGACAGTGAAGCCACCATATTTTGTCTCCAACATCACAGTGCCTGATATAAAGTAGTGATTTCACGAAAGAAAAGAAAAATGGGAAGAAAAATTGGATCAGAATAAGACAAAGAAGAGTATGCTGCTGAAGCAGACACAGTTTTTAGGGCACTGAGAAACTGATGCTTAAGATATTTGAAAGATGTGAGGATATCAAATGCTTAGAGAAAATCACACATCGTATTACTTAAGAAATGTGTTTGAGATAAAGTTAATAAGGATATGCATATTTTCCTACATCTACAAAATCTTCAAGAAAATAAGCTAAGTATTCACAAAGAAGGGGAACAAATATAAGAATTCAAGCCATAATATGGTACTGGATGAATAAACTATAAAGTTGGTCCATCGGTACATGTGGACAAACACTGGAGGAAAGGCTGCCTCTGGCAAACTATGCAATGCTTTTAATGATCCCAAACTTTATCTGAAATAAAAGACCAATCCTTTCATGAATATTCTGGTGATACTGTTCAATTCCTAGTCATGAAACACCAAAGGTTCAAAGTATTAAAGCTTGGGTGATCTATAACCCGTGGGAGAAGCATACGGTGGAAATGAGAAGGCTGCAACATTATCAGGGAAAGAGAAGTGGTACAAAGGATACCATCAGAGCAATATCTCACAGGAAACAGAAGAAGCCTGAACACGTAACAAGAGAGAACTGATAGATACTCTCTGTGCTCCACTGAAACTGATAGAATATTAAGAGGTCTAAAGGAAGGTCCTTACTCAGAGTGCGTAGATCCTCAGAAAAGGATTTTGGGAGGACATGAACAAAAATCAGAGGCCTCACTGGGATCCTTACAAATACAGGAGAGATTTATATCAGTGAGATCCTTCAAAATCTAGTCAAATTAGTTCACTGAGGGCAGTTTTTTCATACCTCTTTGTAGCTCTGATATTTAGCACATGTAATATAAGCTTGCTAAAAAGTTTTAGATCTGAAGGGCTTGTTTTATTAAAAAAAACTGTACATGATTCTAAAGTCAACAGAAAGATTTTGGTAGGTAAAACAAGGCTACAAAAGATGCTAATCTAATAGAGTGAAGAGATGATCAGATGACACCAAGTATGATCAGTAAGTCTAGAGTCAGGAAGACCTGAGTTCAAATTCAGTTCCTGGCATTTATTAGCTGTGTGGCCCTGGGCAAATCACTGTTCAACCACTGGAGAAGGAAATGACAAACCACTCCGGTATTTTTACCAGGAAAATCCAATGTCCACAGAGGTCACAAAGTGTCAGACATGACTGAAAAGATGGAACAACAAATGAAACAGAAAATGAGATAAATTAAGATGCTCAGAAACAAAGTGTCAGATAATAGTACAAAAAAAATGATTTATTCAAACATTTCTGAAATATTTTCCATAACTCATATAACTCATCAACTTAGGTTCTTAGGAAGATACACAAAACTTAATACTCTTGCCCTGACAGTATTTCTGATCCAAATGAGATAATATATGTAAACAGAAAAATATTACGCAAATTAAAATATAGATATATAAATGGAATATAAAAATATAAATATAAAGAGGAATATAAAGAATGAGGAAGAAATAATTAAAGCTAAGGAAGGGAAGCTTTAAACAGTAGATCATAGATGTTTGGGGCTTAAAAAGACGAGAAGAGAATGTGAACAAAGGCATTCCAAGTATGAGTAAAAAGTGTTAAAAGCAGAAAAGTGAGTAGTTTTTGAATAAAGGTAAATAATCCAGTTTGATTAGTATACAGAAAAAGAATAAGAAAAAGCTGGCAAAGAAAAAAGGAAAAAAGATGGGTTCGAAGTAAATTTTTTTAAGACCTCAAATCCTAGGTAAAGGAACATAGTTTATACTCAGTAGGCAACATTTTTCTTAAGAAGCACACTGTAATTTCTGAATATTGCTATATTCAAAATACTGTTTTCAGTCATTTCATAAGAATTTCTCAAAGAAACCAAAGTATCATGAACAAGATTAAGCAAGAAAAATTTTACCTTTTCATTATTCTAAATTCAGATGTGTATAATTTTTTCCACTAAAGCAATATGCTACAAAAATTAAGCAACTCTAAAAAAGGGAATTATATAACATTTTCAGAAAAGTAAGAAAAATAACTAAAAAATCCTAAGAAAAATGACCTTAGGACTTCTGGTTTACAAAATACTAACTAATAAACAAGATGCTTTCAAAATAAAATCCAGTTTTTGTGCTCTTTGGGGAAAAAGGGGAAATGAAGGGAGGGGAGGGAACAAGAATTTATTAATGTACACTCACTATGTACTAAGCTTTACAAATATTATTTCATGTGATATAAGACATAAAAAGTAAGAAAGTGAATTTTACTTACAACAGACTGAAAATATTCAGGGGAAATGCCTTCCAATTCCAAGATTTTATCCTCCAGTTTTTTAATTCTCTGATAAATATCTCTAGGTACTGGACCACCTAAAGAAAATTTTTTAAAAATTTCAAACTGTAAACTTTTAAAAATGATCTGACATTGTTATTTTGACTTGTAAAACACAGTGTTAAAAGGTTTTTATACAACTGACCTGGTAGGGTCTATTGACTAATCTGTATCTCAGGCATAAAAAATGAAGTACAAGGAAATATTTTCTTTACTTATAGCAATATAAGGGGTGTATCATACTATCCCTATCCTCTTCAAAACACTACATTATATGAGGTATCATGAGTTCTTGGTGCTTAGAATGTTCTTTATAATGTCCATGCTGTTTGAAGACAGTTTTAACATGGCTTTTGAGGAGGGCATTAGTTGTTTTGGATAATGAAAATCCAGTTACTGCTATTATATGGAACAGCATACTGACTTATCAAATCTCTTTCACTTTTCATTTTCTCTACTATTTGCCACACTTTCTCCTATCAGTCAGAATATTTTCCCTATAATTTGGAGTATAATGTAGAAAACCCTTTTACCAAGTATCTAAAATATCCTACAGTCTTTGCAGGAAGTGGGGAGGACAACAAAGAGCACACAAATTTCAAGTTTACAGTTAGGCAAAAACTGAAAATAATTAATGCAGAAAATGTCCTGTGGAAGTACAACATCTCCAAGGAGAATTATTGTTAAATATGTAAGCTTTCTGAGAACTTCATTTTTAACCTGGTATACTTTAAGTCTTCATGCTCCAGAATAAAGAGGTGATACATAATTAAGATTTTAGGAAAAGGTCTCCGAGGAAAGAAAAGTTAAAAACCACAATTTATGTTATCGTCATGAGTCGATCATTTCAGTACACAAAGGGGACAAAAGTCCTTTGATAAACACTTTTGATCATATGCTTTTAGAGTTGGAATAGAAAGCCTTTGAGTATTCTTACGACTTCATTTTGACCTTTTATTTATTTATTTATTTATTCATTTTTTAAAAAAGAAACTTAAAAGGCATAAATGACTGGTCTGCCAGTATTTTAATAGATATCTTTTAAAATTTTTAATCCACACTTGGAAGTTTCTTTTTTTGTTGTTTTATTTGAGGGTTAACAAGATTGTACCAGTTTATAAGACAGTCTTAAATCACAATTTAGGAAGAGAAGACTTTTGTCCTCAGAATAAGAATATCCTTCCTTTTTGCCATTTCAGGTCCAGAGTGCCTTCCTGAACCAAGAAAGAATAAACACTGAAATTTAACATTTTACAAATAAAATATATCTACTAAAATATCACACTCACCTGTATGTAATCGCAAATGAGCTTCGATATTTTGCAGTCTTTCCTCTACAGCCTGGTTCCCACAGTCATGAAGCACGTTATTAATTTTATGACCAGTCCCCTGCGTTCCTTCAGTTCTAGTCTGTGGGCCATATGTATTCACAACTCTAGAAACTAAATTGCCAAGAAATTGTTTATGTATACTCTGATTTTTATAGACTCTAAAATCACGAGCGCCCAAATGATACTTTTCAATCATTTTAAAGAACCATTTATGCCCATGTTCCCAATGCATGTACAGAAAAAGTCAAAAGTTTTGCTTAAAAAAACAAACAAAAACACTTTCAAGATTTGAAGCTAGGGAAGAAAACATTACATCATTAAGCATATAGTCTTGATTAGTCCAAGCTTTACTGATCTTTTAAAAAGAAATTCTTTATTTATTAAGTACCTAATATATGCCAGGCACCTTGCTAAGAGTTTTAAAAATATAATTTCATTTCCCCTTTACCACAATCTGTGGGGTAGATGTTATTATTATCCCTGATTTATACTTAAGGGAACTGAGGCAAAAAGCAGTTTAGTGCCTTGAATTACATGGTTACTTACCCTTGATGTGACTTTTAAACCCTGGATAAGGGGTAAAAACAGCATCAGTCCTTGCACAGCTGTTCTCTAAAGAAAATGCAAAAAAACTCTGATGATCTCAAATCGTCACTTACGAAGTGCAGAGTTTTGTAATTTCCCAAGTAGCTTAGTCGTAAGAAACGTGGTAGGAAAATCGTGTTCTTTATAAATACTGAAACATAAAACGCTACTAAACAAGAACAAAGTCAGAGGTAAAGTTCTGTCCTATCTATAACTTCTTAGGTAATTTTAGTAGATATCCCATGAACAGAAAAAACATTTTTGTAAAGTATCTCAGAAATCTGGTTTTATACGTACAACCTTGGGTCATGTGAAATATTATCAAGTCAATGCTATACTTTCAAAACAGCCCATGCTACAGCAGAAAAATGAAGTCCATAAAGAACACCTAACTCCCTAATAGGAAAGCATTTTATTCCTTAGTGTCAGAGAAATTTGATTCCTTCTATTCCAAAACAGAACTAATTATACTGATTTGGCTTTTTTTTTAAAACTGTTTAGTACCTTTTATATTTACTGATACTGAGAATTAAAAAGGATAAGCTTTTACCTATTTAAATAAATTACCTATTTAAAACATCCCTTATTCTTTCTAAGAGTTGTATCACAGGAAAGAGCTTTGAGACTGAAGAGCAGACTGTATATAAAAATCCTTTAACCATAGAAGAAAAGCCGTTCTCTTGAAATTTTCAGATTAGAATTTACCCTGGGATTTTTGTTTCAACTTGGCCAGGTAAAAAAACACCATAATTGTAACTACTTAGACTGGGAGGCAATTTCTGCTTTTGTACTGGACAGGTGATTTCATCAAAAGTAAGAAGTTGTTGAAATTGAACTTTTATCAATGAATATTAACATCTGCTCTGTCTTTTATATTATACTCTTAAGAGAGTTGCCAGAGGCACCAAGAGATTAAGTGATTAGCCCAAGGTCACACAGACAATAATTATCAAACACAACTTAAAATCAGATTTTCTTAACTCTAAGGTTAGCTCTCTAGCCACAATGTCACACTGCCAACTACAAATTATCATGAGACCAAAAGAAAGGTAAAAAGCTACTGGCAGACCAAAAGCTATAAAACAACAACAACAACCCCCTCCCCCAAAAAAACCCATTGATGAGAATCAAAGAATACCAGTTGATTTCCTGAACCATTTCCATTTTTAACTAGTCAAAACTGTAAAAAATGGATGTTAGTCTAGAATTTTTTTTTAGGTGAAGGTGGGTACAGACCTGTCATTTTTAAAATCACAGGAATCATTAGTATCTTGGGGTGTACAAACTCCTGTCACCAATGCAGTTGGCATCATGATTCATGGCTTCTGAAAGTTACCTGGGCCGTTGAAAGTTTATGTGACTAGTGTGTGATAACAGAATAAAAGTTAGAGGCAGGATGTAAAGTCTTCCAAACCACAAGGTTGGCCCCTATTTCCTTTAGGATTAGAAATTTAAAGAAAAATTCTATTTCTCATTAATGATTTTTTTAAAAACTGTTTAATAAAAATAAATGGATACGCATTAATGAACACAAATTGTTAAAATACAAAAAAGGGGAGGCAGTCTGGGACAATGGAAAGTACCATGGGGATAAAAAAAAACCTAATAATAACAAAAGTGCATTCTGTGTTAGAGCTAAAATGGTAAAATACTTCCATTTAGCAGGTCACCCATAAGAATTTCAAATACACATATTATGGGGAATGTCTAAGTACAGATAATTATTTGTTTAAAATTCTTTATACCCCTGTTTTTAGCAGCAAAGGACTCTATGGGTCAAGGAATCTTGCTGAATATTTCAATTTTTGTCAACTTCTAGTCTCTATAAACTTATATTTAGGAGTTAACATAGAGAACAGAAAAATAATACTAAGGATACATATCTCTCTTCCTTCAAAAAACACTTTCTCATATGCTGCAGATGGATTGCTAAAATGTGCAAATGAAATTCTGTCAATGCATTGTATCTGTTTTAAACAAAATGCTACTACAAAAGCTACATTTATGTTAT
The DNA here is from genome assembly GCA_028646575.1 of Pseudocheirus occidentalis. NCBI lineage: Eukaryota > Metazoa > Chordata > Mammalia > Diprotodontia > Pseudocheiridae > Pseudocheirus > Pseudocheirus occidentalis. Next base: position 206,524,387 of record CM053598.1, read on the forward strand.
CTATCTATCTGTCTGTCTGTCTGTGTCTGTCTGTCTGTCTATCAACACAGACTTATTATTAAGTGACTACCATGTTAAGTCCTTGGAGATATATATATATATATATATGTATATATACACACACATACACATACATTGCTGTTCAGTAATTTCAGTTGTGTCCAACTCTTTCTGACTCCATTTGGAGTTTTCTTGGCAAAGATACTGAAGCAGTTGCCATTTCCTTCTCCAACACACACGCACACACGTATATGTGTGTATATATATTTTCATATATATATACATATAAACACATATTATTTATGTGTATACACACACTATATATATATATATATACACACACACAGGCACACAAATATGTAATCAGGAAAATGTGTCTATATAGTGCTTATACTGGGGAAAGTTGAATCAACATAAATTATTAAATAGGAACCTAAAGGGAAGAAGTGTTATTGCCTATTTTATCTGATGCTTGAATGTTTCTGTTAATTAGCCAAGGGATTTGAGAGGAAAAAGGAAGTATTTGGAGAATGAATTCTTCATATATTTTTCTAATGATAACCTGTGCTCTAATGATTACTATGATAACTGACAATGAGCTATGTCAGTACTTCCCAACATTTTTCATTCTCTGGCAGAACCTCACTCAAGAATCTGATGGAAACTGACAACTGACACACACCATAGCCCAATAAAAGGAGAAATATTAGGACAAACATTTCTGTAATCAACTAATACTGCATAACACAAAAGTCCCAAAAAGCAACTTCTCACTTTTTCGAGGAACACTACTTCTTTAAATTCATTTAATATCCTGGAAGAAGCAATTTAACATAACACTATTTACAGTTATGAAATTTAGACAACTAGTTTCATTCACTGTTAGGGCCAAGAACTTTGCCCCTCCCAACCTTCAAAAAGCAAATCTGTAGACTTTATTTTAATTTATAAAATCTGAACTTTTCTTAAAAGAGAAATAACAATATGATTATTTGTTGAAAAACTGCTATTACAATATCCTATTCTATTTAATTCTTAATGCTGAAGACGCATTTACCTTGGCATAGTCCTCAAAACATTTCTGAAAGTAGCCCATTTTAAAATTTATTTTTAGGGATATCTTTTGTATTTCCATCACATTTATTTCTAAAGACAAGCATACTTCTACCCCATATCCAACAAGCCTTAGATTACAACAAAAAGGAATGAAAAAAAATCAGGAAAGCAAATCAACAAAACAACCATAATCCGAACGTATGTATCATATTCTACACCAATAATTTCCCACGTCTTTAATGGTGGGAGATACATTTCCTCAACTCTATAGCACAGTTTGGTCATTTTAATTATAGAGTTTTTAGTTTCGTAAAACATTCTGTTATTAAGCAAGAAGAAAAATGTTTACAATTAATCTTAAAAGAAACATAAATAAAATCCTGATTTTACAGGTTTTTAAGAGCTAAGAAATTTTAAAAAAGAGAACAAAAAGTACCTCTAAATAAAGAAAATTACCTGAAGATTAAATTCTGGCTGGATATTTACCTTGATTACAATCAATTACGTTACAAAATTCCCTGACATTGTTTTCATTGATCTCAGCTTGTTTTCGTTCTATGAACGCCGATATTCTCCTGTCAATCTGCAGGTAATAAACAAGTTCATATATATATATATATATATTGCAAGTTGCAAGTTTCAATTTCTTAAAGACAACTTTTAAATTCAAGACAAAAAACATCTCTGCTTACTTCTGCTTTTCCAGCTTTTATCTGGACTACTTCTGGATCAAAGTTAATTTGCTTGTCTTTAAGAACTCCCAAACCACAGTCTTTGTATTTCTCTTCTGCATGTAGGTTATCATCAGGGCATGTTTTTGAATCATTTTTGTTGACTGATTTTGTTTTATCGGCCTCTTCAATGGCAGTTATATTTTCCTCTCTAATCAGGCACTGAAGTCTTTCTAAAAAAGGCTAAAAAAAAAAAAAAACAACAAAAGACCAGCATGAGCTTATTTGATGGTGTTTAAACTGACCAAGATTAAATTAATGATTTTAACTAACATTGCTACTTGAATTCAATTTTTAAAAGTTATTAAGTTTAAATTTAGTATTTTGGCATTTATAAATTTGACTACACAGGATGATTTTTAGCTTTGTGCTGCCATGATCATCATCATTTGTCATAGATTTGTGAGAAACTTAAGAAATCTAAAACTGTCTTTGAAGGAATCACCCTGTTATTTTGTGCCAAATCAAAGGCTCAGCCTCTGGCACCAATGTCACTTAATTACCATGTCATTCAAATGCCTCCTCAGAACACTAAGGCTTAGTATTTTTCCTCCTTAACATGAGAGCCAGTGCTCTTACTCAGTAAAGCCCTGCATTATCACTACATCACTGGAGATTCTCCACTTGAAACTGCAGTTGGCCAAAGAGTAGGAGAGAACACAGACATGAAATATATAGGTGTTATACTGAACACTTAGGTTTTTCCTCTCATGGTAGGTTATCTCCTTAGGTCACAAAATGAAAGAAGTTTCTTTCAACATAGCAGAAAATGAACACTTAT
>CM053598.1:206527454-206557581 GCA_028646575.1 Pseudocheirus occidentalis
ATCCATCCATCCATCCATCCATCTATCCATCCATCTATCCATCTATCTATCTATCTATCTATCTATCTATCTATCTATCTATCTATCTATCTATCTATCTATCTATCTATCTATCTATTTTGTACCCTGGTTTATGCCAGTTTCTCTTGACCTTGACATATCTGTCTGAGCAGTATAGGATGAACTTCTTGACCCTCTTCTTGGTAATTTTAGTCTCTGCAAGAGGTCTGAGGACAGTCATGCTGCCGGTGAAGAGATAGTGGCCCCTCCACGTGAAGCACCCTGCACTGTTTTATTCATTGCTTACTTGCACATTTGCTAATGGTTATGAAATTATGTTTGACCTTCTTAGGACTATTGCTATTGATATTATTTTAGCTTATTTGCTTGTTTTTTTTTCTGTTAATTTTTGTGTTACCATATCTGTATATTCTCTATATGCACTCTGAGATATCTATTCTAAATATAACTTGGGCACTTTGTTTCTGAATCACCCTATCAAGTGAGGATTTGTAAAATGGTATGTTTAATGCATATGTTGCTATTCAACATTTTTTTCAATGTTACTATAGGATGATTACCTGAGATGCAAAAAGAATATTTTAAATTGTTTTTTGTATTTCTGTTTTACGGTTACAGATTTCAAATATACCCTGGATCATTTTTTGTACAGACTGAAAAATTTTTGGCTCTGAGAGAAATGTAGCCCATTAGAATTGCCATGGAGATACCACCAAGCCTCCATTAGCCAGTGATGTGTTGGAACTGTAACTTCTCAGAAGAGTTTTAAAAGAATTCTAAAAACAACTCACAGGAAAAAGAGTGAAGAAACAGGTTTATTTTCTGGGGGCATCCTGCATTTTAGCATCATGTGAACTTCCCACAATTAGAGTTGGGCTCCAGTTTTATGGTGCTCAGCTCTTTCCTATGAAGCCTCTAAAATTTTTTGCTACTGCAGTTAATGATAACAGTTGATCTGGGACCAAGAGAGATTATGACAAGTGCTGATTGGGTCATGTTTGGTTAGATGACCCCTATTGCTCCTTAGACACAATCTCCCTCTCCTGTGACTCTCAGAGAAGGAAACAACTTCCTTTACCCCTGCCCCAGGAGTTGAGGAGAAACAATGCTCTGCTGCAGAATCCCAATCTGCCTAGTACATGCACAGACTGTTCTCTTTCTGCTATTTCTCTGTTCTTTCCTTTCCTACCAATTTCCCACTGTTACATAAAGAAATTAATAGTCACCAATCCTTCCTTGCTGCATAATCAATGTTAATGTTACAAGTAGATGATGTAAAAACTGGTCCACCTAGGAAAATCAAGAAACCCTTCCAACTTCTAGCAAAAGAATTGCAGAATAATGATTTCATACCCCCAAAGACTGCAGATTTTTCAGTCTGTTTGCAGTCACCTTCACTAGCTGTCTTAAAGCTGATTTATAGAAAATATATAAATATGAAAGATTAATACGTTAAAACAAATACAATATCTGCTTGAGAGAAGATAAGCCTCTGGGGGGTAAACTCAAGCCAGTCCAAGTAGGAACATTTCCCATGGATTCTTTTTCGATTTTTTTCCCCTCTGGTGTCTTCCTAGGCTCTATGTCCCCTTCCAAACACTTATGGGTCAATAAAAATATTTACAGAGTAAGGGAATTATCTCAACCCCCTTGCTCATAATCAACTTATACCTATATAACTATTTCTTTATATGGATAGCTCTGTATTACATACCCATGGAATTATTATTAGTCTCTTCTAGTTCATCCTAAAATGTGCATGCAGGAAACATGGACAAGACTATAACCTCTGATCAATGCTCCCCACATTCTTATTATATATCATTTTTAATTTTAAAAAGCACTGTCTTCATAATAATATCTTGAGATAGGTTTCCTTTTGACACATAGATGCTACTGCTAGGCATATACCTTTAAGGAGGTTAAACAAATAAAGGCCCCATGTATATCAAAATATTTATAGGAGAACTTTTAATAGTATCAAAGAACTGGAAACAAAGTAGGTACCTATAAATTGAACAGTCACTAAACAAATTGTGGTAACCGAATACAAATACTAATTTACCATAAGAAAAAAATGACTATTAAGAATTCAGAGAAGTATTTATATACATATTAACTGATGCAAAGTAATGTAAGCAAGACCAAGAAATATATACATATATCATATATAATATTTATGGATACAATGACTACAACAGTATAAAATGTGAGCAGCAGCAAAAATAAATTAAAGCGTGAATAATTAGTATTTTAATAGATTCCTGTTGATATCTTTTGTTTTTATATAAATGTAATGGTAATGGTAATTTGAAGATCTTCCCTAACCCTTAATAGACCTTAGGAAATTTGAAGACCTTCCTTGCCCTTGATAGGCCAAATGTAATAACAGGAAGCCCATGGTGGGAGGAGTTTGCTGAAAGCGTGGAACAGGAAGAGTGGAGCAAGAAAAAGCAGAGCAGAGCATGAGCACAGCTGGGAGTAGGTAGAGCTGAGACAGAGCCACTACTGTGATTGAGAGAGGGACATTTGTAATTAAGGAAACTTGTTTTGTTTTGAATTAGGAAGGGCTTGGAGATGTTGGTGCTTGCTGCATTGATAATGTTTACCAGCTTCTTGGTTGCTATGATGGATTTCTGGTATTTGAATAAATGTTTTTCTTCTGTCTTTAATGTGGAGAGTCTGTTACATTTTGTGATTCAGAGCTACACTAGTGTATTCATAGCTGCTGTAGGTGCTGTGAATATCACATTGGCATTATAATAACCTAGGTTTCTCCTTTTTATTCCTTCCCCTTCCGAAGAGTCATGTCTTACAAATTGTTTAAACAAGAGAAAAAAAAATCCAGCAAAACTGATATTAAAAATCTGGTGTGATATGAACTATGTCACATCCCTTTTCCTTCTCCCCTCTCTTCTCACCTCTCTATAAGCAGCAAGAGGAAGAGTCTTCTCACATGGTTGTTTTGGGGCCACATTTGTTTTTTACAATTTTCGCAGCATTCATTTTTTATTGTTTTGAGGTTTTTGTTAACTTTGTTATTTTGTTGTAGTCATTGTGTGTATTGTTTTTTCTGGTTCTGCTTACTTTAATTCAGTTCATGTAAACTGGTGCTACTCTGTATTCATTATATTTGTCATTCTTTAATGGTACATTAATGTTACATTACCTTTATGTACCACAGTTTGTGCTAGCAATTTCTTTTTGCCACCACAAAAAGGGATGATATAAACATTTTGGTGCATATGGAGTTTTACTTTTTGTTAATAACTTTCTTGGGGATATATACTTAGCAATGGAAGCTTTGACTCAAAGGGATAGAAATTTTAGCCACTTTATTGGTATAATTTTAAAAAAAAGGTTTCTAGAATGGTTGTACTAATTCATAGCCCCTCTAACAATGCATTTGTGTACCTGACTCCCCATAACTCTCCCACAACATCAATTATTCCCATCTTTTGTCCTCTTTGCTAATTTTCTGGGTAAGGTGAAATCTTAAGGTTGTAGGAATTTGCATTTTCACTAGCAATTTAGAGCACTTTTCAAATCATTGTTAATAGTTTGTGATTGTTCTTTTGAGAATTGTTTGTTTATATCTTTTGACCATGTCTGCATTGGAGAATGAGTAGCTATCTCTCTGTCTTTTTCTGTCTGTCTCTTTCTCTCTCTGTGTCACTGTCTATAGTCTTATTGGATATATTTGATACAAAGACTTATTTCTCAGTTGATCATTTTTTCCTTCTAGTTATATTAATTTTGTTTTGGCAAAGTTTTAAAATTTAATGGAATCAAAATTATCTATTTTTTTCTTTGTGATTATTTCTATCTTCTGGTTGATCATGAATTCACCCTCTGGTCATAGTTATGTAAGATAGCTGATTTAGTTCTCATCCTTTTTTTAAATGACATGATCTTTACCGTTGAGTTAAAATAGTCATTTTGAGTTTATTATATTATATGATGTAAGATTTTGAGGCAAACCTAACTTCTGGCAAACTTTTCCAGTTTTCCTTCATTTCTTGTCAAATATGGAACTCTGCCTCAAGTCTTCATATTCTTGTGCTAACTGAAAAACAGGCTATTGAGTTCTGGTTTTTGGTTCTTACTTCTCCAGTTTATTTCATTGATCTGCTGTTTTAATTTTTAATCAGTATCATATAATTTTGACAATGATGTCAAAATGAACAATGACTACTACTAAACAAAAAGGAAGCTATGTGGCACAGTGGAAAGAGTGCCAGCCCTGGAGTCAGGAAGACCTTGTTCAAATTCAGTCTCAGATAGCTATGTAATCTTGGGCAAGTGACTTAATCCTGCTTGCCTCAGTTTCTTCATCTGTTAAATGAGCTAGAGAAGGAATTGGCAAACCACTCTAATGTCTTTGCCAGGAAAATCCAAATGGGTTCATTATGAGTTGGACATGACTGAAACAACTAAACAAGACCACTGAATAATATTTTCTGAAGTCTGGAAGTGTTATTCCCCTTTAGCCTCTACTATTCTTTTCTTATCATTTCCCCTGATATTGTAGATATTTTGTTCCTTGAGATGAAAAGTATTATCTTGCCTATCTCTGTTACTTTGACTGGTACACTGAATCTGTAAATTAATTTTTTCAGTATCTTTTTTTTTCTAAGACTGGATCTTAAGTACAAGGGCTATTTATGGATCTAATCCAACTACTGATTACACAAAAGTTTTGACCTGCTTCATTTTTGACCTGGGCCACTACTCCCCTCTTTAGGCAGCCTGATGGTTTTCCTACTCTTGGGAGTTTACCATAATAATGTTGAACTCAGTGAAGGCACCAATTTGCATAGGACACTGCAGTTTATGACTTCTGAGCTCTGCCAGCCTCTGCCTTCTTGGTAGTTAGGAATATAGGAATGTACTACCTTTCCTAATGTAGTATCGATATTCTTATTAAATCTAAAAGGTGAAACTATGAGCACTCACTGACCCTCTAATTATTTAATTTATTCTCTATTTCTTTGAGAAATATAGTGTAATTGTATCTGCACACATATTAGGTGTACTTTTGTAGATGAATTTCCATTTTATGCATTTTGTAGTTCCTTCAAATGGGACTCCCTTTCCATTACTGCTTGGATTTTGTTATTATTATATAGAAATAAATATTTTTTTTGTCTCTTGGCTTTATTTTGTCACCTAGTATTTTTTTCAATTGGTTTCTTTCCTTAGTTCCTAGGATTTTCAAAGTAAACCACTATGCCACCAACAAATAATGAGCTTTGTCTCTTCTTTGCTCATCATTATGCTTTTAATTTCTTCTACTCATCTTGTTGATATTCCTTAGACATCTGAAACTGCATCAAATAACATTAAAGAAATGGATATTCTTGATTTACTTGTATATTTATTGGAAAAACTTATAGTGTTTTTTCATTTCATATAAATGCAATCTTTTGGGTTTAACAGACACTTTTAAATCATATTAAAATTGGTCATTCTCTTATGATTTCTAGGATTTTTAAAGCAGAAATGAGGGTTGCATTTTCTCAGAGACTTTTCTGCATCTACTGATACACTTATGTGGTTTTTGGATAGTATTTTTTAAAAAATAAAAATTTATTAATTTTGGTTTTCAACATTCACTTCCACATGATTTTGAGTTTCAATTTCTCTCCCCATCTTTCCCCTCCCTCCACCCCAAGATGGCATACAATTTGATATAGGCTCTTTCTATATATTCACGTTGAACCTATATTCATATTAGTTATGTTGTAAAGAATAATTAGAACCAAAGGGAAAACCACAAGAAAGAAGAAACACACAATGAGACACACACACACAGAGAAAGAGAGAGAGAGAGAGAGAGAGAGAGAGAGAGAGAGAGAGAGAGAGAGAGAAAGACAGAGAGAAAGAATAATAAGCTTTAGTCTGCCTTAAAATTCCATAGTTCTTTTTCTAGATGTGGATACCATTTTCTGCCATGAGTCCTTTGGAGTTGTCTTGGATCCTTGCATTGCTTAGATGAGATAAGTCTATCAAAGTTAGTCATCGTACATTATGACTGTTACTCTGTACAATATTCTCCTGGTTTAGCTCACTTCACTCAACATCAGTTCATTCAAGTCTTTCCAGGTTTTTCTGGAGTCTGCCTGCTCATCATTTCTTAAAGCACAATAGTATTCCATTACATTCATACCTCAACTTGTTCAGTTATTCTCCAGTTGATGGGCATCACCTTAATTACCTTGGAAGTTTCATGAAAGATATATTGAAGAATTGTCTAGACTAAGAAAGGAAGAAAAATTAGGTGAAGAGTTAACGTAAATGATGAGGGCATGAAATTTAGTGGTGGTTGTGTGACTGGAGGAAAGAAGAAGGAATGAGGATTTTTTTCTGCTGTTTTTCAGTAGATTTTTAGTCATGTCCAACTCTTCACAATCCCTTTTGGGGTTTTATTGGCAAAGATACTTGAGTAGTTTGACATTTCCTTTTCCTGTTGAGATGAGAAAACGGAGGCAATTAGAGTTAAGTGTTTGCCAGGCCTAGCACTCTGTCCAATGGTCCATCTAGATCCTTATACAAATTAAACATAAATATTTTTAATATGTGGTTTTCTTTTAATTAATTAATTAATTTTTAGTTTTCAACATTCATTTCCAGAGGATTTTGAGTTCTAAATTTTCTCCCCATCTCTTCCCTTCCCCCAGGCCCAAGATGGCATGCATTCTAATGACCTCTTCCCCCAGTCTTCCCTCTCTTCTATCACCCCCCCCACCTCTTCTTCCCTTCCTGCTTACTTTCTTTTAGGGCAAGATATATTTCTGTACCCCATTGCCTGTACATCTTATTTCTCAGTTGCATGTAAAAACCATTTTTTAACATTTGTTTTTAAAACTTTGAGTTCCAAATTCTCTCCCTCTTCCCTCTGGACCCACCCTCATTGAAAATGCAAGCAATTAAATATACATGTGTATAGGTTATACATGTGCATACATGTGTATTTATGCAAAACACTTCCATAATGGTCATGTTGTGAAAGACTAACTGTATTTCTCTCCATTCTATTCCCACCCCCCCAACTTATTCTATTTTCTCCATTGACCTTGTCCCATTTAAAAAATGTTTGCTTCTGACTAATCCTCACCCAATCTGCCCTCTTTTCTATCACCCCACAACCCCACCTCTTATCTTTTTCCCACTTACTTTCCAGTAGGGTAACATAACAAATTGAGTGTGTATGTTATTCCCTCTTGAAGTGAGTAAAGTAAAAATTTGAGTAAGGTTCACTCATTCCTTCTCACCTCCCTTTTCTTCCCCTCCATTATGAAAAAAAAATTGTTCTTGCCTCTTTATGTGAGATAATTTACCCTGTTTTATCTCTCCCTTTCCCCTTCTCCGAATATATTCTTCTCTCACTCCTTAATTTTATTTTTTAGATGTCATCCCTTCATATTCAACTCACCCTGTGCCATCTATTTATCCTATCTACCTAGCTATTTTCTCCAATTACCCTAATACTGAGAAAGGTCTCATGAGTTACAAATATAATCTTTCCAGGTAGGAATATAAACAGTTCAACTTTAATATCCTTAAGATTTCTCTTTCCTTTTTACCTTTCCATGCTTCTATTGATTCTTATATTTGAAAGTCAAATTTTCATTTGTTTGAATTTTAATCCTAGCTCCTCTGACCTCTAGAATATCATATTTGATTCTTTGATCCTTTGATGTAGAAGCTGCTAGGTCTTGTGTTATCCTTATTGTGTTTCTGCAATACTCAAATTGTTTCTTTCTGGCTGCTTGCAATATTTTTTCCTTGACTTGGGAACTCTGGAATTTGGCTAAAATATTCCTAGGAGTTTCATTTTGTGATCTCTTTCAAGGGGCGATTGGTGGATCTTTTAACATCTATTTTATCCTCTGGTTCTAGAATGTCAGGGCAGTTTTCCTTGATAATTTCTTGAAAGATGATGTCTAGTCTCTTTTTTGAAAATGGTTTTCAGGTAGTCCAATAATTTTAAAATGATCTCTCTTGGATCTGTGTTCTAGGTCAGTGTTTATCCCATGAGTTATTTCACAGTCTTCTATTTTTTTCATTCTTTTGGTTCAGTCAGACAATGATTCAAGACAATTTTAAAGTACTCATGATGCGAACCTTTATACACATTCAGAGAAAGAACTCTGAATGCAGATTTAAGTGTAATATTTTTGCTTTTTACATTTTTTCTCTTTTGCTCTGTTTCTTCCTTCACAACTATGATTAATATGAAAGTATATTTTACATGATTGCACATACATAACCTATATCAAATTTTGCTGGCCATTTTAGGAAGAGGGAAGACAAGGAAGAAAAATAAGGAACTCAAACTTTTGTAAACACGAATACTAAAATTATCGTTTCATGTAATTGAAAAAGTGAAATAGTGTTTTTAAAAGGAAAAGAAAAAAAACAGAATTGGTCAAATGACAAAAGAGGCAAAAACTAGTTAACTGAATAGAATTCTTTCAAAAGCAGAAATGAACAAAAGAAGTATGAAAGCTCACTGAAGAAAATAATTTCTTAAAAATTGGAATTTGACCAGTGGAAGTTAATTTACTTCATAAGCCACGATCAGAAAAAAAATTAGATAACATATTTCAAGAAATTATCAAGGGGGCAGAACCAAGATGGTGGAGTAGAAAAAGGACTTCTGTGTGGTTCTGGCTTCCACCTCCTCCAATACATGTAAAAATGACTCTAAACAAACTTTAGAGCCACAGAACCCAGAAAGTGACAGAGAGAAACATATCTACCACTAAAGGAAGCCTGGCAGTCTGGCAGGAAGGGTCCATCACAGAATGCTGGGAGTCCAATGCAGTCCCCACTGAGTCACAGTTTTAGCCCCAGGGTGGCCCTGACAAGCTGCAGCTGGAGCAGACTTCACCAGAGTAAATCACGAGCAGCTGTAGCAGTTTCCAGACTTGGCTATCTACAAATTCCAAAGACAAAGTAGAAGATCAGTGTGGAACTTAATTGGAAGAGGGGTAGCACAGTTCAGCTGCTACCCCTGGGGCAAGAAGCAGAAAAGATATGGTGGCTACAGCTGCTGCCACATGGCTGCTTTCAGAGCTTCTTGGGCCCAAGTAACCATTCAGAGGGTAATTGCTCTTGCTTTGACCTGCTTGGATCTAGACTGTGGTACTGGATGGTGGTCCTGGGGTGTGTGACCAGTCAGCCAGAGGGTGTGGGGGCTGTAGAGTGGGCACCCATCTAATAGGTCCAGCAGCTGCAAAACCCCCAGCAGTTTGGGACATAGTTCTCTCCATTCTGGAAACAGAGTTCTACTGTGGCAAAGAGCTCAAGGGTCAAGTACTTAGCTGCCAATATGAGCAAGCACAGGAAGCACAAACAGATGATAGAATCCTTTTTTGGGGACAAAAGGATCAAGGCATGGAGTGGGAGGAAGACATTGAAGTCAGGACTCTGGCATCAAAAGCCTCCAAGAAAAATATGAACTGGGTACAGGCCATGGAGAAGCTTAAGAAGGACTTTGAAAATTAAGTAAGAGAGGTGGAGGAAAAATTGGGAAGAGAAATGCAAGAAAATAATGAGAAATCACAATACTATAAAACAGATCTAAACAAATGAAAAAGTAGGAGACAATGTGAAATATCTTATTGGAAAAACCACTGATCTGGAAAATAGATCCAGGAGAGATAATTTTAAAATTATTGGTCTACCTGAAAGCCATGATAAAAAAAAGTCTAGACACCATCTTTCAAGAAATTATCAAGTAAAATTACTCTGGTATACTAGAACCAGAAAGCAAAATAGAAATGGAAAGAATTCCCCAATTGCTTCTTGAAAAAGATACCGAAAAGAAAACTCCCAGGAGTATGATAGTCAAATTCCAGAGTTCCCAGGTCAAGGAGAAAATGCTGCAAGCACTCAGGAAGAAACAATTTGAGTATTGTGGAAACACAATCAGTATAACACAAGACCCAGCAGCTTCTACATTAATAGATTGAATAGCTTGGAATATGAAATTCCAGAGGTCAAAGGAGCTAGGATTAAAACCAAGAATCACTTACCCAGCAAAACTGAGTATAATGCTCCAGGGGAAAATATGGTTGTTCAATGAAATAGAGGACTTTCAAGCATTATTGATAAAAATAAAACCTTAGCTGGACAGAAAATATGACTTTCAAAAACAAGAAGCAAGAGGAGCATGGGATGGTAAACAGGAAAAAGAGATCATAAGGAACTTGTTAAGGTTGAATTAAATTTCTACATGGAAAAATGATAATTGTAAGTCATAATACTTTTCTCATTATGACAATAGCTAAAGGGAAAATGTATGTATGTATATGTGTGTATACATACACACATATACATATATACATAGGTATATGTATTCAGAAATATGTATACAGAGGATTATGTATGTATAAATATATATGTAAGTGTGGACATTTGTATGTTAATGTATGCATAGAGCACAGGATAAGTGGAATATGAAGGGGATGATATCTAAAAATAAAAATAAGAGGTGAGAGAGACATTTATTGGAAGAAGAAGAAAGGGAGTGACAGATTAGGGCAATTTAGCTCATATAAGAAAGGCAAGAGAAAACTGTTATGATGGAGGGGAAGAGCAGGATGGTGAAAGGTAATGGGACAACCTGAAACTCATTGAATTTGGTGTAAGGAGGGAAACACATACACACTCAATTGAGTATCTTACCCTACAGGAATATGGGGGGGTAGGAAATAAGGGGAGGGAATATTTGGGAGAGGGTAGTTAGAAGCAATCATTTTTGAAAAGGGATAGGGTCATAGGAGAAAATAGGATAAGTGGGGGGCAGGATAGCATGGAGGGAAATATAGTCTTTCACAATATAACTGCTATGGAAATGATTTGGGTAACTACACATGTACAGTCTATACTGAATGCTTATCTTCCCAGTGGGGGCAGGTGAGGAGGGAAGAAGGGGAAAAAATCTGGAACTCAAAGTTTTAAAAACGATTGTTGAAAAAATTGTTTTTTACATGCAACTGGGAAATAAGATATACAGGTACTGGGACATAGAAAGCCATTTTGTCCTACTAAAAAGTTAGGGTGGGGTAAAGGGGGAGAATATAAGAGAGAACAGCTTCTGGGAAGGGGTATTCAGTAGGCCTGTTATTTTTAGGTGGGGTATAGGGGAAAGATGAGGAGTGAAAAATTTGTAACTCAAATATCTTGTGGAAATGAATGTTGAAAACTATAAATAAATTAATTAAAGTTAAAAAAGAAATTATCAAGGAAAACTTCCTTGTTATCTCAGAACCAGTGGGGTAAATAGAAATTGAAAGAATCTACTGGTGTCCTCCTAAAAGAAATCCCCAATTGAAAACTCCCAGGAATATTATATCCAAATTTCAGAGCTCCTAGGTAAAAGACAATATATTACAAGCAACCCAAAAGGCACACTTTAAACATTATGGAGCCACAGTAAGCATAAAAAATTAATAGTTTCCATGTCAAAAGAGCTTTGAACTTGACAAATAATATTTCATAAAGGAAAGCAGCTAGGATTACAACCAAGAATCACCTACCCAGCCAAACACTATAATTTTTCAACATTTAAATGAACATTTAATAAAATAGGGGATTTTCTAACATTCCTAATGAAAGGTACATAGCTGAATAGAAAATTTGACTTTCAAATGCAAAATTCAAGATAAACATGAAGAGGTAAACATGAAATTAAAATCATAAGGGACTCAGTGATTTAAACTCTTTATATTCCTGTATAGGAAGATAATATTTGTAACTCCTAAAAATTTTATCATTATTAGGGTAGTTAGAAGGAGTATACATAGAGAGCATAGGTATGAGTTTGATGATATGATGGTCTCAAAATTATTAAAGTGTGAGAAAAAGAGGGATACAAGGAAGAGGGGGAAGGGAAAGGAAAAATGAGGAAACTCATGCCACACAGAAGAGCCATGTGAGGAAGAACTTTGATAGTGGAGGGGGAAATGGTGCTTGTGGACAATGCTTTAAGTTTACTGTCATGAGAATTAGTTTGAAGAAGGAATAATATACACATTCAATTGGGTAAAGAGATCTATCTCACCCAACAGAGAAGTCAGGATAAGAAAGGAATAAGAGAAAGGGGAAACAATAGAGGGAAAGGCAAAATAAAGGAAACAGTGGTCAGAAGCAAAGCAAAGATGGGGTAAAAAGAGTAAAAAAAGATCCAAAGGGGAAAATACAACTGAGGCAAATACATAAAAATCATAACTGTGAATGTAAATGGGATAAATTCATCCACAAAACAGAGGCAAGATAACAGAATAGAACAGAAACCATAATCCAGCAATATGTTGGTTATAAGAAACATTCTTGAAATGTAGAGATACACACAGAGTAAAAAGAAGTGGCTGGAGCATAATCTATTATGCTTGTGCTGGGGTAAAAAAGACAGGGATAGCAATCATGGTCTCAAACAAAGAAAAAGCAGAAATAAATCTAATTAAAAGAGATAACCAGGGAAATTTCTCTTTGCTAAAAGGTACCATAGACAATGATTTAACATCACTTTCATTTAATATCATGATATATGCACATACACATGCATATCCATATATGCATACACACATATATTCACATACACATATATACATGTATGTGCATATACATGTACACACATACACATATATGCATTTGCATACATGCATACATACGCACATACACACATACATACACAAACCAATTGGCAGAGCATCCAAATTCTTAAAGGAAAAGTTAAATGAGATGCAGGTGGAAAAAGACAGTAAAACTGTATTACCTGGGCGCCTCAACTTTCGCCTTGCAGAACTAGATAAATCAAATGATAAAAATAAAATAATAGAGATGAATAGAATTTTAGATAAAGTCAGATATGATAGGTTTCTGAGGAACATTTAATGGAAATAGAAAGAACTGTACCTTTTTCTCAGTACCTTCACAAAAATTGGCTGTGCATTAGGACATAAAAACCTCACAAATTCATAAAAGCAGAAATACTGAATGTATCCTTTTCAGACTATGATGCAAAAAAACACAAAACCAACCAAACAAGCAAAAAACCCATCTACCTTTAATAAAAGGTGATGAAAACATATACCAAAATGTATCAGATGCAGTCAAAGCAGTACTTCAGGGAAAATATCATTAAACACATTAATAAAATGGAGAGAGCAGATCCATTAATTGGGCATGCAATTAATAAAGAAAATGAAACTAGAAAAAGAACAAATTAAAACAAATTGGAAATCCTGAAAATCAAAGGAGAGATAAATAAAACAAACTAAAAAATAAATTAATAAATAAAAATAGCAATTAATTTTAAGGGAAAAATAAAATCAATAAACAATTGGTTAATTTGATTTAAAAAAAGAAAAAAGAAAACCAAATTATTAGTATCAAAAAGGAAAAGGTAAATTCACCACCAATGAAGATGAAATTAAAAGAATTATTAGGAGTTATTTTGCCCAATCATATGCTCATAGCTTTAACAATGTAAGTGAAATGGATGGATATTTTAAAAATGTAACTGCCCAGATTAAAAGGACAAGAAATAGAATGCTTAAATAATCCCATCTTAGATAAAGAAATTGAAGAAGCCTTCAATGAATTCTCTAAAATAAAATTCCCAGGGCTAGATGGATTCATAAGTGAATTCTACCAAACATTTAAAGAACAATTAATTCCAGTACTAGATAAACTATTTGGAGCAGTAGGCAAAAAAGGAGTCTTATGAAAATTTTTTTATGGTGCAATATGGTTCTGATACTGAAACCAGAAAGAACAATAATAGAGGAAAAACACTATAAAACAATTTCTCCAATTAATATTTAAAATAAAACACTGTCATGGGGATTATAAAAATATATCACAAAGATCATATACTATAACTAAGTGGGATTTATACCAGGAATACAGACCTGGTTCAATATTAGGAAAGCTATCATAGTTAATTAACCACTTTCAGTGACAAATACATCAAAAATCATATGATTATACCAAAGCATGTAGAAAAAATATTTGACAAAAATGCACCATCTATTCCTATCAAAACGCTAAAAAGCACAGGATTCAATGGGACATTTCTTAAAATAAGTAATGTGTTTGTAACACCAAGAGCAAGTATTATCTCTAATAGGGATAAACAAAGTCTTTCCAAGGATGCCCATTATCACCAGTATCATTTGATATTATACTAGAAATGCTCTCTATGGCACTAAACATGAAAAAGAAATTGAAGGAATAAAAATATGCCTTGAGAAAACAAAACTATCATTCTTTAAAGATGCTATGATAGTACTCTTAGAGAACCCTAGAGAATCAACTAAAAACAAAAGCTAGTAGAAACAATTAAAAAGTTCAACAAAGTTGCAGGATGCAAAATATACATTATTAGCATTTCTATATTCTACCAAAAAAACAACAACAACAGCAGGGAGAGGTAAAAAGAGAAATTCCATATAAAGTAACTGCAGGCAATGTAAAATACTTGAGAGTCTACCTGCCAAGACAAACCCAGGGATTATGTTAGCATAATTATAAAACGCTTTTTTACATCTAAATAATTGGAGAAATATTGCTTATGGAAAGGATGAGCCAATATAATAAAAATGATAATTCTGCTTAAGTTAATTTACTAGTTAAATTCCATGTCAATCAAATTACCAAAAAATCATTTCATGGAAGTTGATAAAACAGTAATAAAATTCATCTGGAAGAATGAAATGTGAAGACTATTAAGGTAATCAATGGGAAAAATGTGAAGAAAGGCAGCATAGTAGTTGAAGATTAAAGATTCCATTACAAAGCAGTAATCATGAAACAATCTGCTACTGGCTGAAAAACAGAGTGGTGGGTCAGTGGAATAGATTAGTATATAATACACAGTAGTAAAAGGAGATAGTAATCTAGTGTTTGATAAACTCAAAGATACACGTGTTATGGTTAGAACTCCACATTTGACAAAAATTTCTGAGAAAGCTGGAAAGTAAACTGGCAGAAACTAGGCACAGAGCAACATCTCACACTCTGTTACCAAGATAAGGTCAAAATGAATCAACAATTTAGATACAAACAGTGATATAAGTAAATTGGGGGAGCATGGAAAAATGCACCTGTCAGATCTATGGATAAGGGAAGAGTTTCTGACTAAACAAGAGATGAAGGGGATTTTTTTTATGGAAAAATGAAATAAATAATTTTTTTATTACATGAAATAGAAAAGGTTTTGCGCAAAAAAAACCAAAATAAGAAGCAAAATAGAAAACTGTGAAAATGTTTTTTAAGCAAGGGTCTCTGAAAAAAGGCCTCATCTTTCAAATATTTTAGAGAACCGAGCCAAATTTATAAAAATAAGAGACATTTTGCAGCTGATAAATGGTCAAAGAGTATGAACAGATAGTTTTTAGAAAAAGAAATCAAAGCTATCAATAGTAGCATGAAAAATGCTCTAAATCATTACTGATTAGAGAAATACAAATTAGATAAACTCTGGGATACCACCTCATACCTCTCAGATTTTTGATATTGTGTAGTGAAGTAATTTAGTGTATGTCCAACTATTTGTATACCCACTTGGAGTTTTCTTGGCAAAGATATTGAAGTGATTTACCATTTCATTCTCCAGCTCATTTTGCAAATGAGGAAACCAAGGCTAACAAGAATAACTGATTTACTCAGGTTCACACAGTTAGCAAGTGTCTAAGGTTAGATTTGAACTTAGTAAGATGAATCTTCCTGATTCCAGTCCCAGTACTCTATTCATTGTGCCACTTAGCTTCCTAAGAAGACTGGCTAACATGACAGAAAAGGAAAATGAGAAATGCTGGAGGAAATGCAGAAAAATGTGAACTAGTTCAACCATTCTGGAGAACAATTTGAAATTATGCCCAAAGGGCTATGAAATTGTGCTTACCACTTGATACTGCAATGACCCTACTAGGTCTATAATCCTTGGAGATCAAAAAAGGGAAGCAAAAGCTGAGGAACAATTTTTATAGCCAGTGTCTCTGATAAAGGTCTTATTTCTAAAACACATAGAGAACTGGGTCAAATTTATTACAATACAAGTCACTCCCCAGTAGATAAATGATCAAAGGATACTAATAGTCAGTTTTCAGATGAAGATATTTAAGCTATCTATAATCATATGAAAAAATGCTGTAAATCTCTATTGATTAGAGAAAAGCAAATTAAAATGATTCTGAATTATCACTTCACATCTATCAGACTAGCTAACATGACAAAAAAGGAAAATTACAAATGTTGAAGATGGGGGAAAATTGAAACACTAATGCATTGTTGGTAGAGTTGTGAACTGATCCAACCATTCTAGAAAGCAGTTTGGAACTATGCCCAAAGGGCTATAAAATGTGCATTCCCTTTGACTCAGCAATACCATTTCTAGGATTGTATCCCAAAGAGATCATAAAAATGGGAAAACGACCCACACGTACAAAAATACTTACAGCAACTTTTTTTTTTGTGGTGGCTAAGAATTGGAAATTGAGTAGATGCCCATCAACTGGGGATGGCCAAACAAACATAACAACAGCAAGAAAAGACCAAACAAAGCCTATATTTTGACTGACAGGATATTACTCATTGTCAATGTGGGTGTAATTTCTGAACCAACTGCCTATGTACACAGACCACCAACTGGTTACTACAAAGATAAATATTAATATCAAAACAGGAGAGAGAATAAAAATGAGGGAAAGAATGCTTTGTACTCTTAAAATAATTCTAGTTTTATCCAATTAAATGAGATTTTGATGTCCCAAAGCCTTAAAAAGAATAGACAAGTGAAATTGCTATAGATTATAACTTAAAAAAAAGACATTTTAGCATTGTAAATTAACTGTCACAATGAGAAGACCTAAAGAACTAAGAAATCTTCCTCCACTATAAAACATTTGCTATCTTTGCCAAATGGAGAGATATGGCAGCCAAAAGCTGTTTTAGAATATAAATTTGTAATCTAATTTGAAATATAAAATTATGAAAACAAATGAAGAGTAACACAAATTTAAAGACTTAGCAAGGAGACCCATTAAGCAAATTTATCCTAAAGGCTTTTAAGAATGAAACTGTAAGGAGGACACAAAAATGAAACAAATAAAATAAAATAATAAAAAGTTTCCAACCAAATTATTTTCACAGTCAAGAGCAATGATATTAACATTTTTGGACTCTAATGCCACATCTCAGGAGCTGTATGAAGAAGTGGAAATGACATTGGAGAAAATAAAGGAGGGACAAAGAACTAGACTAGCCTGAATATGCAAAGAAAAGATAAGGGCCATTGGGGAAAAACTTTTGAGGATTTTATGGATGATTCTCAATGTAACTGAAAGAGAATATCAAAGCCATGGAAATCTCAGGCTTCATTATTATGGAGAAAAGGGTTGAATGGAAAAATTTTAATAATTATTGGCTCATATACCTACTCTCTTATCTATTCAAAATTCTTACATAGAAACCTACATATTCATTAAAATCCTTTATAAAGGTCTAAGAAAGGAATAAGGAAACTTTCACAAATGGCATTCTACTGTATTTCTCACCTTTTCAATCACACAACTGACTGAAAAGTGCAGAGATTACAGAATCCCACTATGCTTATTGTTTGTTGACAATAGGAAGGTATTTGGCAAAGCAAAATGCTTCCTCAAAAAGCTATCCACTGGCAGAATGTTTTTCATGCATAACAAAATTATACAAAATTCCTCCAAAGGTATATTAACTCACAGCTTTATTCAATGGTCTTCTGATTATTTATATCAGGTGATGCATTAAACAGAAAGCGATGCTTGTCAAAGATGTTTGCCACAGTTAAGGAAGATTTCCAGTGTACAGTCCAAATTGAAAAGAGATTTCCTATAGCTGATGAATTCCTTCAGGTGCTTCTGTTCAAGACTGGTTTTGTGGTGACTATATCAAGACCTAGAACACTACTGAACCTCATAAATGAGGTCCATAATCAATCAAAAGAGTGGCCCTGCCAAGAAAACACCAATTGGATGAAGGATATTTATTGTTTAGGTCAGTGGTTCTCAACCTTCCTAATGCATGTCTGATTCATTAATCACCTCTTCCTTTATTTTATTCATGTAAGTATTCAGAGTTATAACATTTCCTTTGTGAACTACTTTTGCTGCACCCCATAAGTTTTGGTATATTGTCTCATTATTGTCATTCTATTGAATGCAGTGATTGGTTGTTTCTATGATTTGTTGTTTGACCCACTCATTCTGTAGGATTAGATTATCTAGTTTCCTATTAATTTTTAGTTTATCTTTCCATGACCTTTAGTTACATGTAATTTTTATTGCATTATTATTTGAAAAGGAAATGTTTAATATTGCTGCCTTTTTGCACTAGATTGTGAGGTTTTATGCCCTGGCATATGGTCAGTTTTTGTGTCTGTACCATGTACTATTGAGAAAAATGTATGTTCTTTTCTATCCCTATTCAAGTTTCTCCAGAGGTCCACCATATCTACCTTTTCTAAAATTTTCTTCACCTCCTTAACTTTTTTCTTCTTTATTTTGAGGTTTGATTTATCAAATTCAGAGAAGAGGAGGTTGAGGTCTCCTACTAGTATAGTTTTGCTCTCTATTTCTTCCTGTAACTTACTTTTCCTCTAAGATTCTGGATGTCATGCCACTTGGTGCATATATGTTTAGGAATGATATTACTTCATTGTCTATGGTGCATTTTAGCAGGATATAGTTTCCTTCCTTATCTCTTTTGATTACATCAATTTTTTTTTACTTTTGCTTTGCCTGAAATTAGGATTGTTACTCCTGCTTTTTAAAAACCTTTTTAGTTGAAGCACATTTTATTCTACTCTGACTTTTTGCCTTTATTCTTCTGTAATGACAAACAAATTAGGAATTTTTGCTGTTTTTCTGGATTGAATTTTAACTAAGCAAGTACCTTTGAGCCTAACCTTTGATTGTATCAAGAACCTTTGATTGCAAACAGTGTGCATTGTATTGCCTGTAAGAGGCCCAAGGGGGTTTGAAGATCTTCCCCACACTTGATACACCAAAGGTAATTTGAAGATCTCCGCTGTCCCATAGTAGGAAGAATGTAACCACACGGGAGCCCATGGTGGGAGGAGCTTGCAAAAGGGGTGGAACCGGAAGGAGCAGATAAGAGCATGATCAGAGCTGGAAGCAGGTAGAACTGAGAGAGAATATTTGTGACGTTGGTACTCTGTTGTTCTGTGTGGGTTTCTCATACAGAAATCCTGTCTGTTGTTCTATACTGGTTTCTAAGACAGAAAGTGAATTGAGATGGTAACACTGGCAATGTGTGTAAATATTGGTGGAAGCCTTTTAAGCTTTGTTTTCCTAGAGACATAAACTGTGAAGTGCTCAGAGTGGAAGAGTCTCTGTGAGCTGAGATATGAAACAGGAGCAGATGTAAGATGAAAGAGACCTTTACTTGGATACTCTGTATTGACTGATGAGATTGTAACTTACTGTGACCTATGGGTGAACGTTGTTTGTATTTTAGGCCCCCCCACCTCCCACTTC
The DNA here is from genome assembly GCA_028646575.1 of Pseudocheirus occidentalis. NCBI lineage: Eukaryota > Metazoa > Chordata > Mammalia > Diprotodontia > Pseudocheiridae > Pseudocheirus > Pseudocheirus occidentalis. The sequence continues at coordinate 206,547,026 of CM053598.1, forward strand.
CTCCAAGGATGATTGGGTAAGGATGCTTGGAAGCCAGCCTGGAGTCAAGATAAAAGAGGACTTGACTTGGACACTCTGTATTGTATTGACTGAGGAGACTGTGACTTACTGTGAGCTGGGGTGGGGGTAATGGTATTTGTATTTTGTAGATATACTGAATGATATGGGTTTTTTTTAGGACTACGTGGCCATCTTAGTAATAAGTTATGTTGAGTTGTAAATGCTATGCTCTACATTTTTGAGTGTTATGCTTTAATTTACTGCTGAATAGAGAGTTCATTATATTTTGCAATTGATTAGACCCTTAAACTTATTCATAGCAGCAGTCCTCATAAGAGCTGCTCGTGATTGGCTTTACACCTGTGTGTATCCTCCTGTTTCAAATGTGTTTCTTGTAAACAACATATTGTAGGATTACAGTTTTTAATCCATTCTGCTGTCTGCTTCCATTTTATGGGAGAGTTCATCACATTAATATTCAGAGTTATAATTAGTTTCTGTGTCTTTCTCTCCAACTTATATCCCCTCCTCTGTTTATGATTTTATTTCTCTCTTCTCCCTTTCTCTCCTGAAAAGTTTTTCCTTTTGACCACCGCCTGCCTCACCCTTTTCTTTCTTATTTCCCTTACTACTTCTTCCCTCCTTTCTAACCACCTCCTTCCTTTTCTTTCCTCTTTCCCTTCCTACTGCCTGTAGGGCAAGTTAGATTTCCATACCTAATTGAGTATGTTATTCCCTCCTTGAGCCAAATACAATGTGAGTAAAATTCAAACAATGCTCATCTCTATCTCTTCTTTCCCTTTACTATAATATGCTTCTGTGCCTCTTCATGTGATATATTTTACCCTTTCCTGCCTCCTCCTTTCCTCTTCTTCCAATACAACCCTTTTCATCCTTTAATCAGGTTGTTTTTATCATCACATCAGTTAACATACACACACCCTCTATGTATATCCTTTTAAAATGTCATAATAAAGATACAGTTCTCAAGATTTACACGTATCATCTTCCCACGTAGGGATTTAAACTGTTTACTAGTATTCAATAACATGTTTTTTCCCTGTTTACTTTTTTATAACTCTCTTGAGTCTTGTATTTGAAGATAAAATTTTCCATTGAGCTCTGGTGTTTTCATCCAGAAGGTCTGGAAGTCTCATATTTCATTGAATATTCATCTCCTTGCCTGAAAGTTTATGCTCAGCTTTGCTTGGTAGTTGATCCTTGGTTGTAGTCCACGCTCCTTTGCCTTATGGAATATCATATTCCAAGCCCTCTTCGCTTTTAATGTAGAAGTTGCAAGGCCCTGTGTGATCCTGATTATAGTTCCAAAATATTTGAATTGTTCGTCTCTGGTTGCCTGCCATATTTTCTTCTTGAGCTGATAATCTTCCAATTTGACTACAATGTTCCTTGGAATTTTCAATTTGGGATCTCTGGTTCTAGGACCTCCGGGCAGTTTTTCTTGATGATTTCTTGGAAGATACTGTCCAGGCTTTTTTTCATCATGACTTTCTGGTAGACCAATAATTCTTACATTATTTCTCCTGGATCTATTTTCCATGTCACTTGTTTTTCCAGTGAAATAGTTTATGGGTTTTTTTCTATTTGTTCATTCTTTAGATTTTGTCTGACTGATTCTTAATGCCTCATAGAATTGTTAGCTTCTACTTACGTAATTCTAATTTTTAACATATTGTTTTCTTCAGTTAACTTCCGTACCTCCTTTGTCATTTGGCCAATTTTACTTTTTCAGGAGTTATTTCCTCCACTTAGGTTTTGTATCTTCTTAACTGGCAAATTGTTCTTTTTAAGGAGTTGTTTCCTTCAGTTAATGGTTTTTTTTTTCATTTTATCAATTGTATTTTTAAAATAATTGTTCTATTTTTCTTCTACCTCTCTAATTTGAGCTTTAAAATCCTTTTTGAGTTCTTCCAAAAATGCTTTTTGGACTTGAAACAAATTCATATTCCCTTTTGAGGTTTTGGATGTGGGTATGGTGTCAGTGCTCTCCTTTTCTGAATTTGTATTTTGATCTTTCCTGTCCTCATAGTAAGAATCTATGCTTTTATAATTTGCTTTTTCTCATTATGATTGCCTTTTCCCTGGATTTAAAGTGGATCTATGATACTGGAGTGGGGGGAGCTCTGTTCCAAGTTTCTTGTGCTGGGAGTTAGGGGCCTGGTAACTGGCTTTCTGTCCTGTGGACTCTGGTTCTGGCAAGTGGAAGATACATAATGCTGGAGCTTACTTGGTTCTGAGCTGGAGCTGGCTGGTGTGTGCTGAGGACAGATGAAGTCTTTCTGCCTTTCCTGGGATTACATTTAAGCTTGCTGTGTGAGTTGTGTGGGAGAGATGGTCTGGCTGTTGGAACTCTCCCCCTCCCCTAGCACTGTGCTAGAGCATGGGTTGGCTCAGTCACTGGTGGATACTTTCCTCTGCTGGTATCTGTCAACTCCCCTGGCTGTGTGAAGGCACATGGGGCCCCTGGTATTGGAGCTTGCTTTCTCTAATACCCTGGGGGTCAGGATCTACCTCTGTTCCATTGAGGTGGGTCTTGCTGCTAGCTTCCTGGAATGCCTCCTGTCCTAGAGAAGTCCCATTCAGTCACAGAAAAAGGGACCTTTCTCATAGTCTCCCGAGCTAAGACCATTGTATCCCCTTCTTTCTGAAGCCAATAGGCTTCACTGGTCCAGGATTATTCTTGGGGCAATATTCTCTTGGTTTTTCAAGGTCAGCAAGTGAGGGTGAGGGCAACTTATATGTTACTCCATTATACTGAGTCCTGGAAGTTTTCTATTTCCTGACTTTTAGAGCTGAACTTTCCTGCTGGAACACTGATGACACTGGGCTGGGGACCAGGGACCTGGTCACTGGCTTTGTGTGCTGGATCTTTGGTTGCTATCAGCTTACCTGGTGATGACCTCAGGTCCTAGTGATGGTGTCTGGTGTGTGTTGAGGGCAGGTGGATTTTTTCTGCATTTCCCTGAAACTGATTTGAAGCACAGAGAGGTCTGACTGCTGGAGTAGACCTACTCTGACTGGGACTGTACTGAAGCATGTGGAGTTTCAGCTGCTGGAGGATGTCTGCCCATGAGGAGCTGCATCAAAAGTCCAGTTGCTGTAGGACATTTGCCACACAACCTTCTCCCCAGCTTCATCTGTGCTCTTGGTGGTTCTCCCAGTTGGAGTCTTCTGTTTCCCCTGACTAAGGCACATGTGGGACCCTAGTATTGGTGTTGACCTGCTCTACCCCCGTGGTGAAATGGACTTTTCAAATTTCCTGAACTAAGAGGCTGTTTCACCTTGCCTTTCTGCTGACTCCACTTTCCCTGAATTTTTCCTGGGGTAACTATTTTCTAAATTTTTTTAGAGGTCAAAAAGGGAGAGTGATAGAGACTTATTGCTTACTCTGCCATCTTGGCTCCCAGTATTCTTATCCAGGACTATCTTTTTAACACCAATTTTTAAAAATGATGATGTATGCTGGCAGTTATGCAATATTACAGTCTTTGAAGAATTGAAGTTAAATATCACTCAAAAGGAAATGGAGAGATGCATTTTACAGATGAGGTTTATACAGGAGAAATAATATAGAGGATGTCATTAGAGAAATCAGTTTTTGGAAGAAAAGTGATGAGTCAGTCATCTAGTTGGGATGAGAGTAGACAGTAGAGGATCTATTTGTTCCATTGGCATTCACAAACATGTCAAGAGAACCTGAGGAAATGCCCCACTGTATGAACCCCTTGTGGGGAATTTACAAAAGAGTATGGACAAGAGAAACACAGGACGGAGAGATACGAATGGGAGGCAATTTGTGTTACTGGAAGGAGTACCTAAATAAATACAATTTCAGATTCATTATAATATTAAAGAGAAAATGGTGATTATTATTTTATTATTTATCTGATGGGTTGTTATTGAAAACATCCACCATGGCACAATGTTAAAAATACTGGTCTTAAAGTAAGGAAAATATGAGTTCAAATACTATCCTGACACTAGGTATGTCACTATGGGTGGGTCATATCACTTGAGTCTCTGTTTCCTCATCTGTAGAGTGAGGATAAATACCTAGAGTTGGGAACATCAAGTGAGATAATTTGCATAAGGTGCTATATAGACCTTATTACATGATAGAAATGTCAACTATTATTATAGTAGGGGGAACTGGGGGATTCTATAGTCAGCTAGACTGGAGTAATTTCCATGAAGCTGCAAATGAGCTTCAGTTCCTTTTTGTAGTACATATAGTCTAGCCCCGTGTGGAAGAGCTTGTGTCTTGGTAAGATAATGCAGAAGCTCCTTATTGATCATCCTATGATCTCTAAAATATTTTTCAGGTTTGGATTTTCTGATTCTGTGTAGATCCATAGTGCTTGACTTTGCATCATCTACACTTTAGGACTTGAAACTTGCTTGAAAATAGACTTATTCATAATATGCAAATTTTATATTTGTATTTTATTCTATGCACATTATTTCCTGAACTTATTTTGTAATATTTAAAAATAGAACAATGAAGGCACAATCTTTGTGTACAACTGTCTTGGCATCAGATTTGCTACCTAGATGAAATTAAAATAGATCTAATGCTTTTATCCTGAGCAACTTGGAAAAGGTCAAAATGCTCTCCACAATTATTTAAAAAAAAACCTCTTATCATAACTACATAGAAGTAACATAGTACAGTGGCTAGAGAGCTGACCTTGAAGCCAGAAAGACCTGGATTCAAGTCCTGCCTCTTACACATACTGGCCGTATGACTCTGGGAAAGTCACTTAACCTCACTGCTCTAGACAACTCTCTAAGATTTTAAATTGCAAAGAGATGTTCACCTGCACTTGAAGAGGGAATATTTTTCCCAAGAAATGAGGAAATAGAACAAGGAAATAGCAGATCTATTCATCATTCTCTATCATAACTACCAGACTGCACATCTGGTCACAATTTTATGAATGAAAGGTTTTCTTTTGTTTCTTTGTTTTTCAGAGCAAGAAGTAACCTGGAATGCAGCAATAGGCTGAAACCCTTCAGACACAAACCAAGTTTTCATTTTAGGCCTAGGGCAGCAGTGATTCTTTGGGCAAATGCGCTTGTCAGATTGATGAGTTAAACATGACCTCCATTATTAGAGATAGTGCTATTTTGTTACATACATACACACACGCATCCATCCCCCCCAAAAGAAGAGAGAAATGTAGAAAAAAATAACAAGCTCAAATTATGGATTTTACAAGTGTTCTGCTGTTTCACAATTTCACAGTTCAAACTGAAGTTTCTTTTTTTCTCCTTTCTATTTTCATACACACAGCCCAGAAATGGACATTTGGTCGGCCATAATAGACTGCTCCTTTCCCAGGTATCTCCTGCTTGTTTCTTTTATCTGTGAATAGGAAATGGCTTAACGGCACCTGTGTTATGCAGGTCCTGGGGCAGCTGCCTGACTAGTGAATGCCTGATTATGTGTTAACACGCTTTGTCAGATATTGGCAGAATCTGTTCTCTTCCTTTGCCTTTTCAGCAAGGGTGCCATTGACAGACTGGCTACCCATTTATAGAAATGTTGTCCATCACACTGTGAGGAAGGACAATAGTGTTTTTCTGTGGCCAGTGACTGTGGGAAACTTTTCTTTGGCTATTCAGGCAATTTTTTTTGCTTGCTCTGAAGAGGAGAGACTGACGAGGGCAAAAAGTACAATTAAAGCAAAGCCAGACTTCAATTGAAGGCTGTAGTGTAGTCTGCTGTTCTCACTTTTTTTAGAGGGGAAAAAAACCCTATGGTTTTTCACATTGCTGTGTGGCATTCAGCAGGGGGCTATTACAATCCTAAATTTTTTTCCTAGACCACCTAATTCTAAGTAAAAATTAAATGTAATGAGAGCCACTTGGAGTTCTGAATATTTTAAAGCATAATTCCCACAGAAGGGATTCGACCTAAACTGCAGTGTGCATCAGTTGGCTAATTATAGCTGCATTTTATATTACAGCAGGTGTCAGATGCAGTCATCTCAATAAAGTCCACATAATACTCTGGGAAATAACAAAAGCTTTTCTTTGAATATGGGTACTAATTTCTGCTAGGTGTCATATGAGCTCTGATACTTCTTACTGGCATTAACAAGAACACTGTAGCACTCAGAAATGCTTTTTGCTTAGGATGAATTGGTACTGTAAAGCACTTACCAGTCAGACTTGGCAGATGTCAGTAGTTAATACTAGTCTTGCAGAAGTTGGACTATAATGCAAAGAGTCTTATGTAAATACTTTTAGATGATGGGCTGGTTTGGCGAATGAGTCTGAGCAATACACCAACTCACTTAATGAAAGCTAAATAGATAGCAGTGGGATATCTGAAAGTCCTTTAAAACTGAAGGGCAGATGGTAAGGCAGTAAACTAGGTGAAGAAAAATGTCAGACTTCGATAAGCATTTGTTGTGTTCAAAATGCTTTCTTGAGCTTGGGCTGATGAGATATGTCACACAAGTGATAGTGAAGGCAAAAGCATGCCTAAAGACAAGGACTCAACAGAAAAAGAAATAATCACCAAAATACAACAAAAATCTCACAATGATTTTCTTTAATGTTCATAAACTATTGTAGCAGTGGCCTCACTAAGATACGGAATTTCAAAACTTATATACACATTGAAATTAAATGTCATGAAAATTGGTCTATGAGACTAGAGAATTTATGATTTATTAATCTGTTGTATAAATTAGTTTCTTCATTAACAGTGTTGGGCAATATGGGATAAGGAGCACACCAAAAAGGGAAATATATTGTTTTTAAGTGTAGATGCATGAATAGTAAGAAAGCCAAAGGCATTGCTTCTTTCCCAAACCCTTTCACTTTCATGAAAGGCTACTGAATAGACCACAGCTAAGTAAAATTGAAAGATTAACTTGGAAAAGTAGAAAGAAAAAAAATCAATTTGCCTTTGCAACCACATAGTTAATCTAAGTCAAAGCTGACTTTGGCTTGGTCTATTATCCCCTCCAGTGCCTTGATATTTCTCATGTTTCATTGTCTGCTTGGAGTAGGTATTGGTTGGTGTAGGGGTCCTTTCAAATCCGCTCCCTTTCTTCCCCATGCTAGCAGGAGCTCATCAGGTCAGGAGACACTACCATCTGCATATAGGCCCCAGCCAGAGGAACCTAGAAAATATAGGCTTCCTGACCTAGAACCAAGTCTATTAAAGAAATAGACTTCTATACCAAAACTTAAATACACAGTAAGAAAAGAAAAAGAAATGTATTATGAACTTAAATTTTGAAACAAATATAAAATAAGAAAAAAAGCATTGGCATGCGCACAGCAGAATGTAAGATAGGATTCAAAGTATACAGCAATAAATTTCAGTTTCAAGAGAGTTTGTATTAGAAATACTACTCATTGTGTTGGGAGTAGTCCATCTTTTCTTGGCTTCCCTGTAAGTTTTCTTTTCTTCTCTGTTGTGTCCTTTTTAATCTGTTCTTTATTCATCTTTCCTCCCCCTCCTACCTTAAGGCTACAGTTAAGTTTGATGTGTGTATACACACAGACACATATACACATATGTACACATATGCATGTGTATATCTCTCTATATAGATAGATGCACATATGTACATATACTGTGAGTATATCTGTATGCATATATACATACATTTTTGTATATGTTATATGCACATACATGTATATACTATGTATATATATATGTATATACTATGTATATATATACAAATACAACATATACTGGGGCGGCTAGGTGGCGCAGTGAATAGAGCACCAGCCCTGAAGTCAGGAGTACCTGAGTTCAAATCCGGCCTCAGACACTTAACACAAAAAACTAGCCGTGTGACCTTGGGCAAGTCACTTAACCCCAACTGCCCTCCAAAAAGCAAAAAAAAAAAATACAACATATACCTTTACATATTCACTTACACATACATATACTTAGATATCTACAATCATACTCATATATAGATATATAAATTCATATACATCTTTATAAGAACATACTTTTTTGTCCTCTGGTTCTCTGAGGGTGAATGGACTCTTCCTTCATATGGCCAAGTATTTCCATATTTTTCCAAGTCCACCAACTTGGCATGTCCTACACCACAGCAATATTCCAGCCTTATACTGTCCAATTACTTTAAATCATCCCAAACAACATTGTTGTAAATGGCTGACACATGGTGTAATTTTCCTATTGTCTTTTGATTAAATATATTTTATCATTAACTTTGTCTGAGATCATAATTACCGGTCCTGATCCTTTTTCCCCTAACAAATTCTGTTCCTGATCTTTATTTTATTTTTGTGCATATCTCTTATTTTTTATCCCTATTTTACTTTTACCTGCTACCTTGCCCTCCTGTTACTTAACCTATCCCTTCTAAGAATCTCTCTCTTATTTTCCCATTCCCATTAATCTAAACATGCTTCTTTATCCCCCCCCAACTTTAACCTATTCCCACACCCTCCCCTCTAATTATTCCCTCCCTTATTCTCTCCCACATCCCTATCTTCTTAGCATTTTATTTCATTCTGAATATAGAAGACTTTTATACCCATATATATGTATATGTATGCATGTATGTATGTATGTATGCATGTATGTATGCATGTATGTATGTATGTATGTATTGTTTCCTCTTAACCCATTCCTGATGAAAGTAAGTTTCCAGAACTACCAGCCTTCCTCTTCTATATGATGCCTCTGTGTTGTTTCTTCCTCTCTAACCTCATTTGTACAAGATAATTTCTCTTTTTAGCTATTCCTAAATGTTTTACTATTTAAAATCATATGCTCAGGTTTACCCCAATCTTTCTTACAAACTACAGAATCACTAATAATAATGTTAAACATATATTGTTTATACAAGACATTTTGTCCTTAGGGAGTTCCTTGTAATTATTTTTTAATATGTAGCTTATATTTCTTTTGTATGTCAAATCTTCTATTAAGTTCAGGTTTTTTTTTAAATAACAAAATTCCAGAAGTCTGACAATTCCTTAAATGTCCATTTTCTTTCCATTCAGGATTATGCTTAGCTTTACTGGGTATGATATTTTTGACTAGAACCTCAGTTCTTTTGCTCTTTGATATATAAAGTTCCAAGACTTGTGATCTTTTAGAATTGCTCCTGTTAGGTCTTGTGTGATTTGAATTGTGGCACTGTAAAGCTACAAACAAGCAGCTTTCCAGGAGAATGCCACTGTGAACAGCTTTTCAAGATTCTGATTACATAGTATAGTGAACGCTATTTATTCAATAACAAGTCAAAGCAAAACATTAACAGAAAATCAAGGTACAGCATTCACAATGTTACAAATTATCACAGAAAATCAAAATACAGCACTCACAACAACTTATCGCTAAAATGGCCACATAATTCTTACCACAGTGGTCACATGGTTTTGAACAAAATACAACAATTTATTCAATCAATCACTTAGGAACTCAATTATTCAATCATCCTTAAGGAGGCAAGACTCTCTAAGAGTCACAAAATATAAAAGTCAAAGTTCTCCACTCTCGGGGCACACTAAATTACAAATCAGTCACTATTCAGCCATCATTTGCTATTCAATCATCAGAAAATAGACAGGTCATCCACCCCTCAGTCATAAATAAATCACAATCTTCTCAGTATCCAAGTAAAGTCTTCTTTCAGTTTGACTCAGGGTAGACTCTCAGATTCCCTGGATCCCCTTCCACAGTCCCAGATCCTACCTGGATTCACCAAACTGTCATCTGGATTCAAAGGCAGACAGCTTCCAGCTCCTTGTCTGTCTATACAATTCCTGTTCCACACAAAACTTGCAGTGTCCAATTCTTAAATTGAAAAGTCTCTGTTACTGGGAAATCAATGCTTAACGAGGCCACAGACAAAATATCAACACTACAGTCATTCTTCCTCAGTCTTCTGCAGCTCTGGCTGGTCCTTGGAAATCCTCAGCAGCTCCTCAGCAGTTCCAGCTGGCCCTCAGACTCAGCAGCAATTCCACAGCTCTAGCTGTCCCTGTGAAGAAGCTCCCCTACAAGTTCCCAGAAAATTCTTCCTTTCTCTTTTTCCTTATATACAGTATTGCTCCTCCCTATTCAGCCCCTTTCTGTCATGTCAGCATAAAGGGTTTCCTCTTCAGCCCCTTCTTGTTATGTCATCAACAGGGATTCATGACTTCTGTTTCTTTAACAGAGGCTTAATTTGAAACTAGGAGCTAAGTACCTCTTAGCTCAGCAATTCAACAGGATCTTCAAATTACAGGCACCCCTATTTTACAGTTGTATTTTCCTTTTGTCCACCACCTCCCTCAATCTTCCCTCCTTATTATCAACTCCTCCTCCCTTTTCTTTACCTTTTCAGTTCTTCCCTCTCTTCTAATCTCCTTCCTTTTTCTTTCCCTTTTCCTCTCTTCTTGTCTGTAGGGCAAGTTAGATTACAATACTTAACTGAGTATGTTATTCCCTCCTTAAATCAAATCCAGTGAGAGTAAAGTTCAAACAATTTTCATTTCCCTATCTTCTTTCCCTCTAATATATTATGTTTTTGGACCTCTTCATG
>CM053598.1:206558081-206581875 GCA_028646575.1 Pseudocheirus occidentalis
ATATACATACATACATACATACATACATATATATGTGTATGTATGTGTATGTGTGTATGTGTGTATATGTATACATACACATGTGTATATAGGGGTGTATATGTGTATGAATATATGTGTAAGAATGTGTGTATGCATGTACAGGTATACATGGACAGACGGCACAGGATCAATTGAATAGGAAGGGATGATATTTTAAAAGATGAAATTGAGAGATGGGAGGGGAACATAATGAGAGGAGACAGGCAGAAACAGAATGGGGTTATCTCATATAGAAGAGGCAAGGGATAACTGTTACAATGGAGGCGAAGAGCAGGAAGGCAAAAGGGAATGAGTCAATCTTACTCTCATTGAATTTGGCTTAGGGAAGGAATGACATACACTCTAAGAATTTGTGACCAAATAAAATATAGAGAATATTATGAAATGTGGAATGGATAATTTTTATTACTTTTAATTTAAAAAAATTTCCACAAGCAATGCCAATGCAAACAAGATTAAAAGGGAATCAGAAGACTTGGAGATAATTTTTATAACAATTGGGCCTCATTTCTAAAATATATAGAGAACTGAGTCAAAGCTATAAGAATACAAGTCATTCTCCAATTGATAAATGGTCAAAGAATATTAACAGGCAGTTTTCAGATGAAGAAAGTAGTCATGAAAAAATTATCTAAATCATTATTGATTAGAAAGATGAAAATCAATATAGTTCTGAGGCACCACATCACACCTATCAGATTGGGTAACATAAGGAAAAAAGAACATGATAAATATTGGAAAAGATATTGGAAAATTGAAACTGATGTATTGTTGGTGGAGTTGTGAACTAATCCAAGTATTTTGGAAAGCAATTTGGCACTATGCCAAAAGACTATATAACTACATATGCTTTTATCCAGCAATATCACTACTAGGTCTATGTTCCAAAAAGATCATAAAAATGGCAGGGGGGGGGGACACGACAAAAACGAAAGTGCAAGCAAAGCTTAGAGACATGCAGGATTCTTGCCTCTGAGAAGGCATATAAAATTCACTTCTATGCTGATAGTAACAATCCAAAGTGCTTTGATGAGACCCTGAAGGCTATTTATGCATGAAATGCCTATGGCACAGCTCAACTACTTAGTGCTGATGGAACTACATTGATGATTGATAACTACATGATCCTAGAGAGATGGAATGAACACATCCCCAGTATCCTCAACAGACCATCATTAATCAGTGCTGAAGCCAGGGACAGTGTACCTCGGGTTGAAGGCAATCCCTCTCAGGGGATTTTCCAACTGGAGAAGTTAGACTTAGGCTATTAGGCTATTTTCATATAGCAAAGTTCCTAGTGCCGATTCTATTCCTGGTCAGAATTACAAGACTGGGAGCCCACTGCTCATACAAAAGCTGACTGAAGTTTTCCAGGTTATATGACAAGAGGATGCTATCCCCCAGAAGTTCAAGTATGCCTCCATTGTCCATCTCTATAGTGGTAAAGAAAATAGACTATCCTGTGACAATCATAGGGGGTGCCTCTCTTAGTAATTGTTGGTAAGGTTCTTGCCAGAATCCTCCTTAATAGGGTAATCCTTCATCTGGAAAATAGTCATCTAACTAAGAGACATGGCATGTTCAAAAAGAGCCAAAGAACATTCAATGTGATGTTTGCTGCTCAGCAACTTCAGAAGAAATGTCAGGAGCAGAACAAAGATCTAGGCACACCTTTCATCAATCTGACCATAGCCTTTGATACTATCATTTCTGAGGGCTTATGGAATGGAATAGCTATAAGTCATGAAACGCTAAAGTCTCTGAAGAATTAAAATGAATATCGTGCAGAGGATAATGAAGAGACACATTGACAAGTCTTAGCAGGTTACAATATATTATAATTCTCAATTTTCACTCACATCACTCCCCCCGGGGACAACCTCCAACTATTCTGAAGTTTCTAGATATTATCCCAAGGGTCTAAAGTTTCTCGTATTTTTGCTCACAACCTCCCATTTACAAATAACGGGAAGACCTCAAGCTTTTAGAAAAGAAATTTTCTAAGAATCTCTGACAAGAACAATATATTCAAAACACCCTCCCCACCCCATTCCCATCAAGTCTGAAGAACACTCTCTCATAAACACCCAGGATCTGTAAGGAGAGTCAGCATTGGTTTAAAGTACAACGTTAAGGGGGCATGTTGGTAGAGAACACGTCACAAAGGGATACCTCCTAACTCCTAGTTCTGCAAGTCCTTTTAGCTCTTCAGAGATTCTTCATGAAGTTTGCTTAGGGTTATGACACAATGATCAATGCATTGCTTCACTTGGCTGACTCCTCACAGGCTACATCATCATTGCTGAGAAGTTAGTTAGGTTGGACCCAATTTCTTTCTGGGCTAGGCTATTCTGCCTGCTCCTGGTGCAGGCTGATTCTCTCCCAGTCCAAGTCACTCTGCTATTGCTGATTCTGTGACCCCCAAAGCTACCATTAACCACCTTGGGAAACTGCCTTTTCCACTTCCATCTGAATCTGTTTTCATTTCCATTGGTTACAACCCTGTTGGTTACTTTTACCACCTTTGGTCACTTATGACACCTTACTGGCTTTGTCTGCCTCAAAATATTAATTAACCTAAGATCAGTAAAGAACAAACACAAAAGAGATAGGTGACCATATGCTTATGATTTGTGGCTGGGGGGAAGAAGAGCAACCTCCATATGACTTTTTGAACATCTCAGAATCCTGCTTTCTTGGAGTCACAAATGAAAGAGACTGAGATATGAGTGGATAAGCCCTTTTGTGTATATACTTAGTTCTGGCTCTGAAGTCATTTGGATTTATTGTTACCACATAGTATCAGCTCCCAAGTCATCTTTGTGGCCATGTGAGATCAAATCAAGGCATATCCAGGCATTGCTTCAAGAACTTCTCCTCAAAGTCCTATCCAGTACACTAAAAATTACAAAGGGGAATTAGAATAAAAGATATCAAAGAAATATATGAGTGAAGAGGAAGATGAACAGATCATGTAGGAAGAGCAAAGTATAACCAACAGACAAATAGACAGAGTGTGTGCTTCACTGATATCCTTGAGAATATGAGGAAAGATTTGAGAATTTGGAGCAGACACTACCCCAGCATCAAGATAGCTTCTATTTCTCTGAAACTACTTTCTGAAGCCTTTCCCTTCTTCTTGAAGGCTTCCCAGTTGCAGGCATCACAGAGTGTTCTCAATTTATTCCAAGAAATGCTATAAATATAAATTTTCTAAACTTTTTATTAGGAGGCTATTCAACTGAATTCTTCATCGTTTTGGTTTCTCAATTGTTTTCATCAAAGTCTATTAAATTTAACATCATCTGTTCTCATCTTCAGAGTACAACTTGTGTAATACAGAGTTAACTGCAGATATTTATATGTAAATTGTACCTAGCCAGTAACTGAGCTTTCAGTGCTCCCTGTAGGACATCAAAGGTGAGGTTTTTTTTTTCTAAACCAAGCATTTGTAGCTGAAGTAAACAAAAGTAAGCTATTCCCTTATAAAGAAACTAAAGATTTTAGTGAGCATGCTTGGCAATTTGGAATGTAAGTCTACACCCACAATGCCATCATTCCAAAGACATGAAGAGCAAAGAAAAAGCCACAAAAATGTAAATATAGTTCATGTGTAGCTGCCTTGGCAGGGTTGATCTATGGGTATCCACACCCTAAGGGAAAATCATTCCATCTGTGGGAGTAAATGAGAGGTCCTGAAGCAGGAAACTAGGAGCAAATACAGGGCATGATGTTTATCTTGCTCAAACCTGTACACTGTTTCTATCCAGCTCACTCAATTTTGTTGTACTTTGTCGAGGTTAACCTCCCTGTTCTTTCCCTGAAGCTAAGGTCACTGGGGAAAAATTTAAGGGGAAAAAAATGCTCCATTGACTATTTGGCCTCTTTTATGACTACTTCAGGTATTAACAAGCATTGTGGCAGTTGGCACTCAGCATGGGATGGGAGAGTTGGTCATTACTCCCAGTTTGGCTTTCTTTTAGCAATGATCAATAACAAATCTTAATTCTCCGTCCCTAGCTCCTGACAGAACAAAAACTCCCAGTTTCAATTAAAATACTCAGGTACACAAAAGAGCATTGATGATAAATAACCCAAGTTTTAAATATTTTCTTTGAAATCATGCCTTTCACAAGAGCAAAAACCTGAAGCCAAAGAACTCAGTTTCAGATAAAGATGTGCCATTGACCAAAGGCTCTGGAATGAATGTGAAGTACCATTGAAACATTCAGTACTTGCTTTGTGTATTTCTTCACTAACTTGCTCCCTTAGAATGCTTGCCCATTTCCCTATTCTTATTTGCACAGTGGTGAAATATTTCCTTATCATTTTCATAGCTTATTTTCATCATACTCACTTATTGCCAGAAATTTGAACACTTAGAACATTTGGAAGTTTAGTTTCCAGAGTATAAGGCCATGATTTTTTAGTGTCATCATATATAGTGAAATCATTGAATACTGATGCTGAAGCATATCTTGGAGATCATTTAATAGAACATTATCAATTGACAGATGAGAAAAATGAGTATTTCATATTACCTATGTATATGCATGGGCTTAATAAATAGTAAGTTTAATTCTCTACCACAGAAGAGGAGAGGAGACCCTTTCTCTCAGGTAGCCAGTATAATTTATTTTCTCTGTTTTTACTGTTTCTTTCCATGATATCTACAAATACATCAAAATGTATTCAATCATTCTTTTAAAATTATTTCCCACCCTAATTACATACAAAACAAATGTTTAACAATATTGGTTTAAGTTTTGAGTCATCTTTCTCTCCCCTCTTCCAGAGAAAGTAAGCAACCTGGTATAGTAATTCACGTGTAATCATCTGAAACATTTCTACTGTTTCTACTAAGTTTTTATCAAAACAGCTTAGGCCCCATGTTGTGCAAAACAAGTTACTCAAGTCTGGGCCACTGAGAACAAAGCAAAAACAGACCTAGGTCATCTATATCTTACCAAAGATATTTAAACCAGGCTTGCTGTAAGCTAGATACTGTAAACAGTCACAGCTCCCAGGGGGATTGGGAAGTTTGATAGACCAAAAGACCATAGACATTTTGGGGATGGTACCACAAATGGTGGTATTTTATTGTAATTATCCTTAAGATGGGCATATATATGGGCATAAGATGTTGGATATATTAAACAAAATACTAGATTCATTTTTCCAAAAACAAAATCCATTAAACTGGCATTTGGAACTTGTGAGTATTAAGAATGACCAGCTTTTCTTAGGTCTTTTCTATCTGGACTCGGTTAGCTAGGTGTGCAGTGATCAGAGTACCAGGCCTGAAGTCAGGAAAGCTCATCTTCCTGAGTTCAAATCTGGCTTCAGACACTTATTAATCATATGACCCTGGTTAAGCCATTTAACCCTGTTTACTTCATCTTCCTCATCTGTAAGATGAGAAGGAAATGTCAAATCACTGCTCTAGGTTGTCTTGGGCTGGAAATTCGTTACCAAGAAAATCCCAAATGAGATCATGAAGAGTCAGACATGACTGAAAAATGACTGAACAACATAGAACTTCATGTATCAATGAGGATTGAAGATGTAGGGCATCAGATTCCAATCACTTTCTGAAGAATACCTAAGTTTTATACTTATGTAGCCTGTTCAGAGACTGGGATGGACTGAATGAGGAGTAAACGTGGATTATATTACTGTACATTTGTCATTTCCTAGGAAAGCTGTCTATATCTGGGGGAGAGAGGAGTGTGCTCCAGGTCCAGCACCAAGGAGGCAGAGGCAGTGTTGACAGCAGAAGCAACAGCAAAGACTGCTTCTGGAGCTCTTGGCCTACAGATGGTGGGGGGATCCGGTGGTTAATCGGGGTGAGGCAGGGTTGTGCAGACTTCATTGGTGGCCAAGACGCAGGATTCTCTTGCTTTGCCCTGCTTGGAGGTGGGTCACAATCCTTGGTGAATTTCAAAATTATTGGACTACCTAAACACCATGATAAAAAACAAGAGCCTAAACATCATCTTTCAAGAAATTTTAAAGGAAAATTACCCTGATATTCTGGGCACAGTGCAAAATAGAAGTTGAAAGAATCTGCCAATCACTTCCTGAAAGATATTCTGAAATGGAAACTTGTAGAAATATTGTAACCAAATTCCAGAGTTCTAGCAAGCAGCCAGAAAGAAGCAATTCTATTATTGTGGAAACACAATCAGGATAGCACAAGATTTAGCAGCTTCTACAGTAAGGGATTGGAGGGCTTGAAATGTGATACTCAGGAGGTCAAATGAGATAGAATTAAAACCAAGAATCACCTGCCCAGCAAAACTGAATATAATTCCTCAGGGGGAAAGAGGATATTCATTGAAGTAGAGGACTTTCAAGCATTATTTTTTTAATCAATTAATTTATTTTCTTGTTTACATAACTCATTTCCACAAGATTTTAAGTTACAAATTTTCTCCCCATCTATTCCCTACTTACCACCCCAAAACAGCGATCCCACTGTATGACCCCTCCCCCAATCTGCTCTCTCCTATGTCCTCCTCCATCGCCTGTCTGAGTTTCTAATAGAGCAGGATCTCCCTACCCCAGTGTCTGTATATTTTATTTCCCAGTTGCATGTAGTTAGTAATAATTATACACACATATTTTTAACATTTAATTATAAAACTTTAAATTCTAGATTCTTTCCCTTCATCCCTCAGTATCCACCCCCACTGGAAGGACAATACAGGCTATACATGTGTAATTACACAGAACATCTCCACAGTGGGCATATTGTGAGAGATTGACTATATGTCCCTCCTTCCTATCCCTGCCCTGCCCTGTTCTATTCTCTACCCTGTCCCTGTACCTTCACAGAAGTGTGTACTTCCAGCAAACCTCCCCCCGCCCCTGTCATCACATTTGACATCCCACCTCTCATCCCTGTCCCCCTACTCTCCTGTGTGGCAAGGGGGAAAGGCAAGGGGATTCAGGGAATCTGAGAGACCACCCTAAGGTGAGATGAAGAAAAGGCCTCTCCTTGGATAATGAATGTATGATGAAATTGAAGTTTACAAGACACCGCAGGGTGGAGGGATTGTGTGATTCGTTTTTATTTGTTATTAACTTTTGCTTATTTTTAGTTAATATCACTCACCTCCACCAGATTTTGAGTTACAAATTTTCACCCCATCTTTCCCCTACCCCCCACCCAAAACAGTGATCACACTGTATATCCCCTCCCCCAATCTGCTCTCTCCCATATCCTGCCCAATTACCCCACTGAATCTCCAGTAGGGCAAAATGAATCTCCCTACCCAGTGCCTGTATATCTTATTACCCAGTGGCATGTTAATAATAATAATCATATGTATATGTATATATATATATATGTGTGTGTGTGTGTGTGTGTGTGTGTGTGTGTGTATATATACAACTTTTGATTTTAAAACTTTAAGTTCTAGATTCTTTCCCTTTCCCCCTCATTCCCAACTACCACTGGAAAGACAAGTAATTCAATACAGGCCACATATGTGTAGCTACACAAAACATCTACACAATGGATATATTGTGAAAGACTGACTATATTTCCCTCTTTCCTTTCCCACTCCCCATTTGTTCTATTCTCTACTTTGTCCCTGTCCCTTTACAAAAGTGTGTGCTTCTAACAACCCTCCCCCCCAACTTGATCTCCCCTCCATCTTCCCCACTCTCATCCCCTTCCCCCCTACTCTCCTGTAGGGCAAGATACTCAATTTAGAGTTGTATGCTATTCCTTCCCTAAGACAAATTCAATGAGGGTAAGGTTGGCGCATTCCCTTTTAACTTTATGTTCTTTCCCTCCACTGTAACAGTTATCCCTTGCCTCTTCTATAGGAGATGATTAATCCCATGTCTTCTTTCATTCTCATATTAAAATAAAAAGTTAAATATATATATATAATTATTTTTATTATTGTTTACATGCCACTGGGTAATAAGATATATAGGCACTGAGGTAGGGAGATTCATTTTGCTCTACTGGAAAGTCATAGGGGGTAATTGGCCAAGATATTGAAGAGAACAGATTAGAGGAGAGAATGTACAGTGAGATCGTTGTTTTGGGGCAAGGGGTAGGGGAAAGATTGGGAGGAAATTTGTAACTCAGAATCTGATGGAGGTAAGTGATGTAAATTAAAAATAAACCAAAGTTAATAACATACAAACAAAAAAAGAATCACACAATTCCTCCACTCGTCAGTGTCTAGTAAACTTCAATTTCATCTTTCAATTCAAAATAAACATTCAATTCATTATCCAAGGAGAGGCCTTTTCCTCATCTTGACTTGGGGTGGTCTCTGAGATTCCCTGGATCCCCTTCCATGGTTCCAGCTCCTACCTGAATCCACCAAAAAGTCATCAGGATTCAGAGGCAGATAGCTTCCAGGTTCTCATCCAGTCCTCCAGGCTACACACTGAAATTCACAAGGTCTAGCACATCTTAAAACCTTCACAACTTCTGTTGCCAGGAACTCAAGGATAAATCAAGACACAAACAAACAAAGTCTTGTCCTGGTCATGCTTCTTCAGTCCTTCTGCAGTTTGGCTGGCCCTAGGACCCAAAAGAAATCTCAGCCTTCCAGGCGGCAGCAACAACTAGGGCCTTCAGCAGATTCTGGTGTCATAGAAAACTCCAACTCAGTTCTCAGTGTAGTAGCAGCCAAGCTCCCAGATTCTGGAACAATTCTGCTTCCTCTACCAGGAGTAAACATTCTCGACTCTCTGGACCTCTTCTTATATACACACACACACACATTGACTTCCTGTCTCAGCCAACACCTTCCTGTTATGTCAGCAATAGGAGACAGAGTTCACACCTGCTAAATTAATTACCATTACAGACTATCAGTTCCTCAGCACACTATCCCTGATTGTTACATTACTTTTTTTTTTTATCTAAGACTACCAACCATAACTAATCAGCTCAGGCCCCAACTACTGAGAATCCTTACCTTTTTCAGCTCCAACATGTTATCTTAGTCTCTCAACCATCAAAGTCATGATTACATAAATGGCTTAATTAGATTAGCAAAGCATGGCAAAGTTAAGATACATTTGCCACTTTTATCATAAAACACAAAATTCCAGAAACTTCTCAACTCCCAGAAATTGGATCTCTCAAAATTAAAGTTCATTTCACTCTTTAGTTGCCTATGACGGAAAGGACTAACAACTAGGAAATCAATTTGCTTGGTAAAACCACCCATCTCTACAAACTCAAAAGTAAAACAGTTATTTATATATAAAACAGTTATTTATACAGATCATTTGGAAGCAAATGCTACAGCTTGAAATCCTCTTTCTCCCTTGCTTGGTAGAATACCAACATGCTTGTGACCATGAGCTACATGCTCCACAACGGCTTCTTCTCTACTGTTTTATACCTCCTGATCATTCTCTGTTTGGGTCACTTTTTTCTTTTTGGTGCACCAGGGTTTATGGCACATCTATGTATCTTCATAGGCTCATAGAGCTTCAGTTCAATGCTTCAGGCTCAGGAATAAAGAAAGACCCTCTCTGTTGTTCAAATGTTTTGGTGTCTCAATTTCTGATTGTAAAATTTCCTCATCAGTGACCTGCATTTTTCTTTACTTACCTCCAACAGATGGCCTACCCATTACTATCCCTGGCCTTATGGCAGTATTCTCGGACCTGTCCTCATATTCTTCTCCTTTCCTTCATGTACTTCCACTATCTGCTGAGAAGAACACAATCCTATGGGAAAATACTGAAGATAGACTGAATTATGACTTATACCCAAATATGGATGGTTTCCTACTTTATACACCCTAACCTCAACCGAAACCCAGCCTTTATAATACAATGGATCTACTAATGACTATTTGAACCCCAAATTTGTTGTTTTTTGTTTCAGATAAACCTGCATTCATTTTGTAGTGTTTTGGTGACTATTTGGTTTATCACACATGCCCTCCCTTCTTACTCCTGGAGACTAAGAATGCTTAGTTATGGGCTCTAGATTCACTATTTTGATTTTAGGTGAAAATCCACTGTCACCTTCTTGTCACATATTGTTCTATTCCACTAGGAAATCCTGCTCTCTATTCTCTCTTGCTTTCTAGTGTGAATATGTTTTATATCTCCCCTTAATGCATCCTGGATATCTTTAGTTATTTTCTGAGATACCTAGATTAAAATGTGATAGTGTATGTAGAAAATGATTTGCAAAACATATAGCACTGTATAAACTATTACTGTTGTTATTTACTTCATTCTTATTTTTTATAAGATCCAGAAAGAAACAATACAGGGATAAGTTGTTATCCTGCTACTCTTCTTTAAATTTAATATTCAGTGGACTGCTTAACAGACAGATAACATCAATGTGGTGTTTTGTGATAGAATAGAAGAATTAGGATGCAAAGTTATCTTTTGTAGTCTCACTGAAAGCATATTTGCATCTTTGTGACAACTCCAATAACCCATCAATGTTAAGTGTGGAGGATTGCAAGTAACAATGTTCTCTGTTTAAAAGAAAAAGTAACAAACTGGACCCAGTTCCATTTATGTGTTAAATCTCAAGAAATTTTGAGTTCTGTATTTTCACAGGTCACTTTTAAAAATATTATTCTTTTGTATTTAATGTTTTGTCCACCACTGTACAAAAAAACTATTGTATACCACCATTACATTGGTGGATAAATTGGCTATTTTTTGTAGTTGGGTGAAAGCAATAGGATGTGAACTCTACTGGTTCACTAAAAGCATCCTCAGTACAACTCTAGTGACAAACAGGATGATGGGGTAAGATACATATATCTTCTCCTATTGCAGTGGTTCTCAACCTTCCTATTCCCCCGACCCTTTAATATAGTTCCTCATGTTGTGGTGACCCCCAACCAGAAAATTATTTTCGTCGTTACTTCATAACTGTAGTTTTGCTACTGTTGTGAATCTATCTGATGTGCAGGATGCATTTTCATTATTACAAATTGAGCATAACCCACAGGTTAAGAACCACTGTATTTGTCACATAATTTAGATCCATGATAGCAAACTCAACTATAAACAACTGCTGGACCATTGACTTAGAGAAATACAAATAAATTTATTTTGTTAAACTTTTCCCAATTACATTTCAATTTGTGAGTTAGACACTTTTGCCATAGTTCTATTCTGCTGGGTCTCTTTATTGAAAGTTTTTCATTATATAAAAGTTAAAGATTTGAATACTTGGTATGGAGAGATCTATTTTTAAAATATTGCACTTAAATTTTATGGATCTAGAATGTTTGTGAAATTGTTAGAAACTGTTGGGGTTTTTTGTTTGTTTTAATATTCTAGTTCTAATGAAGTTTATTAGCTGAGTTCTCCAAGATATTTTGATGTCTGTAGAATGAGTATTTGTTATTCATTCATCCATTAAAGATGGATTAGTTCATTAAAACTTCTGAAATATAATTCTAGCTATTGAATTATGTTTTATAAGGCAGGAATTCAGTAGGTTTTATATTTGCACAGCCTACAGTGATGGTATGGTTTTCTGACATTTCTTTTTGTGATCTACAATTGATCACTAAGTCTGAGATTTTCAAGGATAACTTTTTTATAATTTCTGGTCATAAAAATTTTAAGTTTTGTCATCGTACACTCTTTCATTTCCACAAAAAAGAAATGGAGTGATTCAGTCATTGTTTGACACTTCTTTGTTTATAAGTTGTTGACAAAATTTATAAAGATGTAGTTCATGGTAGACAAACTTTTGATTCCATTATTGAATCATGACTATTTCATAGGATCCAGGTGGCAGTAAATTACCTCCAGGTTACTTTGATTTGTTTTGGTTTTTTGACAAATCTTATGGCATGTACCATGGCTATTGGCTATTGTTTGAGTCTGTTTATTTTGGAAGTATTTCTATAGGTTTTTGACCTATTTACTATGTGCTCTAATAATGTCTGTCAATACTGATTATTTTTTCAATAAGGAGGTGTTAATATTTCTACAGAAGGGCCTTGTGGCTATTTTTAATATTGTATTAATTTTGTTAGGACATTTTCCAAATCTGTTATGGTTCATTTTGTAGATCTGGATTTTATCTGATATTGCATAGCTGTTATGAGTCCTTAACACTCAACTTTGACATGACTCATATATCATTTGTATTGTTCATCATCATCATCATCATCATCATCATCATCATCATCATCATCTGTCCTTCATTTCTCTGAGCTCTCTTACAGTTTTGAGCTCACTCCCCCTTGCTCTTCAGCCTATAGGTATTAAAAAATGAGCAAAGCAAACATTTTTTTCCCTTGATTCAAACTTGTGATTTCTTTAGTATGGGGAAACTCCCAGAGTGGAAATCCACTCCACCTATGCAGATCATCAATTTGTCTTTAATATAAAGTCATAGAAATTTGTCTGGGACATTGAGAAACTAAATGACTTGCCCATTATAACACAGTGTGTGTAAGAGGCAGGACTTAAACATAGATTTTTCTGACACCAGTCAGTACTTTATCCTCTATACACCCTTTTCTTTCTAGTAATTTAATATAGTTGGGTTGTTGTTATTGTTGTTTTTAGGCAATCAGGGTTAAGTGACTTGCCAGGGTTACACACCTTGTAAGTGTCTGAGGCTGGATTTGCACTCAGGTCCTCTGGACTCCAGGACCAGCACTCTATCCACCGTACCACTTATCTGCCCCTATTAATTTAATATCTTTAATGTCTTAATTAGTCTCAGGTTTCTTCTTTTGCTCATATTTAGTCCCAGATATAGTAAAAAAATTTCAACATCACCCTGTAGATTAAACGATTTTCATACACAAGTTGTATTTCCTTGCAGTTATAATTTACTTTCAAATACAAATAATCATATTTAGGAAGGACAATTTGTTGTCCCATTCTAAGAAAACCATGAAGAAGGAATAAATGAAGGAAGGAAAAGAGGGGAAAGGAAGGCAGGCAAGAAGAAATATAGGAAGGAGGAAGAAAGGAAGGAAGGAAGGAAGGAAGGAAGGAAGGAAGGAAGGAAGGAAGGAAGGAAGGAAGGAAGGAAGGAAGGAAAGGAGGGAGGGAGGGAGGGAGGGAGGAAGGAAGGAAGAAAGGAAAAAGGCAGCATGAGATAGTGAGAATCAATTCAAAGATACAAAACCTCTTTCAGGAGAACTTTAGGGTCAGTAAATGTTTCACACTAAATCTGGTAATCTAAAACAACCCAGCATTATGGGTAATTCTGGCAATAGTCTGAAAGCAATCATTTCCTAACGGAAAATACTGATATAGATACCTGTGTCTTCTTTCTTGTGCTGCACAAGCATTGGGGTCAGGGTCTTTCTCTCTCATATTGATAGAGCTTAGTAAATGTTTAGTAGTGAGAAGGAAAGATTGCCACACAAAGTATACTTAATGCTGTCAGGAGAGAAAAGCCCATTTCAGTGTGATTTATTGGGGTTCAAAAAAAGCAGACCTTTTAAGAACAGAGTCAAACATCAGTTAAATATCCATTTCATAACAAGAGATGAAATTTCATAAAGCAAGCTGCTATTTACCCTTTGCTCCACCCCAACCTGTACCCTAATCCTTTTCATGGACCTGGGAGTTTGGGTATATTTTAGGATTTTCATCACAAGAGTTATCTTGAACCCATTCTATGAATTGACCCGGTCTCTTCAGATTCCTATGGATTGGGGATGAAATAGTCCTGAATTTCTTGGGGTCAATCTGGATTTCATGAATTTAGTTTCCACAGCCTACCTTGGTTCAAATCCATTCTTTTGAAGTTCAGAGAATGGGACAAATGAGCACCTACTACATGTCAATCAATTTAATTCTATTCAATTCAAAAAATACACTTAAGCAACTAATGTATGCAGGTGTATAAGGATAAAAGGTTAAACACAATATAGTGTATGATTTCAGGTAACTTGCATTCTACTAGGGGAATATGATTTACCTGCAGAGTATGGTACAGGAAAGTAATAGGAACAAATAAATGATCCAAAGAAAATGCTATGACAAAATATGAGATGGACTCAAGCACTTTCATTTATGAAAGAAGGAATAAAAGCTTTTGGAGAGAGAAAGTAGAAGTGAAGGTTCACACCAGAGCCAAACCAAAAAGGAAAAGATTTCCAAAAGGTAGAGAGAAGGAAGAAATCAATCATAGGAATTTAAAATGGCATGTAAATGTGTGAAAATTGAAAGAGCCATATTAAATTTAACAGCATGTAGTAGTCCAGTTTGGATAAAACATAGCATACTTATGGAGGGAAATAATGTGAAATATGGTTGGAAAACTAAGTTTGAACCAATTTATAGAGGGCCTTAATTGATAGGCTAAGAGGGTTGTATTTTATCATAGACGTAATAGAGTGACACTGAAGTGTTTTTTCAAGCAAGGGAGTCATGTTGTTAGCACTGTGAATTAAAAGATTATTTTAGTGTTTTTGAGAAGAATATATTATAAAGAAGAGACACTGGAGGCTTTGAGCAAAGTTAAGAGCATATTACAATAGTCTAGGAGATAGATGATGAAAATCTGAACTAGGGTGGTAAACAAGTAGGTAAAGAGATGGGAAAAGATGCAAGAGATTGTGGGTGTGGCATTAACAGGACTTGGCAGCTGATAACATGATGGAAGGTGAGAAGCAACAGAGATAAGGTCAAGAGAAGAGGAAGAATATGTATCTAATATTAGGGCAAACACTATACCCATTTATGATCTTCACTCAGTTGTACTCATATTTTGAAATGATTATATGTTTAAAAGATAAGGGAAACAATGTCAAAAATTAATCCTCAATTTCATCAAATCCTAAGTATTAGAAAAATAATCTGAGGGAGTCAAGGAATCCTTCAATAGAACATGCTGAAAACTAATGCTTAGGAGGGGCCTGGCTATGAACAAACTGTACCTTTCGTTTTGGATGCCTAATTCTGAGTAATAATTTAAATACCTTGATACTGATTTGAGGTTTTAGATGGAAATGGAGGGAAAGAAGAATTTTTTTCATGAAAAATCCCTCTAATCCAAACATCCAGCTGTGTTCCAAACAAACACAGACAGAATTCTGAAAATGGCATGCAGTGAACCTGAAGAATACTGTAATAAGAAACAGAATGCTAGTGCAACCTGGTCCAGTATGTTACAAAAGAACTGTCTATTTGTGATTGTGTTCTGATTCTCAAATTTCCAGTTCATTAAGAGAATGGAGACTGATTAAAAGTCATATAACTATTTGGAAGCTCTCAAAGTCCATGCTTCATAAAGTCAATTGAAAGAGAGCATTCTTGCTTGAAATTTTCTGTATTTTTATTTCTGTGTGTTCCATGAGCTGGCAACCAGTTCCTATAGCTACACAGGCTTTAGATATCATGCAGAACAAAAGAAACTTGTCCTTTGCACCAGTGCAGATAGAGAATTATGCATAATAAATACACCTAGAAAAGAGAGAACATTCCTCTCTTACCATAGGTCATACAGTTTTCAAAGCTGTTATTGGTGGCAGATGTTCACTATGTTCAAGAGCAGAAGACAAAGCCTTTAAGAGCTGGTCAGCTGAAAGTATATTCACCTGAAAGTCCATATAATCTGTATCTAATTAGAGATATGTTACTACAGTCTGTTTTCAGAAAATATGAAAGTCAAATATTTTACCTCATCTTCAAGGAGATCAACAATAATGATAAAAATTATACTATTTTAAATAATACTGCCATCTGTTTTATAAACAAAAATTAACTCTTTGCTCTCCAGCAAAACCATTTCAGTCAACAAACATTTATTAACTATGTTATTAGCATTTATTACTATGGGCTATACTAAACTATACTAAACCCTGTGGATCCAAAGAAAGACAGAAGGCAGTGACGCCTCTCAAGGACCTCGCAATTTAATGCAAGAGATAATATGCAAACATTTGCAAAGAAGCAAAGAAACATTTATTAAGAATCTACTATGTGGGAGGAAGATGGCTGCTCCCTGAAAAGGCCGGCAGTTGCGGCTGCAGCTGCTGCCGCGACCCAAGCCCACAAGTCACCTTAGCTGACCTGGCAGAAACCCTGGAACATCCAGCATCATGGTAACTGAGAAGGAAGAAGAGGCCATCGGGCAGACCCTTGTGGATCCCAAGCAGCTCCTGCAGGCCCGTTTCCCGGCCCTGTTCACCCTTCGGGGTCTGGGTGGGCCTGGGGCCATTTCCTGGATCAGCTAGGTCTTTGGGGATGAGTCAGCCCTACTGAAGCACGAGTTGGCCTACTGCCTGGGGCAAATGCAGGATGCCAGAGCCATCCCTGTATTGGTGGAGGTACTCAAGGATACAAGCCAGGAGCCTATGGTCTGGCATGAGGCTGGAAAGGCTCTAGGAGCCACTGGCAACCCAGAAGTGTTGGAACTCCTGAAGGAATACTCCAAGGATCCTGTCATCGAGGTGGCAGAGACATGCCAGCTGGCAGTGCGATAGCTAGAGTGGCTGCAGCAGAATGGAGAGGAGCCCACAGGTAGCCCCTACTTGTCTGTGGACCTGCCCCGCCAGCTGAGGAGAAGGAAGTGGGACATCTTCGGGCCATGCTGCTGGATGAGTCACGCCCACTCTTTGACCACTATTGGGCTATGTTTGCTCTTCGAAATGCTGGGGGCAAAGAGGCTACATTGGCCCTTGCAGACGGTCTGTGCTGTGGTAGCGCTCTGTTTTGCCATGAGGTGGGCTATGTGCTGGGCCAGCTGCAACATGAGGCCTGCATACCCCAGCTCACAGCTGCCCTGGCCAGCCAAGCTGAGAACCCCATGGTCCAACACGAGTGTGCTGAAGAACTTGGGCTCTATTGCCCACCCCGACTGTCTGGCAGCCCTTCGGGCCCATGCAGCTGATGCAGTGCCTGTAGTGTGAGAGAACTGTGAGGTGGCCCTGGATATGTATGCCTATGAGAAAGGGCCTGAATTCCAATATGCCAATGGCCTCAGCCAGCTTCACCAGCCCTCTCCTGCGCTGGATGGATTTTCCTGACTTTGTAAACATGCTGCTATCATGCTCTGGTAGCTTCTACCCTCACCTGCTTTGGCCTCAGCTTTCCTGCTCCTGGGCCTACTTTGTCCTCTCACAAGAATGACTACTCATTAGAGTCAGCTGAAAGGGACTGGAGACAGAAAATGACCTGGGTGAGTTGGAAGAGGTTAGGAACAATTGGGAATTTATGGGAAGGGGATAATCAAGCTGTTGGGAGATGCCAGAATCTCTTAGGAGCAGAGCCAGTCCTTTGAGGGGTATAGCTACATCTATTGGCATGAGGCCAAGAGCTACTTCAAGAGGTGTTCCTCTCTATTGGGATAGGGTCTTTTGGGAGCAGTTTGGAATCTTTTGGGGGACAGAAGAGTACCATTGGAATGGGATCAGGGTCTTACTAGAGGTGTTAGGATCTATTGAGATAGGGTCTGTTGGGAGCAGATTGAGAGCTTTGGGATTTTCTGTTGGGAGAATCTAATAGTAATATGGGATCTAGGTGTACTGGGAGATATTAGGATTGTTTTTCTGTAAAACTAGGCTTTTGAGATCACTTTGGAGAAGATCTGGAAAGATTAGGGGAAAAGGCATATAGCTCTTCCATAGTTGAGACCTTCCGGAAGAAGCTCTTTCTCAGTTGCTGCTCTCCACCTGGCCATATGTTTCAGACCATCTGGGCAACTTGGAGAGGGAAGTCCACCCTCATGTATTTCTACCATCTACTACCTGTCTGGAAGGGAAGCCTTCCCAGGGCATGGATAGTGCCTGCCCAGTTAGATGATTGGAGTGGGAGTCTTTGAGGGACATGGAAAGGGGTGGATCACAAAGTGGGCAGAGTTCTTAAGTGGATTCTTTCCAGGGGAAGGAGAAGGGGTCTGGGGCCTGGGATAAGTGAGAAAAGGAGGTCTGGGCTTTAGTCCCAGGGCACAAAGGCCTTCTGAACCAAATATTAAATTATTTATCTGAGAAAAAAAAGAATCTACTATGTGCTTTCCAAATATCTTATTTAATCCCCCAAACAATCCTGGGAGATAAATATTATCTTATCCCCATTTTATAGGTGAAGAAACTGAAACAAATAGAGTGATTTGCTCAGGGCCATATAGATAGCAAGTATCTGATGCTGTGTTTGAATTCTTGTCTCTTCCTAACTCTAGACCCAGCCCTCTATCCTTTATATCACCCATATGTTTTTAAGCAGGTTAAATATTAAATAATCAACAGAGTGAAAACATTAGAATTAGGAGGATCAGGAAAGATTTCCTATAAATGTGGGATTACATGGAGAAACTTCAAAAGAAGTTTAATGTCTGAAAGCATCATCATTTTTAAAAAGGTTGAGAATGATCAATGTAATTCAATGCTGTCATTTTTTACATGAGGAAACTAGTTAAGAGAAATCTAATGACTTGCCCACAGTAACGGGGCTGGACAGTGAGAGAGCTAGAATGAGGATTAAGGGAACTTCAGTTAAGTACTTCTTATGGAACAAATTGTCACCATCATATTTAAGTGATAAAGGCAAAACTTTGATGAATGGAAAAGAAAGATAACCCACTTTCACTTTGAACATGCTACTGGTTTCCTATTCCATAGATAATAATAATGACAATAATAATATCAATTTATATAGCACTTTAAGATCTGCAAAGTGCTTTATGAGTATCACTTCAATTTATACCTCATAGCAGGCAAGAGTTTTAAGGGGTATAGTCTGAGAGAGACCAATAGGAAGTTGGTGAAAGTATTTGGAAATAGGGAAGCAAATTGAGAAATTGGTGGGCTGGGTCTGGTCCTGAGAATGACTCCAGGAGATCGGGAGAAGACTCTGGGACAAAGTCAGAAAACTGGAGTTGAATAGTCAGATCTGGTCCTAGGAATACCCCAGTGGAGAAAACATTTGCTTGAAATTATAGAAACTCCCCTTATTCTCTGCTTACTCACTTATAAACCCTCTGCAATTTGGATTCTGACCTCATCATTCAACAGAAGTTGCCCTCTACAAACTTTTAATTGCCAAAACTGTGGTCTTTTCTCAACTATCTGGGCTTTGTAGCTTTTGACACTGTTGATCACCATCTCTTCTTGAATACTCTCTTCTTTCAATGATGATGCTGTCCTTTTTATATATTCTAATATATTCTACTTCACCCTTTTATCTTTACTCTATATGCATCTCTCTGTTTCAAATGTGTTTCTTATAAACAGTATATTGTAGGAATATTGTTTCTAATCCATTCTGTTATCTGATTCCATTTTACAGGTAAGGGTATCTCATTCACATTCACTGTGTCTTTCTCTCTATTGTATTACCCCCATTTATACTTTTCTTCCTCCTTTCACCCTTTCCCTCTTCACCAGGGTTTTGCTTCTGACCACCACTTTCCTCAATCTGCCCTACCTTCTATCAGCCCCTCTCCCTTTCCTTCCCCCTTTCCCCTAGTACTTCTGTCCTGCCTTTTATCTACCCTTACTTTTCTTTCCCCTTTCTCCTTCTACTTCCTTATAGAATAAAATAGATTTCTTGACCTAAGTGAGTGTGTAAGTCATGCCCTCTTTGTGGCAAATCCAATGAGAACGTGTTTCAAACAATGCCCACCTCTCTTCCTTCTTTTCCTCTACTATAATATTATTGTACCTCTTCATGTGATGTAATTTATCGTTTTCTGCCTCCTCTTGTCCTCTTCTCTGAGTACAATCCTTTTTCTACACTCTTTTATTAATTTATTATCACATCAAAGTCAACTTATACCCACATTCTCTATCTATATATACATCTTCTGAATATCATAATAAAAATAGAATCCTCAAGTATTTGTTACAAGTAGGGATCTAAATTGTTTATCTTCACTGAATAACATGAGGGCTTTTTCTTTCTTTCTTCTTTACCACTTTATTATTCTCTTGAGTCTTATATTTGAAGGTCAAATTTTCTGTTCAGCTCTAATTTTTTCATTAGGAACATTTGGAAATCCCCTGTTTCATTGAATGTCCATCTCCTCCCCTGAAAGATTAAACTCCGTTTAGCTGGGTAGTTGATCTTTGGATGTCATCCAAATTCCTTTCATTTTTATAATATCATATTCCAGGTCATCTGATTCTTTAATGTAGAAACTTCTATATCCTGCATAATCCTTACTGTAGTTCCATGATATTTAAATTGTTTCTTTCTGACTGATTATAGTATTTGCTCCTCAATCTGATAATTCTAAAATTTGGCTACATTTTTACTTGGAGTTTTCATTCTGGAGTCTCTTTCAGGAGGGGATCAGTAAACTCTTTCAATGACTATTTTACCCTCTGGTTCTATTTACACACGTTGCTGGCACTATCATCTCAATTTCCTTTCTGTCTGACAAAGTAACACAAACCAATAGACAGAGCTTCTGTCTGAGAAATCAAACATGAATCAACAGTGAAGTCCCAAGACTTCTGTAAACAGCAATAAAGTCCTCTTTCAGGACTTCTGTAAAGAGCAGTAAAGTCCTCTTTCAGGACTTCTCTATCAGCAGTAAAGTCATCTTTGAGGGCTTCTGGTAAAGTCCTCTTACAACAGACAGAATACTTCATTCTGACAAACATCAACACAGACAGAACAGACAAAGTGCCAGGCATCACAAACATTCTCCCTCTCAGTTCTGCTTGGTCCCAGCTCATGCTTGAACTTTTTTCTGCTTTACTCCCTCCTATTTGACCCTTCTTGTTCCACTGTTTTGGAAAGCTCCTCCCATTGTAGGTTCCATGTGATGACATTAGGCCTATTAAGGGCAGGGAAGGTATCAAAACTCCCTTAGGTCTATTAAAGGCAGCACAAAGTATACTGTTTCCAAAAAAGACTTGATGAAATCAAAGGTAGGGTTCAAAAGCACTTCAATAGCTGAAACAACCATTGCCATTACAGGAGGGAAGCAGAAAACTGGGGAAGTATTTTTATAACCGGTGTCTCTGTTAAAGACCTCATTTCTAAAATATATAGAGAACTGTAATGGTAACAGAATTTGAAGATCTTCCCTACCCCTTAATGGGCATCACTGGGAGCCCAACAAGAGAAGTTTGCTTAGGGAAGGCTTGCTTTTCAGGAAGATACAACTTTTGTTACTTCATAATTAGCCAATGGGTCACAAAGGTTGTGGCATCTTCTGACCCTGGAGAAGGAAATTCATATATATACACACACACATACACATACATATCTATACATACACATACATACACACATATATGTATGTGTATGTGTGCATACATAGCTATGTATATGTGCATATACACACATATATACATATATTTATTTATATGGGTATGTATAATATATACACACACAAATATATGTATGTATAAGTACGTATATACATTTATTTTTACTTTTATGTTTATTTATATATACATATATATTTATGATTTCCCTCTATTGTTCACATTTTTATGTTTCTTTTGAGATTTACATTTGAAAGTAAAATTTTCTATTCAGCTCTGGTCTTTTCATCAAGAGTGCTTGAAAGTACTCTGTCTCATTATACTCCCTTAAATAGGTTTTTTATCATCACATCAGTTAATTTATACCTACACACTTTATCATTGTATATCCTTTTTATGTGTCATAATAATTGTACAGTTCTCAAGATTAACAGGAATAATCTTCCAAATACAGGGATGTAAACAGTTTGCATTGAATAACAAGTGTGTGTATTTCTGTGTTTTCCTATTTACCTTTTTATATCTCTCTCAAGTCTTGTATTTGGAGATCAAATTTTCCCTTGAGCTCTGGCTTTTCCATCAAGAAGGTCTGGAAGTCCCTTATTTTATTGAATAATCATCCCCTTGCCTGAAAAATTATGCTCAATTTAGCTGTGATTGATACTTGATTGTAATGCAAGCTCCTTTGCCTTATGGAATATCACTTTCCAAGCCCTCTGATCTTTTAATGTAGACACTGCCAGGTCCTGTATGATCCTGACTGTAGTTTCAGTATATATGAAATGTTTCTTTCCGGCTATTGGTAGTATTTTCTCCTTGACCTGATAATTCTGGAATTTGACTATGATATTCCTTGGAGTTTTACATTTGGGATCTCTTTCAGGAGGTGAATGGTGGATTCTTTCTTTTTTTGTTTTTTGTTTTTGTTTTTTTGTTGTTGTTTTGAATTTACATAATGCTTTAATGTTTGTAATGAATGTTAGGTATGTTATCTTGTTTGACCCTCAACATTACCCTTTGACATAGGTGTTATTAATCATTCATTGACAATATTCAATTATTTCACTTTGAGGATAAGGAAACTGAGGTGAGAGAGGTTAAGAGATTTGCCCAGAATCACAAAGCTAGTGTCTGAGATGTGATTTGAATTCAGATCTATACTGACTTCAAATCTAGCATTCAATCTGTTGCACCATCTACAAGAAGTACCAGATTTTATACAAGTATACACACACATATGTGTGTATTTTAACATTTGATTATAGAACTTTAAATTCTATATATTTTGGTTCCTCCCTCATCACCCACACCCACTGGAAGGACAAGCAATTCAATACAGGCTGTACATTACACAGGACATCTCCACAGTAGACATATTGTGAGACACTGATTATACGTATCTCCTTACTATCCCACCCCCCTGTTCCTTATTCTATTCTCTACCCTGTCCCTGACCCTTTACAGAAGTGTGTGCTTCCAGCAGCCATCCCTGTCACCCTGCTCTCCTTTCCATCATCCCACCTTTCATCCCCATCCCCTCACTCTCCTGTGTGATAAGATACCCACTTTAGAGTTTATGTCATTCTTTCCCTAAGGCAAATTCAATGAAAGTAAAGTTGACCCTTTCCCTTTTGCCTTCCTGTTCTTACTCTCCATTGTAACAGTTATACCTTGCCTCTTCTATATGGGATGATTAACCCCATTCTGTCTCTCCCTGTCTCCTCTTATTCTAATCCTCTCCCACCTCATAATTTCACCTTTTAAAGTATCATCCTTTCCTATTCAATTGATCCTGTGCCCTCTATGAACTCATATACACACATACTCAGATATGTATTCATACACACATATACCCTCCTAAATAGACATATGTGAAGGTATACATATGTATATACATATGTATACATATATATATTCATACATATGTGTGTGTATACACACACACACATTTGTATTCCCTTCACCTATCCTCATACTGAGAAAAGTTTCATAAATTATTATTATCATTTTTCCATATTGGCATGTAAATAGTTCAACTTTGATAAGTTCCTTATGATTTCTTTCCCATGTTTACCTTCTCATGCTTCTTGTGTTTGAATGTCAAATTTCCTGTTCGGTTCCAGTTTTTTTTCAGCAAGAATTCTTGAAAGTACTTCACCTCACTGAATGACCATATTTGCCCCTGGAACATTAAACTCAAATTTGCTGGGTAGGTGATTCTTGGTTTTAATCTTAGCTCCCTTGATCTCTGGAATATCATATTTCAGGCCCTTTTATCCATCAGTGTAGAAGCTGCCAGATCCTGGGTTATCCTGATTGTGTTTCCACAGTATTCAAATTGCTTCCTCTTTACAGTCTATAAAATGTTCTCCTTGATCTGGGGACTCAAGAAGCTGGCTATAACATTCCTAGGAGTTTTCTTTTGGGAGTCTTTTTTCAAGAGGTGATTGGTGAATTCTTTCAAGTTCTATTTTGCCCTCTGATTCTAAAATATCAGGGCAATTTTCCTTGAGAATTTTTGAAGGATGATGTCTAAGTTCTTTTTTTGATCATGGCTTTCAGGTAGTCAAATAATTTTTAAATTGTCTCTC
>CM053598.1:206582375-206602615 GCA_028646575.1 Pseudocheirus occidentalis
AGACTAATCCCTTTCCCCAGATCCCACCCCTAAAATGAGATATGCTTTCTTCATTATCACTATGGGCAATTGTGATATAACTTTCAGTATCTTCCCATCTAAGCGGCAATGACTGTCCATCAACAGTCTGAATGCTAGGTCCATTCAAATATGGTAAATGTGGTTCCATCACTATTGGGGTTGGTGGGGTTTGAATTTCACAAGACCACGGTAGAGAAGAGCTATGGCAGAGTCTGCTGTTATTCTTCTGCTAGAGTAATAAGCAGTTTTACATTATCCTCTCTTATTTGGTTGGTGGTTGTCCTTCATTCTCCAAGAGGACCAAAATAGCATCACTAGGTTAGAGTCGAGTTGCAATCCATCTGATTGTGACTGATCAGACCATTATAAGCTCAGAAAGCTCTACCACAAGTCAGGCACATATAGTCCATGTGAATATACCTCCATGCTTTAGTGGTCAAATCTATAGCTTTCCTCTTTCCTCACCAGGAGTTGTACTATCTACTCAACCTCTTCAGCCTCTCCAAATTATTCTTGAGACAACAACCTGCCTATAGTTGGGTTTTTTGTGTTTGTTTGGGTTTTTTGGGGTTTTTTTGTTTTGGTTTTTTTTTTTGGTGAGCCACTTCACTAGAACAGGTTTTTCAATGAAAACCTCTCATTTTCCTTAAGGAATGAGTAGGGGAATTCCCAGATGGGCCCTCCAAATGTCAGTTTAAAACATTAAGCCCTTCCAGAAATATCATATTACAGGGCATTTTTTCATCTTACATTGTGGTGACTGTTCTAAGTTTTTTTAATGAATCAATATGAAAATAATTTTGTGCAAACACAAGAAGAAGATGAGGACAGAGAAATTCTACAAAGTATATGATGATCTTCCAAATTAAATTGACTCACTTTCAAGTTTCAATACAAAAGTGACCAGAAGGAAGGATGGTGAAAATTGTATTTTAAAATATCTATTTATTTATATTATATTCATTATATATATTTATTTTATAAATATTATTTTGTTCATATTTTATATATTTGTATATATTTATATAATATATTTATTTATATATTTATTGTACATTTATATTATATTTATTTTATACTACATATTTTTATTTTATATATTTATATAAATATATTTTATTTATATATTTATGCTATATTTTTATAAATATATTTATATAATATTTATTTTATATCACATATTTATGTTAAATTATATTTTAAAACTGTGCAGGAATAATAGAAAAGAAAGGCTTACATACTTATTAAAACATCATGCCTATGTGTCATGAATATATTTGGATATGGAGAACACCAAATAATATTGTTTCAAATTAATAAGATCAGGGGTGGGCAACCTGCAGCCTCAAGGCCACATGTGACCTTCTAGGTCCTCAAGTGTAGTCTTTTGATTGAGCCCAAGTTTTACAAACAAATCCTTTTATTAAGGGGATTTGTTCTGTGAAGTTTGGAATTAGTTAAAGGTCCTCACTTGAGGACCTAGAGGTCCACTGGTAGCCTTGAGGCCACAGGTTCCCCACTCTTGGATATGACTACATTTTAGCACAAAGAAAATTACAAATTTGTGTGTAGTTAGACCACCCAGTAAAGATAATAGAATAAAAAGAAAATACTCAATTTATCTAATTCAACAAGCACTTACTATTTTTGTTGTTCAGTCATTCAGTCATGTCAAACTTTATGAAACCATGGACCATACCATGCTAGTCCTTTTTATCCTCCACTATCTTGCAAAGTCTGTTCAAATTAATGTTTATTGCTTCCAGAACAGTTTTCTCCACTATCTTTCAAAGTTTGTCTAGTTCATATACGTTGTTTCCAAGACAGTATCTATCTGTATCATATCATACTATCTCCTTTTCCTTTTGCCTTCAATCTTTCCCAACATCAGAGTCTTTTCCAAATGAATCCCTTCTCATCATATGGCCAAAGAATTTAAACTTTAGCTTCAATATTTGATCTTCCAGTGAATAGCCTGGATTAATTTCAATAAGTACTGACAAATTTAACCTCTTTGTCCAAGGGACTTTCAAAAGTCTTCTCTAGCACAACTCAAAAGCATTGATTCTGCAGTGCTCTGCTTTCCTTACAGTCTAACTCTCACAACCATATTTTGTTACTGAAAAAAAATATATAGCTTTAACTACACAGACTTTTGAAGGTAAGGTGAGGTCTCTGCTTTGGAGTAAACTGTCCAGATTTGCCATACCTTCCTTTTCAAGGAGCAAGTTTGAATTACATGACTGCAGTCTGTCTGCAGTGGTCTTTGAATCCAAGAATATAAAATCTAAAACTGATCCCATTTCTTTCTCCTCTATTTTTTAGATTGTATATTATTTTTCCATTTACATGTAAAGAAATTTTTTTTATTTTTTTAAATTTATATTTAGTTTTCAACCTTCATTTACCAAAGATTTTGAGTTACAGATTTTCTTCCCATCTCTCTTCTACCCCCACTCCAAGATGGCAAGCATATTTAGTATCTCCCCCCAATCACCTCCACTTACTTTCTTGTAGGGTGAGAGGAATTTCTATACCCCATTGCCTGTGTATCTTACTTCCCAGTTGTGAATTAAAAACAAAATTTTTAAGCAATTTTTTTATTTTAGTTCCATATTCTCTCCCTTTTCCCTTCCTCACCCACCCCCACTGAGAAGATAAGGAATTCAATATAGGTTATACATGTGTAGTAATGCAAAACATTTCCATAATAGTCATATTGTGAAAGACTAACCATATTCCCCTCCATCCTATCACACCACCCTATTTATTTTATTTTCTCCTTTTAAAATGTCCCTTTTCAAAATTGTTAGCTTCTAACTACCCTCTCCCCTAATATGTCCTCTCTTCTGTTATTCCCCATCTTATCCCCCTCCCCTTTACTTTCCAGTGGGATAAGATACCCAACTGAGTGTGTATGTTATTCCCTCCATAGGCTACATCCAATGTAAGATTGACTCTTTACCTTTCACCACCTTGCTCTTCCCCTCTATTGTAACAGCCTTCTCCTGCCTCCTTTATTTGAGATAATCCACCCCATTCTATATCTCCCCCTCTCTTTCTCCAAATACATTCTTCCCTCACCTATTAATTTTCTTTTTTTATAATCCCTTCACATTCAACCTATCCTGTTCCCTCTGCCTATATATACATGTATACACATATACACACATACAGCCACCTACACATACATATATATGTATGCATACATATGACAAATATCATCTTTCCATGTAAGAATATAAAAGGTTCAACTTTAATGTATCCCTTATGATTTCTCTTTCCTGTTTGCCTTTCCAGGATTCTCTTGATTCTTGTATTTGAAAGTGCAATTGTCCATTCAGCTCTGGTCCTTTCATCAAGAATGCTGGAAAATCTTTTTATTTCATTGAGTGCCCATCATTATCCTGCAGTATTATATTAAGTTTTGTTGAGTTGGCGATTCTTGGTTTTAATCTGAGCTCCTTTGGCCTCTGGAATATCATATTTCAAGCCCTTTGATCCCTTACATAGAAGCTCCTAGATATTGTGTTATCCTGATTGTGTTTCCACAATACTCAAATTGTTTCTTCCTGACAGCTTGTAATATTTTCTCCTCAACCTGGGAATCAGTGAATTCTTTCAGTTTCTATTTTGCCCTCTGGTTCTAGAATATGAGGGCAATTTTCCTCAAGAACTTTTTGAAAGATGATGTCTGGTCTCTTTTTTTAATCATGGCTTTCAGGTAGTCCAATAGTTTTTAAATTATTTCTCCTGCATCTATTTTCCAGGTCAGTGGTTTTTCCAATGAGATATTTCACAATGCCTTCTATTTTTTAATTTGTTTGGATTTATTTTATAGCATCTTGATTCCTTATAAAGTCATTAGCTTCAGTTTACTCCAATCTAATTTGAAGGAATTATTTTCTTCATTATTTTCTTCCTTCTTTTTATAGCAGGGTTTTGATGCAGGAGTTTTGACTTTGCTGTCTTCTTCTGGTACTATGTTTTGATCCTCTTTGTCCACAAAAAGTAATCTATAGTCTGATTGCACTTCCTGTTTTTGCTTATCTTGCCAGTTAATAACTTGACTTTTGAGCTCTTTGCTATCGTAGAACTCTGATTCCAGAGTGGAAAGTGCTGTGTCCAAAATTTCCAGTATTTTGTGCAGCTGCTGCCAGTGCTTTTTTCAGGCATCTTCTTCTAAACTGTGAGGATGACTCCCTCTCCACAGCCTCAACGACCTCTGCCTCACTAGAGTTCCTAACCCCAGGACCACCACCTAAGACTGTGACTCAGATTCAAGAAGGTCAAAGCAAGAGAATCCTGCCTCAGTGCCAGTGGAGAGATTCCTGCAAATATCCTATGGTTGGCCACTTGGTCCCCCTCCAACCTGTAGGCCTGGAGCCAGGAACAGCTGCCACAGCAGCAGTTGCAGCTGCTACCACCTCTTTCACCCTTGGGGCAAGGGCCAGATCATGCTCTTCTCTCACCCAGTTCCTACAGAGTTTCCTGGTTCCCAGAGTTCTGCCTTTTACTTTCTCTTTGGCATTTATGGGTTGAAAAGTCTTGAAACTGCTACAGGTGCCAATGATACATTCTCCCAAAGTCTTCTCTGGCTGGTCTGCCACCACTGGTCTGGGTAGGTATGGCTCACATAGGACTGCACTCTGCTCCTAGCTAGGTGTGATAGACCCTGCCTGCCAGCCTGCCAGGCAGCCTTCCATGGGAGATTTGTTTATCTCTGTCACTTTGTGGGTTCTGTAGCACTAAAATTTATTTAGACTCATTTTTACAGGTATTGGAGGTGGTTGGAGGAAGAACCCAAGCAAGTTCCTGCTTTTACTCTACCATCTTGGCTTCACCCCTAAAACTGACAATTTTTAATATTCACTTTTCATAAAATTTTGAATTAAAAAATTTCTCTCATTCCCCCAGCCCTTTCTCCATGTTAAACATATTTTCATACTAGGTATCTTGTAAAGAAGAATTAGAACCAATGAAAGAGACCAGGAGAAAGAAGAAAAAGAGAGAGAGAACAAATAGTATGCTTTAGTCTACATTTAGATTCCATAGTTCTTTTTCTGGATGTGGATTAGAGTCTTCCATCATGAGTCAGTTGGAGTTATCTTAGAGCCTTGCATTGGTAAGCAGAGATAAGTCTATCAGAGTTAGTCATCACAAAATGTTGCTGTTACTGCATCTAATATTCTTCTGGTTCTGCTCACTTCACTCAGCCTCAGTTCACGTACATCTGGGTTTTTCTGAAATGTGCCTGCTCATCTTTTTCTCATGGAATAATACTGTTCCATTACATTCATACACCATAACTTGTTCAGTCATTTTCCAAATTATGGGCATCCCCACATCTTTCAATTCTTTGCCACCACAGCCACTATAAATATTTTTGTACATGTGACTCCTTTTCCTGTTTTTATGATCTCCTGGAAATACAGATCTAGAAGTGGAATTTGTGGCTCCAAGTGTATGTATAGTTTCATAGTCCTTTGGGCATAGTTCCAAATTGCTCTCTAGAATGGTTATATCAGTTCACAACTCCACCAACAATGCATTAGTGTTCCAATTTCTGCACATCTTCTCCAAAATTTTTCATTTTTCTGTTTTGTCATGTTAGTCAATCTAATAGGTGTTATGTAGTACCTCATAGTTGGTTTGATTTGCATTTCTCTAATCAGTAGTGATTTAGAGCACATTTTTTTCATATACGAAAGAAAGTTTTAGTTTCTTCATCAGAAAAGTGCCTGTAAAACTTCCCCTAAGAAACACTTTCACTGCATACATTACAAGCATCCATTACAAATTTTGGTTTTTATCTCATTATCGTCATTGTCTTGGATGAAGTTTTTTATTATTTTTATGATTTGTTGTTTGAAGCATTCATTCTTTAGGATTAGATTATTTAGCATCCAAATAATTTTTATTCTATCTTTCCATGACCCTTTATTACATGTAGTTTTTATTGCATTATGATCTGAAAAGGATGCAATTAATAATTTCACCTTTGTGCATTGGATTATGATGTTTTTATATCTAATACGTGGTCAATTTTTGTTCAAGTGCCATGCATTGCTGAAAAAAATGTACATTCCTTTCTATCCTCATTCAATTTTCTCCAGAGATCTACCATATCTCACTTTTCTAAAATTCTATTCACTTCCTTAACTTCTTTTTTGTTTACTTTATCCTCGGATTTGTCTAGTTCTGAGAGGCGGAGGTTGATGTTCCCCACTAGCATAGTTTTCCTGTCTATTTCTTCCTGTTAGTCCCTTAACTTCTCCTCTAAGAATCTGGATGCTATACCATTTCATGCATATATGTTTAGTAATGATATTACTTCATTGTCTGTACCTTTTCGTTTTCTTACTTATCTTTTTAAAAATAGACCTATTTTGGTTTTTGCTTTGTCTGAGGTCAGGATTGCTACCCCTGCTTTTTATATTTCAACTGAAGAGTAATAGATTCTGCTCCAGCTTTTTTCCTTTACTCTCTGTGTATCCCTCTGCTTCACAAGTGTTCCTTGTAAATAACGTATTATAGGTTTATGGTTTTTAATCCACTCTGCTATGCACTTCCATTTTATGGGAGAGTTTATCCCATTCACATTCACGGTTATGATTACTACTTGTGTCTTTCTATTCATCCCATTTCCCCTCCCCATTTGCCTTTTCTCTCTCACCTTTTCCCTCCTCGATAGAATTTTGCTTTCAACTGCCACCTCCCTCATTGTGCTCTCCCTTCTACCAGCTCCCTCCCTTTTAATTTCCTTTTATCCCATTATTTCCTCACTCCCTTCTATCCACATCCCCCCTTTTATTTCCCTTTCCTCCTCCTACTTCCTATAAGGTAAGTTAGATTTCTGTACTTAATGGATTGTGTTATTCCCTTCTTGAGCCAAATCTTATGAGACTAAGGTTCAAACAATGCTCATCTGCCTCTCTTTTTCACTACTGTGATAGGTCTTTGCACTTCTTCATGTCAGGTAATTTACCCTTGTGTGCCTCCTCCTTTCCTCTTCTCCCAGTATAATCCCTTTTCATCATTTAATTAGATTTTTTTATCCTTTCATCGAAGACAACTTATACCCATGCCCTCTGCTTCTGTATACTCCTTCTAAATGTAATAGAAATACAATTCTCAAGAGTTACATGTATCATCTTCTCATGCAGAGATGTAAACAGTTTGGCCTTA
This sequence comes from Pseudocheirus occidentalis, assembly GCA_028646575.1. Taxonomy (NCBI): domain Eukaryota; kingdom Metazoa; phylum Chordata; class Mammalia; order Diprotodontia; family Pseudocheiridae; genus Pseudocheirus; species Pseudocheirus occidentalis. The sequence goes on from CM053598.1 coordinate 206,589,585, forward strand.
TTGAATATCATTTTTTTTCTTTCATGTTTACTTTTTTATGACTTTATTTATCCTTGTATTTGAAGATCAAATTTTCTGTTGAGATCTAGTATTTTCATCAGGAAGGTCTGGAAGCCTCCTATTGCATTGAATGTCCATCTCCTATCCCAAAATATTATGCTCAATTTTGTGGGGCAGTTGATCCTTGGTTTTAATTCACAGCTCATTTGCCTTCCAGAATATCATATTGAAAGTCCTCCAATCTTTTAACATATTAGCTGTGAGGTCCTGCATAATCCTGATTTTGGTCCCATAATATTTAAATTGTTTTGTTCTGGCTGCTTGCAGCATTTTCTCCTTGAGCTGATAATTCTGGCATTTAGCTTCAATATTCCTTGTTATTTTCATTTGGGGATCTCTTTGAGGAGGTGATCCATGTATTCTTTCAAAGACTAATTTACTCTCTGGTTCTAAGACCTCACGGAAGTTTTCCTTAATAATGTCTTGAAAGATGCTACCTAGGCTCTTTTTTATCATAGTTTTCAAGTACACCAATAATTCTTATACTGTCTCTACTGATTATATTTTCCAGGCCAATTACTTTTCTAATGAGATTTTCATATTTTATTCTATTTTTCACTCTTTTAACATTGTTTGACTGATTCTTGATGTCTCATAAAGTTATTAGCTTCCACATGCCCAAATGTAATTCATAATGAATTGTTTTCTTCAGTTAGTTTTTGTACCTTCTTTTCCATTTGAGCAATTCTATTTTTTCAGGAGTTATTTTCTTTACTGTACTTTTTCCATTGGACCAATTGTATTTTTTTCAAATTGTTTTCTATAGTCATTTTTTGTCCTTCCTTTTCCAAGCTATTGACTCTCTCTTGCATATCTCTCATTTCTTTTCCCAATTTTTCTCCTCTCTTTTTTGTTTGACTTTCAAGCATCCTTCTTGAGCTCTCCCAAGATGGTTTTTGGGGCTTGAGACCAATTCATCTTCCCCTTTGAGTTTTAAGATATGGGTTTATTGACCATTTTGTCATCTTCTGAATTTGTGTTTCATTTTTCCCTGTCCCCCTGGAAAGAATCTATAGCAATTGTTTTTTTCTGTTTTTTTATGATGTTTGCCTATTTCCTGGCTTTTAAAGTTCAGCTCTCCTGCTGGAGTACAGGCGACACAGTTTCAGACTTTGTGTGCTGGTGGCTGGAGGCTGGAAGGGTCTGGCAGCTTACATGGAACTGAGAAGGGGTCCAGGACTGGTGGCTGGAATGTACTCAGGTCAGGGGGAGTTTTTGTGCATATTCCCATGGCTACCCAGAAGCTCTCAGGGTAGGAGTCTGGCCCCTGAAGAATGCCTGCTAATCTGGCACTGCAATGAAATATATGGAGGTTTAACTCCTGGAGGATGCCTGCCTGCTGGTGGTTGTCTGAGCCAGTATCTGTCAGTTCCCGTGGCTTTGCCAAGGCATCTGGGTGTCATGGTGCTAGCATTTGCTTGTTCCATCAAAATGAGGCTCATAATTTCCCCCTGGTTTTCTGAGGTGTGGCTTGTCATCAACTTGTCTAAATGCCTTCTTTCCTGTACTGCTCCCCTCCCACCAGAGCAAGAGGTATCTTTCCAAACCTTCTGAGTTAAAAGACTGATACATCTGGTCTTTCTGCTGACTCATCTGTTCCAGGATTTTTCCTGTTGTGATATTTTCTGGGTTTTTTGAGGTCAGAGTAAGGTAGAGTGTTGGCGACTTGCTGTTTATTCCACCATCTTGACTCCTGGAGGTCAAGTACTCTATTCATATTTAATTTAACATTTTTGCATCGCTATTCATTAGGGAAACTGGTCTATAATTTTCTTTCTCTGTTTTGACGTTTTCTGGTTGAGGCATCATCACCATATATGTGTCCTAAAAGGAATTTGGTAGAACTATTTCACTGTTTATTTCCCCAAATCACTTATATAGTTCTGGAACTAATTGTTCTTTAAATGTTTGGTAGAACTCTCTTGTAAATCTAGCTGAACCAAGAGGATTTTTTCTTGGGAAATTTATGGATGTTTTGGTCAATTTCTTTTTCTAAGGTTGGGTTAAGTGTTCTATTTCTTTTATTAATCTATCTAGTTTATATTTTTGCAGATATTCATCCACTTCATTTATATTTTCACATTTATTGGTATATACTTGGGTAAATTATTTCCAAATTATTGCCTTAGTTACTTGCTCATTGGTTGTAAATTCATCCTTTCCATTTTCAATACAGATAATTTGGTTTTCTTTCTTCTTTAAAATAAAATTAACCAATATTTTAGCTATTTTATTGCTTTTTCCCATAAAACTAGCTGTTGGCTTTGCATTCGATGGTTTTTCATATGTTTGATTTTATTAATCTCTCCTTTGATTTTCAGGTTTTCCAATTTGATGTTTAATTTGGGATTTTGAAATTTGTTCTTTTTCAACCTTTTTAAGTTACATGTTCAATTCATTCATCTTTCTTTTCTCTATTTGATTGAAATAGAAATTAAAAGATGTAAATTTTCCCCTTTGTACTGCTTTGCCTCCATCTCATAAATTTTAGTATTTTGTCTCAATATTTTCATTTATTACTTTAATTATTTTTTGTTTCCAACATTAATTTCCACAATATTTTGAGTCCCAAATTTTCTCCCCATTTCTCCTCTCCCCCCACCACAAGATAGCATGCATTCTGATTACCTTTTCCCCAGTCTGCACTTCTTCTATCACCCTTCCCCACCCACTTCTCCCTTATTTTTTTATTTTAGAACTAAAATTTTAAGATCTAAAATTTTTATTTTTATTGAAAATTTAAATGGACAGGTTGCAAAATCTTGAAATACAAAGATTAGAATAAATGATTTCTAGCTTTTAATAGTATAGTCAGTGATTCTTATACGGAAGATGATTCCCCTTTGTAGAAAATACTTTTCTTTTCCCCTAATAGATTATAATTATAGTGATGGTCATAGCTCATAAGCTTTATTGTAAATTTTGCTAAGTATAACAGCAATAGCATTTTGGAGCTCCCATAGTTTTCTTTCTACTCATTTAAATTTTTTTCCAATTTATTTATTGATTTTTAGTTGTCAACATTCATTTCCACAAGATTTTGAGTTACAAATTTTCTCCCCAACTTTCTCCTACCCCCAACCCAAGAGAGCAAGCCTACTGAATACTTCTTCTCCCAATATTTCTAACAGGGCAAGATGAATTTCTATACCCCAGTGACTGTATATCTTATTTCCCATTTGGAGGCCCCAACCAGTGGCCCAGACCAGCCGGAGCAGACTTCAGGAGAGTGAATCACCAGAAGTTGTGATGATTTCCAGACTCCCCAACACATAAAAGCCAAAGAGAAACTCAAAGGCCAGTGTGGGACTCTGTTGGGACTGAGTGAGAGAGAGTGTGGTCCAGTCCCTGCCCCTGGGTCAAGAGGCGGCAGGTCCACTATGGCTACAGCTGCTGCCACTGTGGCTGCATTGCTGCCTCTGGAGCTCCTGACATATAGATAGTAGGAGGACAAAGTGACCATTAAGAGGGTAATTACTCTTGCTTTGACTTTCTTGGATCTGGGTCTGAGTCTTAGATGGTTGTCCTGGGGTGTGTGGCCAGTGTGTAAGAGTTTGTGGCAGCTGTAGAGAAGGTGCTCTCCTCATAGCTCTGACAGCAGTGCTGACACCACTGTGAAAACCCCAGCAATTTGGGACACAACTCTCTCCACTCTAGAAGCAGAGTTCTACCATGGCAAAGAGATAAAAAGTTAAGTAATTGGCAGGCAAGATGAGCAAACAGAGGAAGCACAATCAGACCATAGCACCTCTTTGGGGGGACAAAAAAGATGAAAACATGGTACCAGAAGAAGACAATGGAATCAAAACTGCTTCATCAAAAGCTTCCAATAAAAATATGAATTGGTTACAGGTCATGGAGGAGTTCAGAAGGATTTTGAAAATCAAACAAGATAACTGGAGGAAAAATTGGGAAGACAAATGAGAATGGTGCAAGAAAATCATTAAAAGCAGTTCAACACTAAAAAAAACAAGACCTTAAAAATAGACTGACTCATGTCAAAAGAGGCCCAAAAAACTAATGAGAAGAATGCCTTAAAAAGTCTAATTACCCAGATGGCAAAGGAATTTCAAAAATTCATTGAAGAAAATAATTCCTTCAAAATTAGATTGGAGCAAATGGAAGCTGATGACTTTATGAGGAATCAAGATACTACACAATAGATCCAAACAAATGAAAAAAAAAGAAGGCAATGTGAAATATCTCATTGGAAAAACCACTAACATGGAAACTGGATCTGGGAGAGATAACTTAAAAATTATTGGACTATCTGAAAGCCATGATTTTAAAAGGCCTAGAAATCATCCTTCAAGAAATTCTCAAGGAAAATTACCCTGATATTCTACAACTAGAGGGAAAAATAGAAATTAAAAGAATTCACTGATTGCCTCTTGAAAAAGATGCCCAAAAGAAAAACTCCTAGCAATATTATAGCCAAGTTCAAGAATTCCCAGATCAAGGAAAAAAATATTACATGCTATCAAGAAGAAACAATTTGAATATTGTGGAAACACAATCAGGATGACACAAGACCTAGCAATTTTTACATTAAGGGATCAAAAGGGCTTGGAATTTGATATTCCAGAGGTCAAAGGAGCTTGGATTGAAACAAAAATAACCTACCCAGCAAAACTGAGCATAATGTTTCAGGGGAAAATATAGTCATTCAATGAGGTGGAGGACTTTCAAGCATTCTTGATGAGAAAACCAGAGCCAAACAGAAAATTTGACTTTCAAATACAAGAAGTAAGAGAAGCATGAGAAAGTAAACAGAAAAAAAGAATTCATAAAGAACTTATTAAAGTTGAACTATTTACATTCCTACACGAAAAAATGATAATTGTAACTCATGAGCCTGTTCTCAGAATGAAGACAGTTGAAGGAAATACATATGTGTTTATATGTATACATACATATACATGTATGTGTAGGAGGGTATATGTGTATATAAATATATATGTGAATGTGCATATGAGTGTACATGTATACACAGACAGAAAGCACAGCATAGACAGGAAGGGATGGTATCTAAAAAATAAAATTAAGAGGAATATGTTAGAAGAAGAAAGGGAGAGATAGAATAGGGTAAATTATCTCATATAAAAGAGGCAAGAGAACTGTTACAATGGAATGGAAGGAAGAACAGGAAAGGGAAAAGGAAAGGGTCAACCTTACTCTCGTTGAATTTGGATCAAGGAGAAAATAATACACATACTCAACTGGGTATTTTATCAACAGGAAGGTAGGGGGGAAGGGGATAAGAGGGGGGATGATAGAAGGGAGGGCATATTGGGGAGAGGGTAGGCAGAAGCAAACACTTTTGGAAAGGGACAGGGTCAAAACAGAAAATAAAATAAGTGGGGGGTGGGATAGGATGGAGGGAAATATAGTTAGTCTTTCACAATATAACTACTATGGAAATGTTTTGTGTAACTACACATGTACACCCTATATTGAAATGTTTACTTTCCAGTAGGGGTGGGTGAGGAGGGAAGAAGGGAAAGAATCTGGAAGTCAAAGTTTTAAAAACAAATGTTAAAAAATGTTTCTTTTACATGCAAATGGGAAATAAGATATATAGGCACTGGGGTATAGTAACCCATCTTGTCCTACTAGAAAGTTGGAGGAGACAGATATATGAGAAAACAGATTGGGAAAAGGGGTATTTAGTAGGTTTGCTATCTTGGGGTGTAGGGCAAGGGAAAGTCAAGGTGAAAATATGTAACTCAAAATTTTGTGGAAATGAACATTCAAAACTAAAAATAAATCAATAAATTGGAAAAAATTACAAGAAATAACAAGAAGAAAGTGGAAGTATCCACAGTAGACAAATTTTTTAATTAGTATAATCACAAATGGCAAAAGACATAGAGAATGATAGCAGGGATGGAAGAATTAAGTGGGGTTTGGGGGGGAATAGGGAGAAATGGGAATATTTGTAAGCATTATGGAATGAGTCAGTAGACTGGGAGAAATAGAAAATATATAGAATGAGGATGACAGAAGAAGAAATCTTTTGAAGGAAATGGAAAGGAATAGCAGGAACCTGAGCAGGAAGAGGGGTTAGTCTTATTAAGGAGTAAAGCCATCTCATCCTGTAGGGCAGAAGTGAAGGAGATAGTGGCTGAAGGCATTGGAATGACATGAGGTGAAGAAGAGGAAAGAAGAAGGAAATCATCATAAATGACCTCAATTTTTTTCCTATAAATATGAAGCCCATTCTTATTTGAAATGCTAGAGGAAGAAAGACCATGGGAGATTTGAGAAGGAATAAAGAGATTTGAAAAAGCTGCTATGGAGAGTGAATAAGGGATGCATAGAAGGAGATTGCCCAGCAGTATTGAGAACCCAATTGAGGTTGTGTAATGTAAAACTGTAGTGGACCCAGTCATAACGGTTGCATAGTTTTCTTTACCTTTATTTGGTAGAACTAGTGTATAAGAAACAACAATGGATGGTGGGAGTGATTCAAGGATGAGGTTTGCCAAAGCAAAACAATAAAGAGGGTAAGGCTTCAAAAGAAAATGCATACAGTTAAATTTTCTCAAGGGGCCAAGATAAAGAAAAGAGAAAGAAGTAGCAAATGTAGAGCACATGGCCCTGGAGAAAATTGACCATCCTATCCCAAGGGAAGGGAGGACATGATGTGGAAGAAAATTAAGATTTTATTAGGAAGTGGGGAGAGGGAGAGAGAGAGAGAGAGAGAGAGAGAGAGAGAGAGAGAGAGAGAGAGAGAGAGAGAGAGAGAGAGAGGTGAAAAGCCAATAGACTGTGATTAAATAAGGAGATTTCAGGATTCTTAAACATGGTGATGGTACATTTTTGGGTTATGAGAAGATTTAGAGTATGGTGATCTCCATGTGTGGACTAAGTGGAGTGGAAGACTAGGTCATGGGAAGGGAGTACATTGAGTAATTGGGTGGTTAGGGTGTTAAGAGAAACGTATAGTAGGTGTTGGGGAGGAGAGAAGAAATGTTACCCATGTACTGAATTTAAAGAGCAAGAAGGTTCTTCCTGGAGGTTCATTCCTGGAGATCTGTAGACAGCAGCTACCAAGATCTTGATTGGGTGGTAGGTGTGGATATCATGAATCTCAAAGAAGAAGAGGTTACAAAGTGATGGTGGTTGAGGGAGTGCCTGGAAGTAGTAATGGGAAACAAGGAGTTCCAATTCTCCTGCCTTGACCTTGCTACCCCTGAATTTTTTTTTACCTCTGCTCAAGCATAATAGATTCTGCTCCAGTCCCTTACCTTTACTCTGTATGTGTCTATGCTTCAAGTGTGTTTTCTGTAAGCAATATATTGTAGGATTCTGGTTTTTGACCCACTCTGCTATCCACTTCCATTTTGTAGAATTCATTCCATTCACGTTCACAGTTATGATTACTACCTGTGTATTTCCCTCCATACTATTCTTCCTCCTGTTTGTATTCTCTCTCCTTTCACCCTTTCTCACCTAACCAGTATTTTACTTTCATCTACCACCTCCATTGATCTGCCCTCCATTCTGTCAGTCTCCCATCCCACTTCACTCTTAATTACCTCCTCTCTTACTTCCATGTCATGTAAGACGGATTTCTATATTCAACTGATTGTGTATGATATTCCCTCTTTGAGTCAATACTGATGAGACTAATGTTAAAGCAATGTCCATTGACCACCCTCCCATCTTCCCCTCTGCTGTAATAGTGCCTCTTTATGTGAAATAATTTATCCCATTCTGCTTCTCCCTTCCTTCTGCACTCTTTCTATTCACCTTTCTCATCCCTTATTTTTTTATGTAATTGCCTCAAATTCACGTTATTCCAACATTCTCTGTCTATATATGTTTCTTCTATTAGTGACACAGTTTTTAAGAGTTACAACTATCATCTTCTTGTGTAGGGATGTAAACAGCTTAGCTCTATTGAATCCCTTATGCTTTCTTTTCTCTTTTTATCTGTTTATACTTCTCTTGGGTTTTTATATTGAAGACCAAATTTTTAGTTTAATTATGGTTTGCTCTTTATGAAGGCTTCAAATCCTTCTATTTTGTTGAATGACCATTTTCCCCTTGATGTATTATTTTGAATTTTGCTGAGTAAATGAGTTTTGCTTGTAGTTCTAGTTCCTTTGACCGCCATAATATCCTGTTCCATGATTTCCAATCCTTTATTGTCGCAGCTTCCAATTTGTATGTGATTCTGATTGAGACTCCCAATATTTGAATTGTATCCTTCTGGCCACTTGTAGTATTTTTCCTTGACTTGATAGTTCTGAAATTTGACTGCAATGTTCCTTGTGGTTTCTATGTTGAGATCTTTTTCCTGAAGTTATTGGTGCATTCTTCCAATATCTCTGGTTCCAGGATATCAGAGCAGTCTTCCTTGATAATTTCTTGAAAGATCCTATGTAAGTCCTTGTTTTTATTATAGCTTTTGGGTAGTTCAATGATCCTGATATTGTCTCTCCTGAATCTATTTTCCAGGTCAGTTGTTTTTCCCATGAGGTATTTTACATTTTCTTACATTTTTCATTCTTTTAAATTTGATTAATTGATGATGTCTCACAGAGTCATTAGCTTCCACTTGCCCAGTTCTAACTTTTAAGGTATTGTTTTCCTCAATTAGCTCTTGTACTTTCTTTTCCATTTGGCTAACTGTGTTCTTTAAGGAGTTTTTTTTTCTTCAGTGGATTTTTGGATCTACTTTTTCATTTGATGAAGTCTATGTTTTAAGCAGTTCTCCAAGCTGCTGAATGTTTTTTCATAATTCTTTTGTATCACCCTTATTTCTTTTCCCAATTTTTCTTTTACCTCTGTTATATGATTTTTATGCTCCTCTTTAAACTCTTCAATGAGGATTTGGGGGTGGGGTTGTTGTTTTTTTCTAGAGCTTAAGGAGACCACTTCCCATTTGGGGGGGGCTGCCCATGGGTTTTGTTCTTGTTGTCTTCTGAGTTCATGTCTTGTTCTTCCTGTAAACATAATAATTTTCTGTGGTAAGATTCTCTTTTTTTTTGTATTTTTTGTTTGTCTTTTTTTGTCCTTTTCCCTTTCTTTTTAAATTTGATCTCCACTCTCAGGGTTTAAGGGGTTCTATCTCTGGCTTCTTTTGCCAGGGGCTATAGGCCCTGATTGTTTACCTGGTGCTGCACTGATGTTGCCCTGAGACCCATTGGGGGCCCTGGTGATGTGTTGAAGGGGTGGCTTGGGGTGGCTGATACTCCTAGAGGCTGTAGGGATCTGGCAGCTTACCTGGTACTAAAATGGGGTCCTGGTGGTGATGTTTGGCACATGCTGAGGCCAGGTGGAGTTTTTCTTCATTTCCTCAGGGCTACATTGAAGCACGTAGAGCAGCTTGGACCTCTGGTTGACATCTGCCTACCCTGGGCTCCACTGAAGCACATGGAGGTTCTCCAAGTTGGAATTTTCTAGTTCCCCTGGATATGCTAAAATATATGGAGGGTCCTGATGTTGGCTTTTGCCATCTACACCACGCTGGGGCTCAGGATCTCCCACTGGTTTGTTAAGGTAGGACTTGCTACTGACTTGCTGGGATGCTTTCTGTTCTGAAATGTGCTCCCCTTTTACTCAAGTGATATGAGGCTTTCTTGCAAATCCTCCAGTTCTCTCAGGCTAAAATAATACAACACTCCCTTCTTTCTGCTTACCATGTGCCTAATTGCTGTCGGACTTTTTTCCAGTTTTCTTAGCAATTTTTATCAAATGATGAGTTCTTGCCTCAAAAGTTTGGATCTTTGGATTTATCAGACACTAGATGACTATCAGCATTTACTACTTTTTATTTTGTACCAAAGCTATTCTGCTGATCCACCACTCTTTTTCTCAGGCAGAACCAGACTGTTTTCATGATTGTCACTTTGAGATCTGGTACTGATAGGCTGCCTTTCTTCATGTTTTTCTTTAGTATCAATTCTCTTAATATTCTTGACCTTCTGTTCTTCCCGATGAATTTCATCATTATTTTTTTTCTAACTCTAAAAATAAATGTTTGGCAGTTTGATTGGTATGGCGAGGATAAATGTCAACAAAGTAAAATTCTAGTCTGAGTTTTCCTCCCTGTTTTCTCACTTTCCCAGTCAATTACATGACTTTTTAACTCTTTGTTAAGGTAAGACTCTGCTTCCAGTGTGGAGATTGTACTGTCCCATGCTTCAGCTGTTTTGTGCAGCTATTTTTAGAGATACTTCTAGGGACCTGTAGATTTTCTGTTCTTCCAAGGTGATATGATCAAATGAGAGGTTTTTACTCATCTCCTGGCCTGTTCTCTGGTCTGTAAATGATCACAAGCACTGTTTTCTGCTTTGGAACTGCGAGGAGGATTTACTCTCCACTGTCACCACAAACTATGCAATGCCAGTGTTCTTCCTCTTCCCAGGACTGCCACCCAGGATTTGACCCAGATCCAAGTACAGGCTGCTTTAGTGCCAGCAAAGAGATCCCTGCAATCCCCCTCTGATCAGATGCTTAATCCTCCCACCATTTGTGGGCAGAGAGCTCTGGAAGCAGCCACTGCCATCTCTGATGCTGCCCTGGCACTGGAGCCAGACTAGGCTCCTCTCTCACCTAGGTATAACAGACTTTCCTTACGGACGTTCTTAGTTGTCTTTGGCATTTATGGGTTGAGAAGTCTGGAAACCACCATAGCTGCAATTCCTTCAATTCCCTGAAGCCTACTTACTCTATGTGGCCCAGTTTATGGTGGTATGTTTTACACTGAACTTCACTCTTCCCTCAGACTGATGCAACCAGCCTTTATTGTTGCCCTTCCAGGTTGTCTTGGGCTGGAAATTTATTTCACTCTGTCATTTTGTGGATTCTGCTGCTCTAGAAAATATTTAGAGTCATTTTGTGTAGGTATTTGGAAGAGTTTGGAAGAGAGGTCAAGCAAATCCCTGCTTTTTACTCTACCATCTTGGCTACAGCTTCTCATATTTTTTGAGATCACCCCAACATAATCAATTCATACTCATGCCCTGTGTCTATGGAGACTCCTTCTAACTGCCTTAATAATGATAAAGTTCTTAAAAGTTACATATATCCTCTTCCAATATTGGAATATAAATAGTTTAACTACATTATGTCCCTTATGATTTCTTTTTTACATTTACTTTTGACCAATTTTGTTTTTAATGGGTTACTTTCTTCAGTTTTTCTTTTTTTGTTCCTCTTTTATCAGCTTTTGTCTATTCATAATTTTCTTGCTCTACTCTCCTTTCTTTTTCCAATTGTTCCTCTATCACGCTCATTTGATTTTTAAAATATTTTCACTCTTCCAGGAATTCTTGTTGGACTTGCACCAATTCACAATTTTTCCTTTGAGATTTTGCTTGTAACTCTTTCAACATCATTGTCTTGATCTTCCCTGTCATCAGAGTAGATTTTTGTGTTCAGGTTCTTTTTTTGTTTGCATATTTTTCCAGCCCATTTCTAGACTTTGAACTTTAAGTGGAATTTGGACTCTGTTAGCGATGGTGGAGGTTGGAGGCTGTCCAAAGGCTTAGGCTATTTCACACTGCTTTTTTCAGAGCTAGTTCTGAGGGTTTGGAAGTGTTCCATGCTTCCAAGATAGTGTGGTTCAGGTAGAGGTATTGTCACTAATATCCTAGTCTGTGTTCTTCATCTTTACCCAGGAAGGGCCCATGATCCCCTGCAGCTACAAGTTATACTGCTTTTCAAGGGTCCTGCTCCCTTGTGACTGAAAGTAGTACTACTTTTCATGTTCCCTGTGCACTTGGGATAACAAGCATTCCTTACTGCTCTAGAGTTGTGACCATGGAGTTGCCAAACAGCATCCACTCCTGAGCCCACTACTAGTACAGGGATTCCATTTAATTTCTTTCTGACCAGTTGCCAGATTCCCTTACTGTCTCAGGTTTGAGAGCTCTTGAAGTTGCTGTTGCCACTGTCACTGTCTTCGAAGCCTACAGCTCTTCTTATTGTCACATTGCCTTCTATTTTTTTTCATTTGTTTGGATCTGTTTAATAGTATCTGTATTTCTCATAAAGTCATTAGCTTCCATTTGCTCCAGTCTAATTCTGAAGTAATTATTCTCTTCAGTGAGCTTTTGAAATTCTTTTTCCATCTGGGAAATTTGCCTTTTTAAGGCATTTGTCTCCTCATTGTGTATTTGGACCTTTTTTTTTTTGCTCTTTGAGTTAGTCTACTTTTTAAGACATTATTTTCTTCAGAATTATTGGGGGTCTTCTTTAGCAGCTGGTTGACTTGCTTTTTATGATTTTCTTGCATCATTCTCATTTCTCTTGCCACTTTTTCCTCCACTTCTCTTACTTAATTTTCAAAGTCCTTCTTGAGCTCCTCCATGTCCTGTGACCAATTCATATTTTTCTTGGAAGTTTCTGAAGTAGGAGTTCTGACTTCGTTGTCCTCCTCCTGATGCATACTTTGATCCTTTTTGTCTGAAAAAAAGGATTGTGTGGTCTGATTGCACTTTCTCATCTTGCCAATTACTTGACTTTTTAGCTCTTTGCCACAGTAGAACTCTGCTTACAGAATGGAGAGAGCTTTCTCCCAAATTGCTGGGAGGTTTGCAGCATCTGGAGCTATTAGTTGGGCACCCTCTCTATAGCCCCCACAAGCTCTGGTTTACTGGCCACACACATCCAAGCAGGTCAAAGCAAGAGTGATTATCCTCTAAATGGTTGATTGTCCCCCTACAATCTGCAGACCAGGAACTCTGAAAGCAGCCATATGGCACCACCATACCTCTCACCACCACCATGCCTCCTGCCACCACCATACCTCCTGCCATTTCTCATCCCATGGACAGGGGTCTGACCATGCTGTTCCTTCACCCTTACAACAGAGTTCCTGACTGACCTTTTATTTTCTCTTTGGCATTTATGGGTTTGGGAGTATGGAAACTTCCACAGCTGCTGCTGATTCACTCTCCTGAAGTGTGCTCTGTCTGGTCTGGGCACTGATTGGGGGTACCCTGGGGCCAGAACCA
>CM053598.1:206612554-206633834 GCA_028646575.1 Pseudocheirus occidentalis
AGATTTTTCCTGGTTCTGCTCTTCTCACTCAGCATCAATTCGTATAAGCCTCTCCAGGAATTTTGAGTCGATCTCTTTCCCATTTCTTATAGCACAATAATATTCCATCACATGGAATGTGGTATTTCAAGAAAAAAAATATAATTCTTACTAGTAAATGTGATTAACAGTAATATGATCTTATTGCTACAGAGAAATTATGTATTTGCTAAACAATATGTTTCCTAATTGGCAGTTCCAAGGATGGCCATGTTCATTTTATGACTACAGAGATTTCCTACTGTGCATTACAGTCTCTCTTAATATTCTGATAGCAGCATATGATAGTCATGTTCAATAAGAACATTAATTTATAGTGTTTCAACAATCATTACAAAGGACCCAGTAATGCTAATTTATATTTAGGATGAGTCATCTAATTAGTTAATTGAAACAGACCTTTTCATTAAGTACTGTAGGCATTTGATAGTATTGAACAGTGCTGAATCAAAGCAGATTAATATAGATTAATCCCTATAGTACGATGTTGCTTAATTTAATGGAAACTGAAAAGAAGAATTACATAGCCAAAGTCAGTATATAATAATCAAATCTTTGATATTATCATGTCCTCATTTCATAAAATGGTATTTAAAATTCTCTAATAACTTTAAAAAATTTCTAAATTAGAAGATGTTTTGAAATTTTGGTTTGATTTCTGAAGATCAAAATACCTTCACACATTTGTCTACAGAGACAACCTAAGAAATGCTACCATTTAATTACTGATGTTCCCACATATTTAACTTTGGCTAGTGACAGAAATTTGTATCTAATTGATGTACCTAATCTTCCTATCTAGACACTTAGAACCGGATTGTCCTTTCAACATTGTTTTTGTTGATAGATCAAAATGTCTGGGGCTCAGAAGCACTGGCTTCTTTTTGATTACCTTAAGATAACTTATGGTAAATATGGTTGACCAAACCTTATAGTTCTGCATTTAGTTTTATGTGATTGTATAGATTGAGGTATAAAATGTCATTTGCTCTTGGTAGACAATAAGGCTTTCTTGCCATTATTAAAAGGTACCATGTAAATAACAGAGCATCTAGAAATAATGTTAGTGTGATTTTGTTGGTAAAATAAGAAAAACAACCTAATTGAATATGTAAAAAAACAGACTAACTCAGGATGTGGATCTAAGGAATCATCTCAGGGTAAAAAAGAACATACATACATGTTATTTTGGATGTAGTATGTACCAGTGGAAAGAATATTGAAATGGAAACAAATCCTGTTTCAGGTTTCTATCTACTATCAACCTGGTAAAATAAGTGCAGTGTCCCTCTCACTCTATCTGACTGTCAACTATTACACTTTTCAGGCAGGTGGGGATTTGGTTAAGGATGGATCTGGAAATCAGGAAAAGACACAACTGTAACAGTGATGTGTCAAAGTTAAGCTCAAAAGAAAGACACGAGGACCTGCTATGGCAGTGCTGCTTTTTGCTGGGCTAGTTACTGAATTCACTTATGCTACTTCATGATGGTTTTTCTGGAAGCAGCAAAGTTCAAAAGTCCCTGTCATCAAACAGATGGCTGAGACTGGACAAAGTATAAACCCATCTGAATCCTGGTTCTCATTGAAGTCTGAGTTATACACCCTGGGCTGAGACTAGGTCCCAAATCCTTATGGAGCCTGAGTTCACATCCCTGTGCCCTAAGTCTCAGTTTGAGGTTCCTCCAGACTGTCTGCTTCTACATTTAGTGAGCCTTGATTTCAATATGCATTCCTTTCATTACTAGAAGGGGAGTGGCAATGGGGAACTAAAAACCTGAGAAAAGCAAAACAAAACAAAACTCAAACCTTCAGATTGTCTATATGCTAGAACTACTTGGTTCAGATGGTTCATATATCTGTAGGATGGTGTTCCAGAATTTTTTTTAATTGAGGACTCATCCTTGCTAGATATTTTACTTGGGTTATTATGTATTGTGTTCTCTGATTACTACGTAATGCTTTTTAAAATTTTATTTAAGTCTATGCCAAGAGTAAATGCTGCATGTAGTATTTCCCTGCAAGCCAAGATTTTGTTTCTTTATAAAACCAATATTTTTATGCAAATATCATGTAACTAATGTTCACTGAAATTGAGATAGTACAAAAGTATAGTGAACTCTCTATTATCAGCAGTAAATGAAAGCAAAACATTCACAGAAACCAAAGTACAGCATTCACAATATTATAACTTAACAGCTTATCACTAAGGTGGCCAAATAGTTTTAAATAAATGTTATCATTCAATAAGTCCTTAACTCAATCATCCTTAAGGAACAAGCCTTGTTAATGGACACAAAGTACAAAGATCAAAGTTCCCCACCCATAGGTCACATTGACTCATGATCTTCTCAGTCAGCACTAAGTACCCAAGGAGAGGTCTTTTCCATTTTGACTAGAGGCTGGCTCTCAGTTTCCATGGTTCCTCTTCCATGGTCCCAGCTTCTGCCTGAATTTACCCAACTGTCACCTGGATTCAAAGATAGGCATCTCTCAGCTTCTCATCCAGCTCCCATTCCATGTTGAAGCTTACAGGAAATTATGTATTTGCTAAACAAAATGTTTCCTAATTGGCAGTTCCAAGGATGGCCATGTTCATTTTATGACTACAGAGATTTCCTACTGTGCATTACAGTCTCTAGTCCACCTCAAGTCTTCACAGTTTCGGTTCCTGGGAATACAAAGTTTAACAGAGCCAAAACAACACCCCTGCACATTGCCAGCATCATCATCAATTCACTTTCTGCCTGTGAAACCACTACAGACCCAAAAACAAGGTCTGAGAATGTGACACAAATCATCAGTATAGTCCTAGAACCTCTGAATCCCTCCTCTAGGACTTCTATAAAGAGACAACAAGAAAATCCTCTTTCAGGTCTTCCAGTAAGGTCAAAGGGCTACTGAACAAAGTATTACACAGACAGAACAGACAGAATGCCAGGATACCACAATCTTTCTCCTTCTCAACTCTGCTGCCACAAGAGCTCCCTTCTCAGTTCGGCTCTTTCCTAGCTTGGGCTTCCCCTTCTATGTGATCATTAAGTTCCTCCCTGTTCTACCAATTGTGGTTTCACAAGTTCTGTTTCTTAACAAAGACTTGATATAATCAGGGCAAGGCTCCAAGACACTTGATTTCAAAGAAGGTATCAAATACTTAAGTAGCTGAAACAAGGTGCTAAGTATTTCTTTGCTTGCCATTACAGTTGTTTAGAAAGAGGATTAGACATTAAGTTTCCTTATTTGAGATTCAAACATTCTCCCTATACCATAATATCTCTGTAGCCCTAGAGATACAAAATTTCTTCCCTAATTCATGATAGGTCCCTCCCACAAAGCTTGTACCCACTTTCAAGGTATTATGTTTAACAAAGTTTTTTTTAAGTACTTACCAATTGTCACTAATTGTTATTTTTTCCTTGTCAGGTGGAAGACAGAATCAGATCATAGCAAAGGCACTTAAATGAGAAGTCAGGGTAAAGAAAAAATAATAACAGCACAGTGGGATCCTGCATACTCACTATCTTTCTATAAATTGGAGATAGTAACATATCGTTAAATAGTGCATGTTGCACCATATTCCTAATTAATACCCTTGTTAAGAATGCCCTTGAAGCATATTTTGAAGTTTTACATAAAAATATTATGCTGACAAGAAAGTAGGAATATAGGGCAGTAGTTGTTAACATTTTTTCTGTTGATTTTTTTTTGCATTATGAAAATTTTCCCCATGCTTCTGTATCTTCCCCTCTTTCAGATATTTTGTGAAATTAATCCCTCCAGCAGAAATCTCCTCTGTGTGTATGTATACACATAGTTGGTCTAATCTATCTGTTTTCCCTTTTTTTAAAAAATGTCTTTAATGCCATCTCTAACTTTTCTAAATATAGTGATTCTACTATATTCAATGGTGAAAAAAATGTATTATAAATATCTTTTCCATCTTTATCCTTAATTGCTCTCAGAATGACTTTATTGGGTTAGATCTCTTGTCAGGTTTTTCCTTACTCCTTTCTAACTTATGAGATGATAGCATAATTTTCCATCATTTTAAATTGATATTGCATTTGACTGCTGTCTTTCACTATTCAATAAATATGTCAAGTGTTTGCTGACTGAAGTGATTTTTAGGCTGTTTGGGTACTTTTATTCTTGCGATTGATTTGCTTAAGTTAAACTACAATGTGAAATTATGATAGTCAAAGTCTGGCATTTCTTCTTTTTAAAAATTTTCCCTTTAATTTTATTACATAGGAACAAAAGACAAACTATGACATAAAAATCCATGAAGCTGAGTGCAAACCATGAAACAGAAATTTTACTAACAGTCTCATTTATTTGTATCAGACATTAAGTCCTGGATATGTTAGACAGCAAGATTGTTCTCTTAAATGGTCACCTGATCAAAAGTGAGCCTGTGATTTGTGGGATGCCATATTTAGAAATCCTCATTGTGTGTCACTTCTACCTACTACCCACTCTTCACTATCAAATGTGTTTAAATAGGGTAGATTTGAATTATTTTGATTGCATATAATTTTGAGGCAGCAAATATGGTATAAAACCTCTGGATTTAGAGTCAGAAGGCAGGAATTCGAATCCCATTTCTGTCCTTCCTTACCTGTATGATCTTGGCAAACAATTTAACTTCTTGGGACCTTAGCTTCTTCATTTGCATGTAGTACTTTTACTGAATATGCTGCTATGGAGATAGTAGACTACGGCAGACCCTACACCAGAATTCACCAGTGGGTGATATGTTGGAAATTGGATTTCTAGGACCATACTCTGGATGGCTTCTAGAAAAGTGATTCTAAAAACCATGCACATCTATATCTTTCCAATCTTGGGTCATTGCTGTAGGTGGTGCATACTAACTACTAGACCTAGTGATGATACCTTAGATAAGCAATTCTTTCAGATTGTTTTGGAATCTTTCATGACAGGGGAGTCTCCCATGATCTTTCTAAAAAAATAAAAAGATTTCCTGTTCCTGGGGTGGATTCTGTGAGTGGTTCCTGAGGCTCCTCTCACATCCTGCTCATGTAGTGATAACACTATCCCTTATTTAACTGATCTTTCAACCACTCCATCCATTCTTCACACAATGAGAACTCAACAGAGTCAAATTTCTCTGGGTACACTACAGAGTTGGAGAAATCAGGGCTCTGATGTCATCTTCTGCCATCACTTGTTTTTCTGCATGCTTCAATACAAGCTATATGGATGGTTAAAATATTCTGATACCAGCTTGCTGTTTTACAGTGTTTTACTAGTAGCTTGAATAATCTGGAGTTCGTCCCAATTGGTGATGACAAAGAGATGTTCTCTGGGTCTGATCATACCAAAGCCAATGTATCCACTTTCTTGTCAACACCCACAATTTCTTTAGAAAACTTCAGGATCATTCCTTTTCATTTAGTTCATAGAATTCCAACTCTTTTATATGCTACAATAGAATCTGGTAACCCTGACTTCTCCCAATGATTATCATGTCTTCTGTTATGTCTCTCAGTGGGTCTTCTGTAGTTACTTGCTCTTGAATCTGGATGAACAGAAGAAATTTGCAAGATTTCTGCAATCTGCGAATGGGTCTATATCCCAAAGTTAGCACTGAGCCTTCCCAAGTTGCCTTATTTTTTGCAGATTGGAAAAACTGATTTTCTTTGTCCAGTAACCAATTACACTTTTGCTGCTTTCATTTCTTGATATAACTCTTAGGGTATACTCTGCCCAAATATACTCCCTTTACTCTACCTGAATTATTTTCTAACAGATTTTACTTCTGCTTTTCTCTGTAATTGACCACTTAACTTACAAAAGCAAGGTGTCTTTCCTCTTCAAGACAAAGGATAAGCCAAATAAAAGGAACACATGCTTCTTGTGGTGTCCCACTATTACTATCACTATTATTTTTCTAGTTTCGATAAATATCCTTACCATATGACTTCAAGTCATCAGATTCTGTATGATTCCAAAAGTTGTGCCCTTAAAACTCTCTAGTGTCTGTCTCTTTAATCTACTTCTGATATTTGCCAATATTCTAGTGATTCAATCGTCCTTTCCACTTGTATATCTCATGTTTCTTTCCAACAGGAATATGATTGTTTTCCTAAGAAAAGTCCAAAGTTAGGCCAAGAATGGAGTCACACCCTACACTGTCAAGGGTGGTAGCATAGTAGAATCTCTGGCTACCCTTGATACTTTTCAAGTATGATTTTCTCCTTGAAGTCAGCCTAGTTTTTCCATTGCCAGCTTCTAATGAAAACAAAAAAGATGGTGGAATAAGAAGAAGCAGTAGAGACCAGCTCTTCCTCTACAATGATTACTACTAAGACTTAGAAGTCATGTCAGAGTAAGTTGTTACTGGGAAATAAAAGGGGAAATCACAGTGAATCATTTTTCCAGGTCAAATCAGGATAGGGAGACTGACAAAGGTTTGCAGACCCTTGGGAAAGCATCTAGGAAAGAAAGAATATGTATTCAACACTGGGCTCAACTGAAACTTGCCACTGTGTACTAGAGAAGGAAATTGTCCCAGAACCAGCAAGAAAAAGTCTGAGGCTGTGCAGTGAGCAGGGAAAGGAACAAATTATTGTCTCTATCACAATCACAACCTAAAGTTGGTTTACAGACCTAAGGTGAACTGATGAGGGAACTTGAATATAGGATGAATAATACATAACACATATGAACCAAACAACACAGCACCTAAATACTTAGAGGAAAAGCTAAATTAGTCATAGGAAAAATAGACAGTAAAACTATACTAGTAAAAGACCTCAATCAGTTTAATTATAATCTCTACAGAGATGATTCCAGAAGCTAAGTGTTGAGCCATGATTTCTCTCCTGACCTCCAGCCATAGATCTCCAACTACTTATCAAATATTTTAAGCAGTAATTTATTTCCTAAAGAAATCTAAAATTCAACATGTCTAAAACTGATCTCATTTCTACCCCAAAATCCAACTTTATTTTCAAACTTCTCCTTTTCTGCTGGGGGTACATACAAGGCTCAACCCAAATTCTACCTTCTGTAAGAGGACTTTGATCCCCCTCTGATGCCTGTCTCTAAGATTATCTTCTAATTATACTGCATGTATCTTGTTTGTAAAATAGCCAGAGATCTCTCCCACTTGGATAGAAGATTATGGGTTTGGATTTTGTTGCTGTTGTTTGCTTTCTTTATATTATTTATATATATAATGCTTAGCAGAGTGAACGGCATACTTAATAAATGTTGACTGGCTAAGTGACTGACAATAAGAGCAAAAGAAATGGCACATGGTGTTAGACAACTTGATTAAATTCTGCTTTGATGATGGAATCAATAAAACCTTTCATGGGATTATGTAAATGCCTTAAGAGTAGGGACAATATATTTCCTATGTTTTTTAAATTCCTAGAAATTCGCACATAATAGGAATTCAATAAATGCTTATTATTGATAATTACAGTGATGGTTCAAGTGTTCCACGTCCTCCTTACAAACTACTTTGTTTAGTATAAATTCATTACATGAAGAATTTGTTTAGAGTAGAATCTGTTTGAACCAACGTAATTTGGGTGTATACAAACTGTTAAGGTACCAAAGTCTTCAATATTTATTGTCGTTCAGTTGTTTCATAGTATCTGACTCTATGCAATACTATTTGGAATTGGCAAAGATCCTGGAGTATTTGCCATTTCTTTCTCCAGATCAATTTGCAGATGAGGAAAATGAGGCAAAAAAGTGTTAAGTGACTGCTGTAAGGCCATGCACAAGCAGCTTTCCAGAAGAATGCTACTGTGAGCAGCTTTTAAGGTTCTGATTTCACAGTATAGTAAACACTGTATTCCATAATAACTCAAAGCAAAACATTCACAGAAAATCAAGGTACAGCATTCACAATATTACAACTTATCACAGAAAATTAAAATATAATATTCACAACAGCTTATCATTAAAATGGCCACATAGTTTCTACCATAGTGGCCGCAAAGTTTTGAACAAAGAACAACCATCTGGTATCCCTAAGGAGCTTTGCCTCCCTACTCAGTCATTCAGTCATCTCAAAGTACAATAGTCAAAGTCTTCCACTCATGGGGCACATTAAGTTAACTCAATCAGTCACTTACTCAGTAATCAGTTACTACATACAGTCATTTAGTCATTCATTCATCATCAGAAAATACACAGACCCTCCACCCCTAGGTCATTAATAAGTTTACAATTCCTCAGTCAATACACAGTATCCAAGTAACATCTTCTTTCAGTTTGTCCGGGGTGGTTTCTCAGATTCCCTGGATCCCCTTCTATGGTCTTAGGTCTTACCTGAATCCACCAGTCACCTGGATTCAGAGGCAGACAGTTCTCATGTCCTTGTCTGGTTCTCTGGAGGTTCCTGCTCCATATTGGAGCTCACAGTGTCCAGACCATCTCAAATCCTTAACAATTTATGGTTCTAGAAATTCAAGGCTCAACCAATCCACAAACAGGCAAAGTCTTAGCATCTGGTCATGCTTCCTCAGTCTTCTGAAGTTCATTCAAAAAATCAGAATCACTTTATCTAGCCTGTGGATGGGGGAGGGGGGCTCCTGGACTCCTGGGCTCCTGTTCAGAAGAAGGCCACCACAAGTTCTCAGGAAATTCATACTGCTTCTCTGTTCTCATTTCTCTTCTATAGCTGTTCTGCCGCCAGATTCTTGTCCCAAGAAGTTCTGACTGTGCCTCTCTGGGGCTTTACTTATATACACACAGCATTAGCTTCCTGTTTTAGCCAACCCCTTCCCATTACATCAGGGACAGGGGTTCATACCTTCTGTTTCTTTCAGAGATTTGTAGTTACTAAGTGCTAAGTACCTGCTTACTTGACAATACAAAAAGGCAAGTCTTCAAATTCAAATTTGAAGGGTCTTCAAAAAGGGGTCTTCAAATTCAAATTTATCATCCTTACACTTGCCCAAGGCCTCATAACCAGTAAGTGTCTGAGGTCATATTTGAACTCAGTAAGATAACTCTTGCTGACTTCAGCCCCTGCACTTTAGCCACTGTGCTGCCACGCTATTCCACAATATTTATTACCAGTTATGTACTTCTTTATTCATTGTGCAATCATTGGCATTCACCTTTAAGGAGGTGCCCCTTAATTTTAATTTCCTGGGATCTTATGAGCATATCTGTAGTCACCCTACTGTAAAAGTTCATTAGTTTCATTTTCAGTTGTTCTTTTTTGTTTCTTTTAATTAAATACCAATCTCATATTGAGACTATTCTATCATAATAAGCAGATTACCTGCTCTTCACCAAACCTTTAAAAACACTGATTATACTTTCTGGTAGAGAGGAAACCAAGCTAGCTAGGTGGTATTACAAAGATGAATATACAATGCTTAGGGGTGGCCTTTGCCATGGAAAATGGTGAAGACAACTAGAGCTAGTACTCTCTAATTCAAAAGTTTCCAAGTTTGGTGCATTAAATATTCTTCAGAGTAAAAAAATTAATTGAGC
Organism: Pseudocheirus occidentalis; assembly: GCA_028646575.1. Lineage (NCBI taxonomy): Eukaryota > Metazoa > Chordata > Mammalia > Diprotodontia > Pseudocheiridae > Pseudocheirus > Pseudocheirus occidentalis. Next base: position 206,622,083 of record CM053598.1, read on the forward strand.
ATCATCTCCAAAATATATATTTATTCAAAAAGTGTATGTACACTATCATATATATGGGAAGTTAGGGAACACAGTAGGTATAGTGCCAGGCTCCAAGTCAGGAACACTATTATTCCTTAATTTAAATCTGGCCTCTGATACTTATTAGCTTTGTGACCCTGGGTAAGTCTCTTAGCTCTGTTTGCCTCAGTTCCTCATCTGTAAAATGAGCTGAATTAGAAAATAGTAAACCACTTCAGTGTTTTTGCCAAGAAAACCCCAAATGGATCATGGAGAATCAGACACAAATGAGCAGCTACTTCTCTATATATTACATAAATTACAAAATTTGTACATTGAAATAAAAAATGAAATTAAAATAAACAATATTCTAAGATAACTTCATTTCTTAATGCTACAACAAACTTTTGCTTTCAATTAAATATTGTTATTAATAGTCATTAACAATATTTGGAGAATCATAATTTAGAAAAAAATAATATTTGTTAGTAACAGTAAGATCATGTAATATACTTCATTATTTTTTTTAAATCTTATAATAATTTATCAAAGATTAGGTCTAGGTTCAGTTTATTTGGAGAGTTAATTTTTAATGTTTGTCATAGTAAAAAAAATAGTTATGAATGAAAGAAGTGCATTATTGCCTGCAGTTAATCTCTGCGGCCCAGATAAATTAATTGGGATTTGCCTAAGATCACACAGGTAGTGACAGAAGTGAAATTTGAACCAGACTCCTCTGCCTCCAAATTTCTTACACCTTCTAATGTGCTATGTTTTATTGTTTTGTTGTTGTTGTTTTTGTTGTTGTTGTTGTTGTTGTTGTTGTTGTTGTTAAAGCCCAGGGGTCTGGGATAAGATTTTACTAGGTTTTTTCTTATTTTTATTTGATTGTTTTTGTTACCAGTTATCAAATTTATAGCATAAGATGATTTGTCCTTGCCATCTACAAACTAGAATTAATTAAAATGATTCATACAACAGAGAATGAAAAGATTTTTTAAAAATCATTAAGAATTATTATAGTAAGAATTGAATTTTTTTCACAGAGTTTACAAAAATACTACCTTTTCTTGTCATCTATATACATTCAGAGATGGATTACCTAGTCTATCCTGTAACATGCACATATCTAATTCTTTACATTAAATTAATAATTAGATTTTTTAAAAATAAGGTCTTTACCTCTTACTTCAGTCATGCCTGCAAGAAGGAAATAAGAAAATTACCACAATGAGGAATGGTGTTTCTTAGAATAGGTATTGTTGATAAGCTGTATCCAAGAGCTCTGCTTTTTGTAGAGAAATACATTATAGATGAGTCTGCAGACATTTTTACAAGGTCACTTCATTCAGGCTGGAAAGTGGCCAACACAATGTCATTATTTAAGACAGGATCTGGGAACACTTCAGGAAATTACAGACCATTTAGTTTTGATTCCATTGTGTGTGTGAGGTGGGGGTAAGTTTTAGAAAGTAGTTTAGGAGATTAAATGGGAAACATTGAGAAAAGCACAGCTTGATTAAGGATAGCCAATGTAATCTCAGGAATGAAAAGTCATGCTTCACTAATTTCTGGACTTCATTAAGGAAACAAATGCCAAGAAAAGCAAATAAGTGCCACCCAATTCCTATTTCCAAATTTTCAGAAGCTTTTTCATAAAGTTTTACTTACTATGAATTTAAGAAATAAAATGAAAACCAAAAAAGTTAGCTCTTAAAATCAGGAAAAAATGTGCAAAAAATTCAAAAGAAGAATAAATAACAAAACAAATCAAGGATTAGAAAGAATTAAATCATTCTAAAAGTTTTAAGGAATGGGAAGAAAATAATTCAGACACTATGATCTACCTTTTAAAAAAATGAGATCCCAGGTAGTGAAATAATCTAAAACATACCATTTTTTCCTCACTGTTGTCATTATCAACAAGTTTTTAAGAATCACATTTGATATTTCCTTATTATTGTTGTTGCTGCAAATCTTCTATGGCTCTTACTCCAACACTGATTTGAGCTTTCTACTCTTTCTTCCTTTCCTTTAAAACCTCATTCACATTCTTCTCTCCAATATTAGAGGTTATATTCTTTATAACTCATCTTATCTATCCTGTCTTCCCTCCTAGAACATTCTCTATCCTTTCCTTGTCCCTTTGCTCTCCTATTTCCTTTCTGAATGAAATGTATTTCTATACCAAAACATCTTTCTTTATTTGGTTCATACCAAAGTGATGTTCATGAGATTCCCATTCCCCTCCCTCTTCCACCATGACTATATATTCTTCATCTTATGTTTCTTTATTATGCAATTTTTCCCTGCCCTTCTTCCTCCTTTCTTCTATAGTACCTTCCACCTTGTCCTAAAAGAATTAAAACAGAAAACCACTCACAGACCTTCCAACATGTTTATGTTTCTCTATGACCTTTGATGATGTTAGGGTTCTGAGATGACAATTATTTCTTATCTCCCTGTTAACATGTAAACAATTCATCTCTGTATGATCCCTTTAAATTAAACAAGTATATATGCCTTGTTTTATATTTCTCTTGGCACCTGCACTTCCCTTTCCAAATGTCTATTCAGTTTTGACCTTCTTTATTTTTAATCACAAATGCTTGGAAATCCTCTATCCATTATAGGTCCATTTTTTTCTCTTCAGTTTTATGCCTAGTTTTGCAGATGGGTTATATTTGATTGTAAGCCTTTATTTCTTGCCCTTGGAACATCACATTCCAAGCTTTCCTGTTCTTTATTTGGCAGGTGGCAAATCTTATGAGAATACGATAGTCATTCTTTGCTACTAACTCATTTTAGTTGCTTGTAGTACTTTCCAATTCACCTAAGAAATCTGCATTTTGGTTATGGCATTCCTGAGAATTTGTATTTGGAGATTTTTTAGAAGTGACCAGTGGAATCACTCCTTTTGACAATGCAATCTGAGTCTACAAGTTCTGGGTAGTTTTCATTTATAATTCCTCAAGATGTGGTATATACACTTCTTTTTCTGATCATAGTTTTCAAATTGTCTGATAATTCTTTGACTTATTTTCCAGGCCAGTTCTTAAAACATCATATTTCTTGCATTTAGCTATTTTTTTTCAATATTTTGGCTCTGTTTTTGACATTTCTTGTGGCCATTGTTTTCTCTCTGGACCATTCTAACTCTCAGGTCATTCAGTTCTTCAGCAAGGTTTTCCACTTCTCAGTCAGACATCAATTTTCCTTCCTATTCTTTCCTTCCTAGTTTTCCCCAATTCTTTTTATCTCATTTCTTTTCTTCCAAGCACTACTATAGTCTCTGTGGCCAGGGCATCTTTTTCTCCTATGCTTTACCTGAACTTATTGTGGGGTTGCTATTTCTTTGAAATTTACCCCTTGGGCGTTTCTCAAAACAAGATATTTCCTCATTCTATTTGGAATTTTCTTTGGCTTGCTTAAGTCATTCACTGTGTCATATCATCCATTTTTAGGCAGGAAGAAGGGCAGGGACATGGGGGAACTGAGCTTGCTTAGGTCAGGCTCTGCAACTGAATGATGGTGGCAAAGCCTTCCTAACTCTGAGAACAATGGTTCAAACTAAGCCACTTTTTCAAGGGATCCAAAGTCTGTATAGAAACTAATTCTTACCACGGGGCTCCAGGACCTTCGTCTGCTGTAGACTATGCCAGGGATGCTTTCCTACTATTACTGGGCTCAGTGGTTACTCTCCTGTGTTGGGTTCTCACCACAGACTTCAGGGACTGCTTGACCTTTTATCCTGCAGCCAGATTGGGGTAAGTAGTGTTTTGTCAAATCTATCTTGAATGCCATAAGGTTATTTTCTCTGACTAGGTTTTAGAAAAGGCTAAGGTTAAGCTGGCATAGGCTTGGGTACTCGTAGGTTCAGGGTAGGAGGGAGGCTGTCCTGAAGTTGTTCCCTCTGTCTTGCAGGTCCCCTGACTTCGAAGAGGCTCAGACTATGCTCCATGTTCAGGCTGGGAATGCTAGAACTGCCCAAAGCCTCAACCTACCCAGACGTGTCTATCCCAGGATCTCTTCAGGATTCTGGGGTTTGCTCAGTAGTTTCTTGGGTTGGGTAGGGAAGTCTAGAGGTAATTTTTTATTTTTTTTAATTTTCATGGTTTTTTTTTTACATTTTGAGTTGCAAGTTGTCTCCCTCCCACTCTCCCAATCTTACATTAGAGAAGGCCAATATTTGACATACACATACAGATACATACACAGTCAAACAATATATACCTCCACATATCAGTTCTTTTAGAGATGGTTTAAATTTTATTTTTTCTTGGCTCATTATTCCATTTCTAAGCTTAGATAGTATGTTTAGGAGGATCTAGTGTTTTAGTCTTCAACTTCCCTCAATCACTTCTAGATTCTTTTGTGTTTTTCCACTACACAACATCCTAATAAAAGTGAGTGAGGAAATGTGATTAGAAAACAGTCAGGTTATAATGATTGGAATAGAGTTCATTTCATTTTAAATCTATGGGGCCATCCAGAAAATAATGAAACTGTCCAGAAAAATAATGGTCCAGTTCGGAGACAAAGTACACATAAATCATGGTCTTAGCACTTAAAAAATGGAGCTTGGGAGGACCCCTGAACAACTGAGAATGTGTTCATTTATTTACTTAATTGTACGGCCCTTGCATTGAGGCTAGATTCCCCTTCTCTAAGAAATATTGCCACGTCACCTGACTCTCTTCTTGACCCCTTACATTCCATTTTTTCAACGTTATCATTTCACCAAAACCCCTCTCACCAAAGTCACTAATGATTTCTTAATTTTCCTACCTATTTAACTACTCCTTCTCAGTCTTCTTTGCTGGATGCTCATATAGATCATGCCTTTAGCCCTAGGTATCCCACAAAGTTCTGTCCTAGGATGTCTTCTTATTTCCCTCTGTACCACTTCATGATCTCATAAGTTCCCATGTATTTAATTAATCTTTTTATTTTACTAACAATTCTCAAGTCTACCTGCCCCACCGCTTTGCTGACCTCCAATCTCATATCTCCACTTGCCTTTCAGACGTCTTGAATTGGATGCATAGTAGGCAGCTTAAACTCAACATGTCTAAAATAGAACTAGATGTAGGAAAGAGGGGTGGGGGAGAGGGGAGCAGAGAATAAGGTGCATGCCTGGAGAAATGGTTTGGAAATGATCAGAAAGTAATGGGTTAATTGTAGGCAAAATAAAGTGAAAACTTGCTTCTCAGGGCTTAGGATCCCAGGGACACATACTAAGGTTCCATGATAAGGGTACAGGTGAAGAGAATGAAAATGGCCTGAGTATAATTAGCATGGTTTAGAAATAGCCAAGAAGGGAAAAGCACATCAGGAAAAACAGAAGACAGTAACTAGTTAAGCTGATCTGGATCTCATTGAAATACCTTTATTATTGCCTCTGTCCTTAGAGTGGGAGAAACTGTTTTCTATTTACCTTTCTCTGTCTGATGCAGTGAGAGATGGGGGGTGGGAAGAAATACAAATTACAAACATATATACATACATACATACACACACATGCATGCATACGTATTTTAATGTGTATATGTGTATACATGTGTATGTGTTTATGAAACATATGCATTCATATGTGTGGATATTTACATATACATTAATAGGCAGATAAAAGAGAGAGACTTCACTTAACTTTCTTAACTTCCAGGCAAAGCAATTGACATTCTAGAAACTTTATTCAATTGATCATTTACATTTATTTCTACACTAGTTTGAAATTAATTATTAAAAACTAGAAGATCATCTAATATGATTTTGCCTAGGAATGCTCAGAGTGGGGCTGATAATAGGAAAATTAACTCCTTAAGTCCAACTAAAGTGAGATCAGGAGAAAGAGCAATTTTGCTATTAATAATATTTTTCCAAAGTGCATATGCATATTTCTGTTCAAATTATGGCCCTGAACCTTTTCCTTTGAACCTGGAGAAACAAACTGACAAGGAAAATGAGTTAAAAGTCATATAATATAGAGATTAAATCTTGAAATATTTAAAGTTTGCTCTAGTTCTGCTGACCTTGCCAGCCACTGAGATAGCTTAAGGCATGTGCATAAATCCTGACAGACATAAACAAACACACACACAAACACAATATATACATACACATGTACACATACATGTGCATATATACATATATGTACATAGTTTTCATTTTATTATTTAAATTACCTTTCAAACCAAGTTTGCTTCACAGCCACTTGAAGCTACTGACACTGAGTCACTCTCACTTGAAAGATATCTTTGTCTCTGAGTATTTTAAATTTTGGCTGAATCTTAGCCCAGGTTTTCTTTCTTTATTGGAGTCACTTTTAAATACTCATTTTTGAAATTGTTTCTTATTTTTTCCTGCATCATGGATTTTAAAGATTTGGTTTTCTGATTTTGTTTGGTTGAAATTGTTTCTAATCTCTCATGACTATGGCCCTTTTTCAAGATCGAGTCAATGTATTTATGGGGTATTTTAAATGAAAAGTGCCAATTATTCATGCTTCTGATTAATGCGTTTAGTATGATAAGATTATGTTCACATGCAATTGATATTGATTTATTGGATGTTGCTTGTGTAGACTGATTTTTGCTATATATGTGAGGTTGTTATTATTATTGTAACATACTTTACAAGTCATTTTGTGCTGTCACTAATATGTACACCTGCTTTAACTGTTTTGTTTGCTATCTTAATTGTGCAATTCCTGTATAATCTGCAGTTCAACTCCTTATTTTAGTATTATTAGTTTGCTAAATACCATCATATCACACTAATTTAAAAATAAACAGAAAGCAATAATTGAAATTTATTTTTCTGTCAAGTCTAAAAAGGAAATAGATATCTCTTGATATTAGAAGCAGACCCAAATATAAAATTGAGGACATGATAAAATCATTGAAAAGAGCTATGAAATATTTAAAGAATTGCAAAATAATGCAGAATTAAGTGTGATCATATTACTCAGGAGGTGTTTTATGACTTACAAGAACCATTTGACCATTCTTAAATTCCTGATGCACAGATAGTTAGCAAACTGCACTGGAAAATTAATATCCAGATCTTTCTTTGAGAGTAAGAGTCACTTTAAAAAGTAGAAACCTCAGAGGACAGAAGAGGCTTGACAGTAGAAAACTTGAGAGGCATAAATCAGAAAAAGAATTTCACAGGTAGACTAGTCTGGGCTTAGGTCTCCTGCAAAAGAGGAGTCCAGTCTTCTCATGAAAAGAACTCTCTGGAGATCAACTGTGGAAATTTACGTTTGCTAATGTGTAGAAACACTATGGTAGTGTCTAGTATCTTAGCTGGAAAAAAGAATAAATTAATAAAACAACTAAAAGTAATAGATTTTAGACATATGTAGGACCTGAAAACTGCATAACCTGGATTCACATGGCAAGTATGTCTATAAAACTTAGAGGGGCAGTTTGGTGGTAGTGGGACTCCACAGAAAGTATATACCATACCTACCCACTCTACTTCTTAGTATAGGAGAAAGGAGTTTTCTGAATCTGTAATCTGAGAAAACACTTGACTACAGAGGGTGCTAGAGGGAGAAACAAATATCCTTAAGACACAAATAAAGTTAGATCAGAGAGAATATACAGAGGTATAAGATCACTCTATGAATTTCAGTAACCACTCAATAATCTTGAGTGACACAGAAGTTAAAACATTTGATCTGGCTGCCATATGTAGCAATTAATCTGGAAAGCAGATATTCAGCTATAATGAGAGACTAACTGGAAGATGGCTCAATTTCAATAATCTCTGGATTATTTTATATTCATAAGCCCTACGGAATCAAAGCAAGGGAGCCACATTGCAGATATAGATTTGATGATGGAACCTCATAGGAAAATTGTTAAGAAATGGAATGCCAAATAAAATAATTATACCTTGAAAGATAAAGGACCAAGATAAATGCTATACTGGAGCTGTTGTAGGTACACCTGTACAAAGAGTATGATGGTCACTAGAAACCAATTGCCGTAATCAGCAAAGGACTTAGTGACAGTTATGCTCTCTGTCTCACATAAACAAGAATTCTAAGCTTTGAAGAGAGCTACCACTGAAAGATTCAATGATTATGTGTAGGGAACCAAGTTTCAAGTATTGACTTGTCATATTTTGACACTGTCATATTTTGACCAGGTAGAGGCTGATTAACTGAGAAGAGCAATAGCAGTAGTCAACTATGCAATAAGCAAATACTGTAAACCAGGGAACACTAATGTGGATGCAGTTATCCTTTCCAAAGAGTCATGTGATAGTGAAGCCATGATGACACCTAAGGAAAGAGTAAAGGCTATATGTGAAACCCAGAGATTTGGGTCACAGAAAAGAAGTATAGATAAGAGAGTGATATTTCTACTACACAGAATCCTTGAAACATAATTGAACCTTATTTCATTGAACTAAACCTACCAAAAATTAGTTTATACAGCTAGAAAAGACAATAAAAAATCCATATGGAAGAACAAAAGGTAGAAAAGATCAAGGGAATTAATGAAAAGAAATGCAAGGGAAGGTTGCCTAGCTGTACCAGATCTTAAATTGAATTATAAAGCAGCAATCATCAAAACTGCTTGGTAATCTCTAAAAAATAGAGTCATGGATCAGTGGAATAGGTTAGCAACACAAGACACAATCATCAATGACTATAGTAATCTACTGTTTAATCAACCCAAAGACTCCAACTTCTTGGATAAGCATGCTATTTGATAAAACCTGCTGAGAAAACGGGAAAAGAGTATGGCAGAAACTATGCATAGACCAACATCTTACACCATATAGCAAAATAAAGTCCAAATAGATACCCAATTTAGATATAAAGATTGATACTATAAGCAAACTGAGAGAGCAAGGAAGTTTTTATTCATCAGATTTTAAAAGAATGGAAGAATGTATGACCAAACAAGAGATAGCAAATATCATGAAATGCAAAATCAATAATTTTAAGTATATTAAATTGAAAAGATTTTGTACAACCGAAGCTAATGTAACCAAGATTAGGAGGGAAGCAGAAACGTGGGAAACAATGTCTCTGATAAAGGTCTCATTTCTAAAAATATATAGATAACTGAGTCAAATTCATAAGAATACAAGTCATTCCCCAATGGATAAATGGTCAAAGGATATGAATAGGCAGCTTTCAGATGAAGAAATTAAAGTCACAAGAAAAAATGTACTAAATCACTATTGATCAGAGAAATGCAAATTAAAACACATCTGAGGTACCATATCACCAATATCAGATTGACTAACACTACCAAATAGGATAATGATAAATGCTGGAGAAGATTGGTAAAAATGGAACACTAATGCGTTGTGGGTGGGGTTGTGATCTGATCCAACCATTCTGGAGAGCAATCTGGAACGGGTCCAAAGGGCTATAAAAATGTTCATAACCTTTGTCCCAGCCATACCACTTCTAGGTCTGTATCCCAAAGAGATTACACAAATCAGAAAAGGATCCACATGTACAAAAATATTCATAGGAACTCTTTGTGGTGGCAAGGAGTTGGAAATTAAGGGTATATCCATGAGTTGGGGAATGGTTGAACAAGTTGTAGTATATGAAGCTACTGGAATATTATTGTGCTGCAAGAAACGATGAGCAGGCCAACATCAGAAAAACCTGGAAAGACTTAAATGAATTGATGCTAAATGAAGTGAGCAGACCAGGATAAAATGGTATGCAGTAATAGCAATATTGTGTGATGACCTACTTTAGTAGACATATTTCGTCTCAACAATGTAAGGATATAAGACAACTCCAAAAGTTTCACGATGAAAATTGCTATCCACATCCAGAGAAAGAACTTTGGAGTCTGAATGCGGTTCAAAGTATATTATTTGCTCTCTCTCTTTTTTGTTTTTTCTTTCTTGCAGTTTTTCCCATTGGTTCTAATTCCTCTTTACAACATGACTAATGTGAAAATAGGTTTACTGTGAATGTATATGTAGAGTCTATATCAGATTGCTTGCTGTGTTGGGATGAGGGAAGGGGAGAGATGGGGAGAAAATTTAAAAGTCAAAATCTAAATGTTGAAAGCTAAAAATAAATAAATTTCATTTAAAAAAGAAATAATTTGGGCAAAAAAGTGAAGGTAGACAATTCAATTTCCATTCCTTAGGAAGGCACTTTCTTCTTGAGACAATAATAGAAGACTGTCAGTATGCTATGGAACACTGTACTGAATTGTTGATTATTCTACCAGGTGTCAGGAAGGAGCTGGTGCTATGCAAAATGTACAGCTCTACAGTCACAAAAATTTTACTGTGGACACATGGCCAAAAGAAAACTTTATAACTCATAAGAAAGACATTTGGTAGGTCCAAGATGTCAGAAGATGTCATAGAAAGGTGGGATATATGAACCATATGGTCAAAGGAAAATACTACAATTCAAGATCTATATTTGGACAATAGAAGCAATGGCAAATTTTGTGATTTGTGTGCACTGATTTTTAATATCTGTAATAAGTTAGTAATAATATGAGGCATATTTTAGAAGCAACTAATCATTTCACCAGGTATGCAAAGGCTTATGAAACTAGGAAACTAAAATTTACCGTTGCTTCTAAAATATTCTGGGAAAAGCATTTCATAGTTCATGGATTTTCGATAAGCTTGATTCTGATCAAGGTAGAAATTTTGGAAGCAAGTTTCTTACAAAAATGCTAGTGTTGACGGGTGCTAAGTCAAAGTATAGATGAATGATATAGAGAACATAGAATTATACCCTACCATCCTCAAGGAGATCCACTGCCTAATCATTCCAATTGCACATTGAACATACTAAAAACATTAAGATCTAAACAAAAATCTCAGTGGAGTCAACATGTGTAGTTTCTGATATATATGTAAACCTCTACAAGGAATAATGCTACAAGTTTTACACTATGGCTGCTAATGTTTGGACAATAATCATGCCTATGAAGGCTTTGGAATTTCAAAGCATTTTGAAGGTACTCACAATGAATAATCTTGGCTAAAAGATTGTGCTTGTCCTTCATTTTTGAAGAGGACCATGGCATCATGGAAATAATGACATGACTTGAAGTTGACTTTGATTTGAGTGAAGGATGGCTGTGCAAGGTCACCAGCCTCACTTTCTCCATCGGAGCCATCTGGATCCAGAGAGTAGATGTTCATCAGGTTAAAAGATAATGTGAAATAAGCCTACCAACTACTCTTGACTGGTCAGAAGAGTTATGAGAAAAACAAATGTTTGGATGCCTGAAGTAGTTTTTGAGACCTTCAATGAAGGTCTTCAATGACGAGTTTGAGTTTTGCTGAGAAATCTTGTTGTTCAAGGGACACACAAGCTAGTGGAACAATGAAAAACTACTCCACAACAAACCAATCAAGGCCTAGGAAACCTGCCTATTCATAGAACAGCCTGAGAGTACTGTGAAGACTCTTTAAAGATATTTTATTACAGCTACCTGTTGCCACAGTAGAGTCAGACTCTATGATAAGGAGATGGAAAAAAGTGCTGAACAATTACCTAAATAGACTCTTTTTTATTTAATTTTATTTTTTTTATTTTATTGACTTGTTTGTTTACTTTTAGGTTACAAGATTCAGTTCCAATATCATTTGAGTTTCAGATTTTTCTCCCCTTCCTCCCCACCCCTCCCACCCCTGCCATGGTGTCATACAATCATGTATAGGATCTGCAAACTCCTTCACATTGTACAATATTCTGGTTGTATAGGTGTTATAGCCAATGGAGTGAACA
>CM053598.1:206634334-206664172 GCA_028646575.1 Pseudocheirus occidentalis
CTCAACGCATGAGCACTTGGCTCTGATCAATCGATTCAGCCCCCCTGTGGGGTCTGCAGGCAAGAGGCTCTGAAGCAGCCCAATGAGGGCCACTGATGGTTCCAGCAGTTCCCTTCCCCCACTGCTTCCTTGCCCCGTGGGCAGATTGGCCGAACTGCTTTACCACCCCCAAATTAATTTTCAAAGTTTCCCTTTCACTAACCATCTCTGACAATTTTAACATTCCCTTAGGCAGGTGCTTTAGGTTTTCTTTGAAGTAGACTCAAACTGCAGTTTGGGAGGCTCAGCTCCTCATGGCCACCCTGGGGCCTTGCCTGGCCACAGCTGCAATTTTGGGCTGGCCCGGTCTCTGCTCCGCTGAGGTGTGAGCTGCCCCTCTCCCGTCCTTGTTCCTCATGCCTTGGTAGATGTGGAGGTGCTGGAGGCTGTAGATCTCTCCTGCAGACTGGCTGCGGGGCTCTGCTTAGCTCAGCCAGTCTCCTTCCCACCATCCCAGGCCTGGCCATGATCTCGGCTTCACGCTGTTCCAGTCTCTGCTCCTGGCGGCCGTGCTGAGCCCCTGCTGCCGAGCTGCCTTCAGCGAGAGATGTGTTCTCTGTGTTTTTGTGAGTCTGAGAGTCCTAGAATTTATCTGGGCTCATAATTATATGGGTGTTTAGAGTGGCAGTGTGGGAGCTGCGGGACCTTGCTGCTTCTACGCTGCCATCTTGGCTCCGCCCCTTCCTGCCCACTCCAGAAAAACTTAATCCAACTCCAGCTAAATTTTATTTTCCAGTCTTTTTTTTTCATCCAGGGCTGCTATTCGGATGCAACACCTGCTGTGTTCTCTTGCAGCACGAGCTATTCGTCATTCAGGTCTACTGTGCTTCTTGTTGTCCATAAGCATGCACACGTTCCACGTACCAATGGTGAGTAGAATAATTCTGGCAAGTATTTTTTACCAGTGTTTTACGCGCTGTTGTGTTTTGGCCAAAGGCTGAGGTAGCCACCTGTTATGGTGAGAAGGCCAGAGTTAGGTGGAGCAGATGGTCTTTAGGACACCTTTTCTAACCCCTTCCTCATGCCAGGAGGAAAACAGTATAGTCCTTTATAAGGCTGCTCATACATCCAATGGGCTTCCAAATTCCACTGCTCTTTCAGTCCAGTGAGAAGATGCCTCCATAGCCTGGGCCACCTGTGTGTAGCATTGTGCCTACAGCTCCCAGTGTATCCACACCTGGTGATTCATCTCTAAGCTGTCATAGGACTTCAAGGTAGATTAAATAGCAAGATAGTAAAATAATAAAACAATTTATTATTGAATTATAAAATAATGTAATTATTATGAACTTATTGAATAGTAAAATGGTATGAGTGATGCCTTTTGATTCATGTATAACCTGAAGTGAAGCAGAGTTGCATAAAGTCTGCAGTTTTGCCCTCCCTTCTAGAATCATCAGAGTCCAATGGCAAGATAAAAGTCAGGATGACTGACCATGGCTAAAGATGCATTGGATGACCTTGTATCTTCAATATCTGACCAAATTCTAAGTTCTCCACAACTCTAGCATCAGTTGCCTTCGTGGCTGTTGAAACAAAATGTTCACATCCACCTAGTCCTACAGAGAAGTCCTCATATGCTTGGGATAGGCATCCTCCAGATCACAAATAAATTTAAGGCTTATCATTACCCTCAACCTGGTTTCTCTCATCTGTGGAGATCACTTTACTAGGGTATGGCCACTGGGCAAACCAGTTTCTTGGAGCCACAGGTGAGAGCCAGTTGGCGGTGGATTCCAGAGGTGTATGAATATTTCTGAGAAGGGCTCAGCAGGTCTCACAACAGAGGTAGTAGTTCTCTCTTAACATCACTTACACATCTAAAACAAATCTAACCCACTGAAAACAAAATTCCCAAAGAGATAAGAAACAAGCCAATGTCCTGGGAAAGGAAATCACCCAGAACATGAGTCCTGGGCACAGTAATTGAATCTTTCAGTGCCCAGCAAGTTTAGTTCTTAAAGGGCTAAGACTAAGTAGCGAAGAAGATGCTAAACTACATTGGTAGAGGAAGTTCCTCATCAACAACTCCTGTATCAATGAAATCATAGGTCTTAAAATAGATAAACAGAAAACCCAACAATCATGTTTTCATCATGCATTATGCATAAGATAAGGATTTAGCAATTATTTAATTGATAAAAGGAACTCCCAGGAGAAGAAACTCCCTCTACCAATACAGGTCACAATTTTTTCTCTACATTTTATAGTTTTAAGGGTTGACTATAGCGTAAGGAATTTTCCTTGAGCAAATTACCTCCACCAATGCAGAGAGTTGCCTAGGACTCTGATACATACATATACACAGGCACATGTGTGCATATACATATATGCAAGTACATATGCATGTGTGTGTCTCCAATGTATCAGAAGTGAAAATTGAACCCAAACTGTCTTGATTCTAATGTCAAATTGTTTTATACACTATGTCACTCTATCTCTTAGTGCCCCTGCTTTATATCTCTATTTAAATGAAGGTAGGAATGAGTAAGCATTTGTTGAGTACTGTATGGCAGGCACTATATTAAGATACAAATAGAAAAGTAGAAGAGTTCCTATTTTTAGGGTGCTCACATTCTAATAATGAGAGACAGTATATATCTTTGTAGCTATATATATTTATATAATGAAATGTGCTGAATTTAGTGTTTTGATTTAGGAGACATGTTCTCTCAAGAAAATATTAAGAATCCCAAACATATGCATTAGAAGACAAAGTTATAATGACTAAATAATTTTCTCCACCAACCATATGTTGCTAAGAAACTAAGTTGCTATGGTCAAATAATAGATGTGCTAAAGAGGTATAATGTCCACTGAATCATGATGAGGGAAAATTGAAAATTGCCATCCTTAATAGCAAGAGATTTAAATAAGCTGAAGTGAATATATTTGCAATGGTAGAAAAAAGAGAGGGAAAAACGAGAAATACTATTTAATATAATGAAAAAATAGGGCTCAAATAGAGAAAAAGAAATGGCATGAATGAGATAAAAGCCAGGAATGTCAGAGAACAGGGGGTTCGGTGGAGGTGGGGAAAAGGGCAGAAGAGAAAAGCTTGAATGAACCTCCAAAATACAACAGCAACATGATCTATGAGGCTCTAGTGAGAAAACCAGAGTTGACAATTGGTGTCAAGGCAGCAACAGCAGACGTTTTTCTGGAATAATGGTAGAATGATTATCAAAGAAGAATATTTTGACCTGCAGACAATAGTAGTGTTTCATTGGCAGCTGGACAAGGATACACATAAACAAACACAGAGGAAACAACAGCCTGGTATTTGGGGGAGGGGAAGTAAGGGACGAAGGACAGGACAAGTTGGTGAACATTTCCTATTAGTGACTAGTGCAAAGAACCAGTTGTTAATTTTTTAGTGTGAGCATTAACTATCAGCAAATATAAATCAATGGGGCTTCGATTATTTTTGTTGTTGCTGCTATTGATTCCAGGCTTAAGAAAGTGGTGGAGCAAATGCCAGTAATGAAAAGTCAACCAACTGATACAACAGACACAAAAGAAATGAAATTTATTCTCCCTTATTTGTCTGTGGAATCATGTATTATTATCCTTCACTGGTAACCCCAAACCACTCATTACATCTTTCCTTTCTCTAGATTTCTGTAATAGTTAGTATCTCTTTCCAATTTATCATCTACTTAGAAAACTAGGTAATTTATTATTGCTTAAACTCTATATATTTTGTCTTTCCAAGTAGACAGTCCTGATGTCAGTCTACTATTTTTTTATATTTTCATTTCCACAATGCCTTACCTTAATAGGTATTTAATAGATTTGTTGATTGACTAAGCATTTACAAGACAATGTAATAGACTAGAATGTCATCTGTACTTTAATCAATCTTCTGTGTATAAAGTATGCTAAATGTTCCATATTCCCATTTTACAGAAATAAAGGAAGTGAATTTTTCCAGCAGCCCTGGTTGAGTGAACAGACACTAGACTTAAAAGCATGAAAATCTCCATCAGAATCCTCCCTCACATACTTAAAAGTGATGTGACCCTGAGTGTCTCTTAACCTCTCTGGGCCTAACTTTCCGCACTGGTAAAATGAGGGTGTTGTACTAGATTTATTCTTGGGCATCTTTCAGCTCTAAATAGATACTTCTATGATTCTTTTGTCTCTTTTGCTATTTCGAGAATCCACATAACTGTTCCTCAGGACTTCAAAGGACATAAATGTACCTCTTCTCAGATTTATCACATGTAAGATTAAGAAAGTAGAGGAACTTGAGTCTCCAAATGAATTAGCAATAAAGGACTTAATTGCTTGAGTTGCTTTTTGACCCAGCTGCTATATCAGCCTAGTTTGTCTCTGGCAAAGAGAGATGGTATATAGTCAAAGGAGTAAGAGAAATTTCTGACACTTACAGGTCTTGGCTAAGAATTCTTACACCTCACTCCCCAACACATACTTTTCCATTCAGTGTTCAGTACCCTGAATAAAATCTCTTGGCCATCCCCTTTGCCTGGAATATCTTCCCTCTTCTGCTCCAAGTATTAAATTTCCTAGCTTCCTTTAAGTCCCAGGTAAAACCCTACCTTCTACAGGAAACCTTCCACATTTTCTCTTAATTCTAGTACTTTCCCTCTGTTAATAGTTTCCTATTTACCCAGGATATAGTTCACTTCAAATGTATTGATTTGCATGGTGTCTCCCTCATTATATTGTAAGCTCTTGAGAGCAAAGTCTTTATTTTGTTTCTTTTTGTATCCCTTGGAGTATTTAGCACAGTGCCACATAGTAGGAACTTAACAAATGTTTGTGATTGATTGATGTGACAGGGCACTCCTCTTTTCCTACTTGCTACTCTAGACTTGAGGTCCTGCCCTACGGTCATGTTGGTAAGGTAGAGGTAGAGAACAAGACCAGAACTCCTTCTTACTCCTAAAGGCCTTCTCTCAGCAAATGCACCATCACATTATGATCTAATTCCTTTACCTTCTCCTAATCCTTCCTACTCAGAGGATTTCTGAGGCCTCATAGGATGCAGTATCATGACCACCTACCACAAACTTAAACCTTCTAATTATGTTTCTCAAACAGCACTCTAACTATTCTATCTGAACTTATTTCTCAATAATTAGCACACTCCCACTTTCCCCATCCCTGGGATTCTGAGCTAAATCTTGTTTCCAACCATCTACTTCTTTACTCCCCATCTACCTCAATTATACTCCCTAAAATTTCATCCTGCAGATCTACCTTCCCCTTCCACTGTGCCCTTTAGAATGCCTGTGCCATAATTTATAAACCTTTCATCTAAAACTTGTCCTTTTTTCACTCCTTCCATCTTCTAACACTCACTTAGAATAGGTCATATTCTAATGACATTGTTTCTCATCACATTTTCCAATACTGACTATACTTTCTCTCACCATCATCTGCGCTCCAAATCTGGTAATGACAGAGAACTCAGGATGTTCCTTGCTCCCCAAACCACTTCTAAATCATTGTTATTCAACACCCTTTCCTCTTTTATGGTTCACATTATTCATATTTATTGTTCAATGTAGATTTTGGTGGCCATTATCTATCAACCCCCCAGGATGTTTTCCTTATTCAATGACTCCAGTGACATGCTAAATCTTTCTCTCCACCCTCCACTTTTGCCCTTATACTAGATTTCATATAATTATTGTTATATAATTATATAAGTATGTATCATATATAAGTTATAGATATATATTTTATAGTTATATATACTCACAAGACAGATATTCCCACAAATATCTTAACTTCCTTAATCTACTCAATCCCCATACTTGCTCACCTGCTCTTCTTCAGCTGCATTTATTGATCTTGTAATCCATCACTCCATTTCCATGTTATTGAACTCTGAAATGCCTTTATCTGATCATAACCTTTTATCCTTCCATTGTTCCATTTGCTTGTAATACATAAGCCGGTCTTCATTCTTACCTTGACCGCCATTTCTTCCACTCTTCAATACTTTTCCATGTCATTGTCCCTGTACTGTCTATACTTCTCTATCTTGACTCCATGGTAAACTAGCTAACTCTACACTATCCTGTACTCTAAAATCTTTTCAACCTTGTCCTTTCACCAATCACAGCTTGCCAAATTCCAACACTAGATTACTCCTACCACACACCTCTTCCACCTCCTACCATTCACCTCTTTTATGAGCTGTTGATCAAAGCTAGAAGAAATCACAGACCATGCTGACAAATTTATGTTCTCCAAAATCAACTGGACCCTCACTTCATCAAGGTAATTATTCTATTCCTTCCTAATTGATCCATTAGCCACAGTGAGGTTCCAAACCCTTTCTTCTCTATTCAATCTCACATAGCCCTCCTATTCTCAACCTCTGAGCTAAGAACTTTTTCACATGTTTCGTTCAAGAAAAAGCACCACTTGTCATAAACTCCCCCTTCTCTCTTCCTCATCTCACTCATTCAGACACCTTCCCCCTCTACCTTCATTTCTCCTCCAGTCTCTAATGAAAATAAAATGACCCTTCTTGGCAAGACCAACCCTTCTACATGTCCCTTTAATCTCATCATCACCTATCTTCTGTTACAGGTTTCCTGTACTCTACTGAACTGCTATCTCCATATAGATCCAAGGATCCCTCAGCCTTTAAAAATCTTTATTAAATCCTACCACCCTGAACATCTGTCATCCTATGTTTCTCTACCCCTTTTTACAGAAAATTCTTAAGAAAGTCATCTAAACTCATTGCCTCCACTTCCTATCTCCCCTCCCTTCTCCTGAATTCTATGTGATCTGGCTTCCAACTTCATCATTCTACTGAAGCTGCTCTTTGAAGTTACCAATGATCTTTTAAATGCTAAATCTAACAACCTTTTCTCAACTTTTATCCTTCTTGACCTCTCAGCAGCACCTTCTGGATTCTATTTCCTTTCTGGGTTTTTGTGACACTGTTCTCTCCTGATTGTCCTATCTAGGTGATCACTCCTCAGTATCCATTGTTGGTTCTTAATTCATATCACACTGACACACATGAGTGTGTCCCTAAATTCCACATTGGGTCTTTTCTCTTATTTCTCTGTACCAGGGGTTCTTAACCTGTTTTCTATTATGGATTCCTTTAGGAGTCTTGTGAAGCCTATGGTGCCCTTTGTAGAATAATATTTTCAAATGCATAAAATATATGTTTTCAAAGGACTTATATTTAAATACAGTCATCAAAATATTTTTTAATCAAATTCACAGACCATAAGTTAAAAACATCCTCACACCATCTCATTTGGTGATCTGATCTGTTCCTTACAGATTCAGTTATCATCTCTATGCACACCATTCCTGGACCTATATATCCAGTAATATTCTCTCCCTTGAGCTCCAGATCTGTCTTACCAACTGCCCTTTGAATAATAACTTGCTATAACTTTGGTACCTCAGACTCAGAGTATCCAAAAACTGAATTTATTTTCTTTACTTTCAAGCCCTCCTTCTTCTTCTCAATTTTCCTGTTATGGATGAGGGTACCACTATCTTCCCAGTAGCATCATTCTGGATTACACATCCTCACTCACATCACATATCCAATCCAATGCCACATCTTGTAGTTTTTATATTTGTAATCTTTCTTTTATACAATTCTTTCTTTACACTTACATTAGACACAGTACTATTTCAGGTCCCTATAACTTCTGGTCTAGCCTTTCAGTTAATCTCTTTGCTTGAAGACTCTCTCCCATTGGGGTGGCTAGGTGGCACAGTGAATAGAGCACTAGTTCTGGAGTCAGGAGTACCTGAGTTCAAATCTGGCCTCAGACACTTAACACTTACTAGCTGTGTGACCTTTGACAAGTCACTTAATCCCAATTACCCTGCCTTCCCCCCTGCAAAAAAAAAGACTCCCTCCCATCCAGAATGATTTTCCTAAAGGTCTGCTCACATCACCTTCCCCCACTCCCCAACCACTTAAACTCCAGCAGCTGCCTATAACCTCTAATATCATATATGTTAGTATTTAAAGATCTTCATAATCTTCCTGCTTCCTTCCCTACTAGTTTTCTTGCACTTCGCACTCCTCCACAAACTCTACCACCCATGACATTTGCTTTCACAGATGACACCATGCTTTCCATCTCTGCTTTTGTTTTGACTGTCCCTCATTCATTCCTGAAATGCTTTCCTTCCTCATCTTCCCCTCTTAGAATCCCTAGCTTCCTTCTAGATTCAGCTGAAATGCAACCCTTTACAGGAGCCATTTTCCAGTCTTCCCCTGTCCTCTCAGCTAGTAGTTTCTCCCCCTGTCAAATGATTTTCCATCTACTCTGTATCTTTACATGTACCTTTTTACATACATAACTGTTTTTCAGATTACAATAGCGTCTTCTAGAGGTCAGAGACTGGTTTTGCATTTTGTTTTATCTCCAGAAGTTAGCACAGTACTTTGTACATGGTCAGCATTCAATAAGGGTTGACTGACTGGCCATAGAATAGGTGGAAACCCAAGGGCTCATGGAATAATTGATTTGGAGCTGGAAGAGATGTTAAAGATTATCTAAATCCAACATCCACATTTTAGATCTCAGCAAACTTAAGGAGAGGAAAAGCAACTTGCCCAAAGTCATAGAGACTGAACATGGATTAAAATCCATGTCAATCAACTCTAAATCCAGTACCCTTTGGGACTTGAGTGAAAAAAAAATGATTCATGAATCCCTGAGTTTCCATTAGGGCCAGAATCAGACTGGATAAAAAGTTATTGCTCTTCCAATTCCTGCCTCCTCTGGATTCCCTCAAGTCCCAAATAAAAGCCATCCTTCTACAGGAAGTGTTTTCTTAACCCTCTTAATTCTACTGCCTTCTCTTTTTTAAAAAATTTTTTCCAATTTATCCTGCATACAGATTGTTTACGCATAGTTGTTTTCCCCTTTAAATTATGAGCTTTTCAGTGCCATTTTTTTTTACCTTTCTTTGTATCTCCAGTGCCTCCACGTAATAGTGGTTAATAAATGTTTGTTGAATGAATAACTATTTCATCAGTGAGCCAGGAGAGGGATTTTTTCCCCCTGCTGTCTGCATCCTTCTTCCATTTGGTCATATTTCTAATACATGTGCATTAAACTATCCTTAAATTCAAATTTACCAGGAATTCTAGGAAAAGAAAAGATAGGAGAGAAGATTGGTCATTCACAGAATAAAAAGATGAAGAAGAACTGGGTGGGGGAGATGTGTTTTATTCCAGTGCCCTTCTACAGAAAATAATGGAAAGCTTTGTTATTGAAAATAGCAGGAAACAAAGTGAACTTTTATTCCCATGAATGTAGAAAATGGTATATTTCTAGAAGTTGGAAAATATGAAGAATGGACAAGATCACTTCCATGATTTTTTAAGGGAACTTCCCCCCCCACACACACACTTTTACATTAAGGTTAACCTATAAAGCAACATAGTAGGTGTGAATATATGTCTTACAAGGTCAGGGCTACTTCCCCAGCAATCATTTATTGGAAAAGAATTTTATGATACCAACTTGATAATCTCCATCTCACAATGGCAGTATTCTAATTGAAGTTGTAAACCCATAAAATTCAAGTCTTTTGTCTTCTTGAAGGCCACAAGGTTTTAAAAGATACCATTGTCTTGCCTAACACCCATTACTTTGTCACCAGGGACTGATTAAACAGTCTTGAATTGAAACAGTTTCTGATTTTGTCCGGGTCCTTTTCAGACTTGACAATACACTTTTCAGCTCCCTAGACAAAAAGAGGTTTAAGGATCTAGATTCTTCTAAGATTACCCTATCCATATGGAAGACAAGGTGGCCAGCAGCTGAGACCCAAACATCCCAATCCCTTTCCCCTCTTTCCTTCCTTAGCCATACACCCCCATCCCAGGTGATAAATCCTGGACATTTGCCTTAGAATAGGGACTAAGATTTCTCAATTTCCCCCTACATTCTATTCAAGCTAATGGCTACTCTTACAATCCACTGCCTCCTTGAATTTATTTGGACTTATCTTGCTCCCCAGGTTCATGTCTTGGATAGGGCTCGCAAGCCAAAGTATTGAAATACACACCAGGTTAATCTTCCCACCGAGAGCATCAAAGCTCGAGTTTCCCCATCCTTCCAGTTTGGGGAGAGACAGGATTTCAATTCTGCAGAGGCAGCTATATAAAGTAGTGGGTAGTGGGTAGAGTCAGGAAGACTGCATTTCAAATCCTGCCTTCCACACAAGTTAGTTGTATGATGTTGGACTTGCTTAACTTTTCTGTGCCTCAGATTCCTCATCTGTAAAATATGAGAGTTGAACTCAGTAGCTTTGAAGGTCCTTTCCAGCTTTAAATATGTAATCCTATGATCCTGTTAGTGAGACAGTAATTTCTGACAAGTGGGCTGGGCTGCTGGCAGATCTGGTGAAAAGGAAAAGGCTTTTTTTTTTCCCAGTCATAAGGGAGTGGAGGGTTGGTGAGAGAAATTGGATCCTGTTCCTGAGCCTGGGTCATTCTTGTGAGAGGCAAATCAGAGAATGGTCTCAGTTACTTAAATATAAACTGTCTTAATCAAGAACTAATTCCCGCACTCTGTTGGCTATCTCATCTCAGAGGCTCTCCCTCTCCCTCCCTCTTTGACTCTACTTCCTCCTGGGCATTTCTCTCATCTCTTATCTTTTAATTTTACTCCCCCCCAAAAAAAACTTCTCTCTTTAAGTCAATTTAAATATCAGAAAGGAAAACAAACAAAAACTTTTTAAAACCTACCTGGAAGCAAGATGCATAAACAGTTTGTATGAGATAGTCAAATGTTTGTACTCTCTGAACTAGCAGACACAGCAGCAGTCTAATATTCATATAGCTAACTTTAAGGTTTTTATCCTTGCAACAACCTTGAGAGATGAGTGCTATTACTATCCCAATTTTACATAAAATTAAAGAAAAATAAATATAGAAAATTTAGGCAGAGATTAAGTGACTTGCCCAAGGTCACACAGCTAGTCTGAAGTTAAATTTGAACTTGTCTTTCTAACTTCATGTCTAGAGCTTAAATCTTTTTGCATAAATCTGTTGATCTGCTTAGACTGGATTCAGGAGATAATGTCTTAATGAAAAAACAATTTACATCCTAGCATTGGGTTCCTTCCCACGTCTGTAAAATGAAGTGGTGAGACTGCAGTCTCTTGACGTTCCTTTCAGATCCAAATGTATCATTCTATCATCCTTCAGAATCACTTAGGGCAAAGAAATGTTTTTATTACAAATTTCAAAAGGGAGGGATCAGGAGAAATATGTTTTGACACGAGGTTGTTTGACACAAGAAACGACAGCTTCCAAAATGGGGGAGAAGGGAAAGCACAAACTTGTACAACAAGACCCCTTTTCAGTAACAACTGTCTGTTTTGCGCACCTCCACTACCATCTCCTTAATGTTGAGTGTGGATTGCCATTGTCCTCATTGTGTACCCTCATAACGAAACGAGCAAAGTCTTTAAAAGCCAAGCAGCAAGGCAATGTGTGCTCTCCTAAAAGAGGCATTGCTTCTCTACTCTGTTCTGCAAAAATGGGAAGAGAAGGGATCCAAACACACTTTATTCACATTCTACCACACACACACAAATCTATTTCTTTAAAATATAGACCGTTTTTCATACAAATAACTATTTTAGAAAATATACAAATGGTATGAACAATTCGTTTAACTGATGAGTTTGCAGCTGGGGAGAGGATGAGAGGAAATATAGGCGAATTCTACTCCTGACTTTCTCCAAGACTTGGGCGTCTGGCCTGGAGAAAACTAGGGGTCCCAGAAAGGGCAGATGTAAGGAGGGCAGAGAACTGCAATCGTCATTAACTGCCCCTAGAATCTAAAGATGTTTTGGGGACTGCAGGCCAAGTTCTAGATCTCTGAAGTAAACTGCTGCAAATCCACTTGAAGAGTGGAAATCAGTAAGACCAGAGACCCAAGACACCCCTTTCGCTCCGCTAGCTAACCTCACCAGTTCCAAGAGACTAGTGTCGGGTGCGCTAAGTGCTCATTAGCCTGAAAGAGACTGAGTGCAGCCGTAGAACTGGTGGGGAAAGAAGGGTAACCTTGAAAGACGCAAGCGGAGGCAGTGGCAGCTAGAGGCAAACTCCGCTTGTCCGCAGCTGCCGCCAGACTAGGTTCGCAACCTTGGCAAGATTTTCGGTCACGGACTAACACCGGGACTACCACCCGGCGTAGCAGCGCAGGAGTTGGACTCAGATCGGCCGCACAGGCAGGACCCAGAGGCCCATGACCTCGGGCACGCTTCATCTTGTAGCGGTGGTTCTGGAACCAGATTTTGACCTGAGTAGGCGTCAGGCTCAAGAGCCGAGCCAGCTGTTCCCTCTCTGGAGCGGAGAGGTAACGCTGCTGCCGGAAGCGCCGCTCCAGCTCCAGAGTCTGAGCCTTGGAGAACAGCACCCGTCTCTTCTTCCTCTTCTCAGAGTCGGAGCCAGGCAACTCCCTAGGAGGTGGGGGCCTCAGCCCCGGCCCGGAATCCGAAGGGCTGGTCTCTGGGCTGCTCTCGTCTGAAGCTGAGAGGACGGCAAAGGAAGATGCACCACGTTGAGGGCGCCGCACAGAGTGCCCGCGTCCTACCAACCTACTCGCCTACCCACGTTGGTCTGGAATGTCTTAGGGCATTTGAATTACATATTGCCATCTCTTCGCACCCTCCCTTCCAAGCACCTGCCCTATAACACAGGACTGGCTTTGTTTCGCTTTCCCTAATTCTGGCTTAAGGGATCAGTCCTTCTTTCGGAACTCATAAATTATGACGACACAGACCTGAGATTGTAACCTGAAGAAACGTGCTCTGTGTCGGTATTAATATACATTCACTAATATCTACCAAAAAAACAAAAACAAAACAAAACATTGATACTTAACTGAATTTGGATTATGTCCCTCTGGGCATCCCTTGGAAGATAGTTTTGCAGTAACTCTACCTATTCCCCATCCTTCCCCAATTCTAGTCTGTGAGGGAAGAAGACTGAGCTCATAAATCCCAGTGACGAGAATTTCTTAGATCTGGCTTGGGAAGAGACAAGCTGCTTTTTCCAGGATTTAAAATGGACGTTAAAAACAGGATGTGTGGGGAGGGAAAAGAAAATTTGAAGTGAATGGATAAAAGGAATCGGTTAGGCTTTTAAAAAGCCTTGATTTATAATCAGGAAACGAAATTCTAATAATAGGGAAATCACATTCAGATCTACAGCTCCATTTTTGCGGGGCTGACAAATTTATTTTTCCTCTCCCTGCCTGACGTGGTGTTGAGTTTGAAAGGACAAAGTTTTCGGTTTCGGAGTTAGAGGTTAAATTAGAGACCTATTCTGGGAACACCGGCTTCGCAAGCCTCCACATGCAGATCTTCAGTGAAGCCAATTGCTTTTCTGAGTGCCTAGGAAAGGGGCTCCCTCTGTGTGTTTCTGCGTTAGAGATTCATTCCTTCAGGGTTCCACAGAACCTACTCAATACCCAGACCGGAATACACCTCCCCTGCCCAGGTTACCCTCCCAGTATCCCCCAAGGAGCAAGCCGAAATTGCCACTCACTCACATGGGTAATGACTCTGGTCAGTCTCCATCCACTCGGAGTACGGGCCAACGCGGCGATGGGTTGGCGATTCTGGGTCCCGCCTCCGCAGGTGTTGAGCGTCTTGTTCTGGTAAATCCAGGAGGCTGCGCACAGTGAAGCTAATACGTCCAGATGTGCCCATAGCTGCACTGACCTGTAAAGGGTGGACCAAAGGGTGCTGCGGGCACAGGTGGAAACACCAAGGCTACTGGTGTTGTGACCAAAGGAATATTAGTGTGGTTTACAGGAGGATCTCTATTTATATAAACAGTTCTCCCAACTCTGGTTGCTTTGAAAACTCTCTGTCTATAGGATAAGTACCTGAATTAGATTGAGGGTTTTAACCCTAAAAGGAGACAGTAAGGTGGCACCTCAGTCCTCTTCTCAGCCCCGCCCCTCCCCGTTACCTCCCAGAGACAGCAGGAAACAGGCTTTAGCTTTAGAGATTCTGTCTGATTAGCCTAAAGTGAGGACAGATAATGGGGATTCTTACTAGTGAATAACATCTTGGGTGGCAAGCGATGGTCCACCACCCGCCCACCTCCTCTATTCCCCATCCCCCCAGCCTTCACTAACACCCACTTGCTTCTCCTCCACTAACACAGTCTGGTCCTCATCAGAGTTCTAGAAGTCTGGAGGAGGGTAGGGGTGGATATGAGGGTGAAATGGGTGTGTTTTACGAGGATCCAGGAATTTATTCCCTGTTTGCTTTATTCACTGAGGTTGTTTGCTGGTTTGTTAGTTTCCCGCAATTATCTGGGAAGTGATTTACAAGGATGGAGTTAAAAGGCCCTCCTTCATCTTCTCTCCCCTCCCCACTCACTTCACCCCTAAGGAAACAGTCTGCCATTCATCTATGTAGCTGTATATCCACAAAACGTTGGCATTTCTGTTTCTGCTGATACCGGCCACACTAGATGAAGAATCATTCTTTCCTTAGTTGAAATGGTCTTAGATTCTGGCCTTTCAGTGCTAGGTAAAAGGGTAGTCCGTATTTACATTTGTGGCTTCACAGGAATGTTGAGAGAGGCAGGGCCAAGCTCCTCACAGATACTCTGCAACTCCAGACGTGTTTCAGGGGCTCCACTGGCAAAGTAGAAAGAGTGGTTGAGGTAATCATCTGGGTAATCCAGACCAAAATACCACTTTCCTGATCTACAAATTGGGTTGGTTCAGTCTTCCACTCTTGTTTTGACTGGTGAGACCCACTGCCCAACCATCTACTTGCCACCCATTTGTCTGTCTGCTTCCCCCCCCACATACCCCTATTCAGTTTAGATGATGGCTATGCACCCGAATTTGTCTAGAAGGATTCACATCCACTTTTTTTCCCCTATTGCCCACCTAATCTCTGAATCCTAGGGCTTTCAGAAAAGAAGGAAGTGAGGAGAGTGTAATATCCTCATTGCAGTTTCCCTAGTCCAGGGGTTTAGAATTGCAGTGTCCCATCTCAGGGGTTCCAGAGCCAATCAGGTCTGATGATGACCCTAAACTGAATCACTCTGGAGTAGGGTGATATTGTTTTGGAAGCAGTACAACTCTGCCACGTATCCCAGCTTTCATCCTAGGGCCATTCTCTTTGACTTGCTTGGCAGCAGAGTTGTGGTAAAAGAGGTAGAAAGAGGCAAGCCTGACTTCTGGAAAGGTGAATTATCACCTACTTCAGCAACAGAAGTGCTACAAAAGTCCACTTTCCACAGGGATCCTGCAGAAACTATCCGGGAATTCTTGACCCTACAGCATCCTATGGGAAAAGGAAAGTGAGAGTATTGGAGGTCCCTAATTGAACTAAATAGAAATGGGGAGGGGTGTGAATCTATACATGGGGATCCCTGCAGACCATATTAATTCAGTTTTTAATATATATTATCTGTCTTATCGTATTTTTAATTATTTTGTTAAATATTTTCCATTTACATTTTAATCTGGTTGTGGTTGCATTTGGGAGTGTTATGGACCTTTTGTTGCCAGCAACTAACATGTTTAATATCTCTGCTATATATTATATTCATGATGGTTAGTTTTTTTTTTTGTTTGTTTTTTATATAAAGGAAGTCATCCCATGGAGTTTACAATGAGCTGCCCTCATTAGGCAATTCAAGAAAACAAGTGTTAACTTCTAGAAGACTTGTTGCATTGGAATGACACAATAAACTGGGGCCTAATGGTCTCTTATTCCTTGAAGGCTAAAGGGAAAAGAAGCAAGAAGAAGCAAGGAGGGTAAAAAAATAAAACCTACCTCAAAATTGAAACAGATAGGATTGACCCGTAAACCAAGGGGAGTGATCTTCTTGGTGAACCTTAAAAAAAAGGACTGGCTCTTTCCTTTGACTCTCTAGGTTGAAATTTGTAACTCTGGATCTTCCTTTGAGAGGAAGGGCAGGTTAGACAGCCCACCTTTGGGATATGGAGAATACCCTGGCTACCACATGGAAGCTAGGGCAGACTTTGAGATTGGTCAGTTGAGTCTCAGCCCTCAGGACTTGATTCTCAAGCCTCTTCTTCTTTTATTATTTCCTTCCCTGAGCACTAGTGACTCTATATGGACCAGAAGATAAACTAGACACTTGTCTAGTCTTGGAGGCAACCTTTTGAATTTGAGAGATCAAAAGGTTGCCAGTTTCTTCATCTGAGTTCCTTGATGTCAAGGAGGAGTTTCTACATATGAGAGCATATGGTACTAACTAGCTGTGTTACCCTGGGTAAGTCATTCTGCCTCAGTTTTATTCAATTGTAAAATAGAGATAATAGCACCTACCTCACAGTGTGGTGAGGATCAGATAAGACCATTGTAAAGCACTTAGCACAGTGCCTGGCAGACAATAGGTGCATAATAAAAACTTATTTTCTGACCCCCCTTCCATGACATTGAGAGGAGTTCACAACCTGACCAGGTTTACCAGAATACATGGGCTGGAGGGATTTGATTATATAATACAGAATTTAGGTGATGTGTAAAATGCCTATTTAATAGGTCTGCAAAATTTATCATATCTTGACGTTTTAAGTATTTATCTCTTCGAAGAGTATCAGAATTCTCACACTGCTGTTCAAGTTGTTTTTTTGTTTTTAATCTATGAGTGCTTGTGGATTCTAAATATTTTCTAAACATTTCTTTTTTTTAGAGGAAACACATAATCAGTTAAATGTAATTTTGCTACATTTAAATATCCATCTATCATACTGATAGTGTCTCTATTCAATATACACCAAGCAGTAGTCAAATGACACCTCTCCATGTTGTATACATAGAATTCTTATCATTAAAGTACTTCTCTACCCAAATTTATTGGAGTCACTGGTTTATGAAGGAAAAAGAGAAATGGAAGAGCAGTCCTGTCAATGCACAGTGAGGAAAGCAATGAAAATTAGAATAACACTCCCCAGCCTTTAGGGTGAGCTGAACAGATAATTGATGCAGGGCAGGAGCTGAACCCAGCTAAGGGCTTCCCCTGGCTCACAGTGGGGTGAAGCTCCAGATGTGGCCCTTCAATTCCCAAGAAGCAATTACAGTATCTCCATTTCTCCCTTTCCCTTTTGTTTTTCCCCCCTCCCCAACCTCTTCACCAACCTTCCCAACCTCACCACCCAACCCCTACTCCCAAGTGTGCCTGGTGACAGGGGTTCTCTGCTACTCGCATGCTGGGTGGTCGGGCAGAGGGGAAAATCAGTAGAGGCCAACTGCTAGGCCTCAGACAAAGGGGAAATGGAGCTCGACTCCCTGGACCTGTTGGAAGCATTTGTTCCAGTCAGGATTTTGCATTTGTTCAGATGGAGAATAATGCATGATTGACACCTCTTCACAATGCTCTTTAACTCACTGGGATAAATCAGAGCTTGTCCTGTGTTGTCATGGTTTTGAATAGGGTTCAATAGGATTAGTACCAAGATCGACTCTGCTGGCCATCTCCCTGAAGGCCCAGGCCATACAGATTTATTAGTTATGCCTTTTTAAATGAGGTTAAATGGAAATGACTAGGCTGTCCTCTCTGAGGCCAGGTTGGGGAAAGAACTGGCAAGTGAGGAACGGGAAGGAGAGTTAGAGTCCAAGTTAACCCCACAACCTCCCCCTCCCAGGTCTAGTGGCTGTAATTCTGTGGTGGGTGGATATAAATATCCCTTAGGGCCACATTGATGATGACTCCTCAGTACTGTGGTATTAAGGACAGGTCACTTTCCTTTTTTTCTCCATCTCCTACTGAGATAGCTCTAGGGAATATGTGAAAAAATAAATCAAATGCATAAGGAGAGACCTACGGTACATGATAGGATAACATTGTTAAAACAGGCAACAAAATTCAGAGGCTTTAAGCACTGAGGGGTCTGGGAGACAAGTTCTAGTACAAAGTCTCCCAGTAGACAGCTGTGTGACCTACGACAGAACACTTAACTCTCTTAGTCACGTTTACTCATTTTGAAAGGATGAGGATAAATTACAAGACGTCAGCTTTCTTATTTTTTTTTAAACTCTGGTTAGAATTTTTAACTATCATGATCTGAATTATATGTCTTTCCTAGTGAACTTGGGTCTCTGCCTCACCACTTCTCACTCCTATCACCTGAAGTCTTACCCCCATATATCCTTGAAAGTGCAGGCTCTTAAAGAAGGGGTTTCACATCTTAAGTTTCAGCAGGATCCTCCAAGGGGGAAAAAATAAACTTTTGAAGAGAAACAAATCAGAAGAAGAGAAAACAAAGTCTTCCCTGGAGTGACTGACCTCTCTTAGCCTTTTAATCTATTTAACATCCTAAGCCCACAGTGAGGAGCAGAAATAAATAAATGGTGCTCTTCATCTCTTAAGAGCCCTTCAGCATCAAATATTTGCTCTTACTCTTAGAGTTTGGCTCGCAAAGCAGGAGAAATATTCCTCATCTAGTAGTTATACTCCAGAATTATACCTATGTTTTAGGGTTCACTCAGAATATGTTGTTTTCAAAGAGAAAAATAATAACCATAGAAGTTCTGGTCACAGGATAAACCTCCTGGGGGCATACTTTTTGACTTTTGAAATTCTGATTAATAAACACAATCTATCTCCACTCTTCTCACTTCTTTTGAGTTGCTCTGATTACTACTTTGGAAGGAGACAACATAGCTGCCTTGGAGAGATCTATATCTCTACACCTTTTTTTCTTCTTTCATTTCTAGCCTCTCCCTTCCTGACTCTAAGACACATCTGAAAATCCTGGATGTAATTGTGCTTCCATATTTCTATAAAAACTGAAAACCATACTGGATTAAGTTTGGTATATTTAAGAAAAAATCCCTTCTTTGTTATATATTATCCTCATATATTCTTCTCATATGTTTTCCAAGGATGCCATATCACTTTGGGATTACATGATGGTTAATTTAGCAAATTCTATACTTTGTGTGCATACATATGCATATACTCTTATATACATACATATGTACATTACAAAGAACATAATATAGACTTTTGTGCACCTATTTGAGTCTGAATTTTTACACACATATGCACATACATGTGCAGTGGCTATCTTTGAGAGATGATATACAAATTATATTAATATAAATGGACATAAATTTAATTATTTATGTAATTATTACTTTATTTAATTATAATCACACATCACTATACATTAATTTGTATGGTACTTCTTGATCTGATATATTTTCTTGATATTTACTAAACCTAAAATTATTGTTTTAAAAATTCAAATAATACCCATCTTTGCCCCTGCAATCTTTTGCCCTGCTATTGCTGCTTCACCTCCCAGATTGAATGTCCAGTGACCAAGTCTATCCATTCAGGTTTGAACTCTTACCATCCTAACCCTAATTTCATTACCTCTTTCTTTCTACCCTCTTATTCTGGGAACTATACTCGAATCAATATTACTATTGCTTCAGGTAAGAGAACAATCATCAATTTTCCTTTCATTCCATTCACTATCTTGTAATGATCCTGATTAAAGCACTATTCCTGGGCCACCACTCCACTGGATATGCTGCTTCCATATCTGAATGTAAGCTCCTTGATGGCAGGGATTTTGTATTTGTAATCCTAGTACTTAGCAGTTTTCATTCATTCATTTGTGATCAAAGGATAATTTAGTTGATTTTTTTCTCTTATTCAAAAAACAGACACTTCTAAGCTTTAGTTAATTAACATCTTTGGGAATTAGTTACATTATAACGAAACACATTACATCATACTGCTCGGTGACACTAACAAGGAAGGCAGATCTCTTTTTTGAATTTCCCTCTGATGCTGACTTACTGCCTGACCATGGCAAAGTGCCTTAAGCTCTTGGACCCTTCGTTTTTTCATCTGTAAAATAACATAACCTATAATAACCATCACAAGGTATTTGTTAAGACTCAATTTTAATAATTCATGTAAAGTGTTTTGCAAACAGCCCTATGTGTATCAGTTATTATAATCACAATAATATTTTTGCTATTCAAATGGTATTATTTTAGCTCTCAGGCATTACAAGGACACTGAACTTATGATAATATCCTACTTTAATCAGTTTCAAATCATTATCTTTGGATTATTTTATATATATATATATATATATATATACATTTTCATGTCTAAAAATTGAGACAGAAAAATCTGAAATCAAATGGTGGTTCCATGATTTTTTAAATGATTGCAATATGCATTTACTGCTTGAATACCCTTTAAAAATCTCTCCATTTTAGATGAGAGTTTCACAAAATCCTCGGAATCTATACAGTATTGAAAAGAAGTAGCATTTCAAATCCTCATGATAGATGGAGGGCTCTCAACTGCCAGGAAATTTTTCTGTGCCTCATAGCAACTGCTCCCCCCACTCTATCAGTGTTCATTAAAATGGTGGTGAAAGGAAGTAAAAATGGGCTTTTTGAATGGTTCTTAGAAGTAGATGATCTTGATTAGCCTTAGGATGGGAAGAAAAAACAGCATTTAAAATCAAGTCCCTTTACCTTTACTCTTGAAAGCTGGGGCCATGAATAAGTAAATGGCGTAATCAATTGCTTGATCTTGATTCAAGCAGGACCACTCTCTCATATGGTTATATTGGTACACATAGAGAAAGTAACACAAATCAGGTGACAACTTTCAAATGCAGTATATTTATTCAAAGAATTGAAATTTTATTGTGTTTCCATGCAAAAGTATAAAATTGCAAAGATCTTATTGAAGCCTTTTAAAAACTCTCTACATATAACATGCTCATTACTTGATTCATGGGAAAATTGTTTTCCATGCCTCTAAATATATGTATGTGAAACATAGAACAAAGCTGATGTGAACTTGAATAAATAGGTCCAGAAACAATTTTATTTGATATAATGGAGTAAAAATTAACTGGGACAGAGTAAAAGAAACACATTTATTTTTATACAATAAACCTTACAGAATTTTACATCTTAAAAATAAACTTAACGTGACATGTTAGTCTTTTGATGTAGTCACTTGTTTGACATGATTTGATGTTGAGTTCACAAGATTTTGATGCATATTCTTTAATTCATCAATCTTATCACATTGGAAGAACAGTCCATTCCTACCCCACCCCCCTCCATTGCAGTCTTAATGATATATAGCCCAGGGTTTTCCTCCCCTCCCCTTCCCTTCTCTTTCCTCCACTCCCCTTCACTCCCCTCCCCTCCTCTTCCCTCCTCTCTCTATCCCATCTAGGCTAGAAGTGCAGCACACCCAATTCCCAATATTGATCAACAGATAAGTTTTAAACTGTTTAATTTTTCAAAGTTAGACCAGTTCATCCACCCTTAGGCAACTCTATTCCTGGGGGTTAACTATATTAAGGACTGGACTTACAATTAGCTTTAGGCTCAGAATTCTCAAGTTCAAGTGAATGACCAGCCTCAGTCTCCCCAGAGATGGAGATTACTGGTATGTGACAGTTTTTCAATAAGATTTAAATCACATGAGTTCCTAAGCCACCTAAGCATATTTATTTCTATCTCTTGCCTAAAATTCTTGACTTTTTGTGATGTGTGTCATGGTACAAGTTCATGTCACAGAATTCTATCTTCATTTCTAAATATCTACAATTCCAGAACAATTTGTTTCTCTCTTTCTTTTCTTTTCTCTTCCTCTCTATGCTTATATTTATATATACACACGTATAAATTTTATTGTGCTTCTATTCAATAGCATAATAGTCTAAAGGTTTTCTTTGAAGGTTAAAAAAACACTATCTTTACGTTAAAAACTTCTCATTATTTGATCCATGAGAAAGCAAAGAACTGGTATTACTCTGTGTGTGTCTGTGCATGTGTGTGCACACATATGCAGTACCAGTTTTTAAAATGTTTCATATAAAATGTTTCACATATATATGCACACACTTACACACATACACAAAATACATATATTGACACATATTATATGATAAAATTTTTATATATGATATAAATATGTTATGTTATATATTGTATTGTATTATATTGTATCATATTATATCATTTATATCATATTATATTAATTATATCATATCATATCACATCATATCATGTCATATTATATTATTACCATATTATGTTTTATTACATCATATCATGTTATATAATATATCATGTTATGTTACATCATATATATTCTATTATAGTACATTATATTGTATTATATTACATCATATAATATTATAATATAACATAAAATAAATAGAAATATGATATGAAAATATATTTTTTTTTACCCAAGTTCACCATTCTTTCAGTGGACACATTTCCAGGTTCATTGGAAGTGAAAAATTTCCCAAACTTCTTTTTATGGTGGATGTGATATTGCCTGATGAACATGCCCAGATCTCAGCATTATCTGCATTTCTGACATTAGGGTTTTTTTCATGAAAAAGTGAGTTTTGTTGGTAAAAAAAGGTGCCTCTTCATAACCTTCATTTTTCCAATGTCTGTGTTGTCTTAGATAGCCATGATGAGTTTTTTTCTTCTCAGTATTGGTTTGCAGCTTTTTATTTTACTGGTCTCCTTTCTGTTCTTCCAACTTCAGGAAACCTACACTACACTATAGAGAAATAATAGTGAACCTGCTCACTGATGAAAGTCCCTCTGAAGTTCTTTGCTTATGTTTTAAGGATTAGCTAGGAAAGGATTGTGGTGTTTTTTTTTATTTTCAACTTCCCTTTTGATTATTCTGATCCTGTTTCATTGTGGCTTTAAATGATCCTTGAAACACTTGACTTCCTATGCCAATAGCTGATACTATACATATTTTCTTGGAATAACATCTAATTTTTAAAAACCATACAACTAAAATGCAACAAAAAAGAGCCATAAAACATGTATGTATGACTTAAAACCTAGTACCCATCTGGAAGAGTACAAACTAAATGTGAAAACAAAAACACTTAAATATGGTTTTATCTGTCCAGGGTCAGGCTTCTTAATTAGCCCACTTTCAGTAGAAGTACATATATGTGATTAGGGCTCTCACAGAATGAAGCTATATAAAAATGATTGCTTGTGCCAAGTATTGTGTATATCTCTTTATCTATAATGCCTTCCCATAACAAGAAATACAAGTTAACTTTCCCTTTCTAAAAAAGAAAGAAAAGACTTCTTTCTGATCAGTTCACCAAACTTTCTTCATCTTTACTCTGATTCTGAGAAAACCCTATAGTAAAAAATTCAGTGCAATCAAATCTAACTTGTATTTATCAGGTACCTTCTATGTTCAACTAATAGTTGTTGATACCAGTGTGTACACAGAATGTTCTAATATTCAAAATGCCAGTTGAAGTGTCTTAAAATGCACTAAGACTTTTGGCACACACACACATATGCGCCCTCACACACAATCTCATTTTCCAAGACTGATATTTTTTTTCTCAGCTGTCCTATCTTCTCCTTCCTTCTTTCTTTTCTTCCTTTGCAACTTTTTTTTTCAGAACCTGCTTTTTCTTTCTTTCAGTCCATAGCTTTATGAATCCTGTCCTTATTTTTTTATTCGTTACGTATGTGGTAGAGAAATTGATTCTTTTTACTATTCACTGTCTTTTCCACTATCTTACTATCTTTACTATCAAGAACTTTACTATCCGCTGCCTTTACTATTCACTCTCTTTTCCAAAGAGGGTCTGGGATAAAAAAAAAAGCTACATGTAATACCAGGTGCTGAAAACTGTCATTTAGTAGCCACACATTAAAATGGAAAAAAAAGTCTACTGTCCAAAAGACCTATATACCCACATATAAGTGGCAATCATTTTAAAGTAAATATACAATATAATTTATTTGGTCCAAATCACTTTTTTTCCTCATGGTATCTAAACAACAGCCTGAGTATGTTTAAGTTTTTCATTCATTTTGTGTGGAAAGATTAAAGTAATGTTCCTTAAATCCATCAATACCAATGGTCACTTTTTTATAATTTTCTCTTTCTTTTTTTGCTTTTTGAAGGGGGGGGATAGGGTAATTGGGGTTAAGTGACTTGCCCAAGGTCTCACAGCTAGTTTTTGTGTTAAGTGTCTAAGGCCAGATTTGAACTTAGGTCCTCCTGACTCCAGGGCTGGTGCTCTAGTCAATGTGCCACCTAGCTTATAAATGCCATCCATTTATAATTTTCAAATATAAAATTGAGTTCAGTTATGAGTATTTAATTTTCCACTTAGTTGGTACTTCTCTCTTGAGAGTTCTCTGTCTAAATCATATATAGCAAATAGCTATATGGATAATTATGGCTCTATATTTCAGAAGAAGAACCAGTTAAGAGAAACCTTTTTAAAAAATCATTACCTGTTCCAGTACCAACTTTCAGAGAGAAGTGAGGCTTGAGCCAGGATTTTCTAGAAGGAAAGTAGCAGTATATTCAAATTTCTGGTTGATTTGAATTAAAGGATCCAGTAGGAGCAAAGGGGACTGAGTAGGTAGAGGTTTGTACAGGGGTATAAGAAGCCGAGAAAATGAAATGGAAATGTCTGAGTTAAGGAGCAGATGGAGAAAAGGAGAAAGAGAAGGGGAGGAGGGTGGAGGAGAGAATTTTTAAAACTAGATGGTAGAATGGAAGGGTCTTCAAAATTTAAGCTCAAATTAGTAACAGTAAGAACTGAAAGAGAAAATCCTAATTACTTGTGGCTCTAATACATATCTAAATCCAAAATCTTTACTTATATTTTGGCTAATTACATTTGCCCATGTATTGACATACAAAATCAACAATTATATGATTATTTATTGTAATATTGGCTTTCAAAAAATGATAATATATAGAAGTAAATTTCCTTACATTTTAAAAGCACCTTATATATTTAGACATTACCTCTTTGAGAGTTTACACTCTATGAAATCTTCATATTTTCAATTGAGGAATATCTTTTCTTCCACTTTTAAGTAAAACTGGACATTTATATAATATTTAAGAAGAGAAAAAAGCTTTAACTTCTTGCTGCTACTTTTAAAAAGGATCTATGAGAGACTGTCCTGCAAAAACTAATACAGCAAAGGTGACTGTCTTTACATCATTGATTAAGTGGACATTTGAGATGAAGCCACTCCCTCCCACAAAGACACACCACAAAAGAAAGTAAATAAAAAAGCCCTACTTTGCTGTTTTTCAATCATTTGTTCAGTAGGAGGTTCTCGGCATTTAAAGTTGTCACAGTGAACAGTTATGCTCTGGTCATAGACATTCCCCTCACCCTGTTTCTTGTGTGTGCACAGCTTACCATGGAAACTGCCATCAGAACCATCAGACAAATGTATAAATGACAAAGCTGAGTACTGGGCAATTTAGGTTTTATCTTTTCTTTCAAAGGTTTTTGCTTTTTCTAAAAGATGGGGGGAAGGGGAAGGTGCTGAAAACTTCTAGAGCAATTTCTTTTTATATTTGTCTCGCTTGCAGTCTAAGAGGAAATACAATGGAGTGATCCCAATAAGAAAAAAAAAGCATTAAAAAGTGCATATGAGGATTTTTCTAAGGTTTCTAACTATATATTATAAGCACAAAAATAATGTTTTTTTAACTTCAACATGAGAACATGAATAATTAGAGGGGTTTATTTTTTTTAAATAATGAAAATAAAAATTATTCTCCCAGAAGTTTTTACTTTTTGTTTTTCATATTTCTCCATCCTGTGTTGTTTATGGCCTTCTCTCCAAAAAATAACATTTTGCTTCCCAAAATCAATCAAGGACATTTAGACAAGCATTTTTTCAAGTCATATTTTTCTTTCTATATGTCACCTGCTTGAAAAGACCTCATTTAAATGACTCAGCTTTTCCCAATTCATCATAGCACTAGAAACAGACTTATGAGAACTCTGGGGCTCCCATGTCCACTAGTTTAGTATCTCAGCCAGTAATAGAAAATTTTTACCTACTTTGACTTTCAGCATGATGATGACATTTTTGTTGTTTATAAAACTGGAATTTAAATGAGCAAGGTTTTTAAACTAAGTAATCAGAGGCAGTATGGTGTAGTTGGTAAAGTGATGGATTTAGAGCTAGGAAGTCCTAGGTTCAAAAGTTTCCTCTGATCTACAATCACACAGTAACTATGTGAGTATGGAACATCTCTAAACTATGAGTAATTCTTCAGATGACAAGTTATAGATTGCAATCTGCTTCAAGGAAAGGAGTGCCCACACAGGGTAGGGAGAAAGAGTCACATGGGGGATATGAGAACCCCATGAACAGTTGTTTTATCTCCTTTAAACACTTTTTTTCTATTAGCTTTTTTTTTTTTTGCTTTTTGGAGGGCAGTTGGGGTTAAGTGACTTGCCCAAGGTCACACGGCTAGTTGTTTTGTGTTAAGTGTCTGAGGCCGGATTTGAACTCAGGTCCTCCTGACTCCAGGGCCGGTGCTCTATTCACTGCGCCACCTAGCCGCCCCTTTCTATTAGTTTTAAAGGATGTATTTTAAAAATAGGTTATACTAAGTTAAAACAGAAACTAAACATTTGGATAGTGGTGGTCAGATTTCTGTAATTGTGTGTGTGTGTGTGTGTGTGTATTCAGGTTGAGAAGGATGTTGCTGACATACTCTTAGAATGAAAAACTGGAGAACTGTTCTAATAAGTCAGATGTCAGGTGTTGTATGTTCATTGTGAAATAGTGTGAAGGGATCTCCTGAAGATGGTGGAGTGAGAATGAGGAATCATAATAGCCAAGTTCTATCACAACTACTTTAATAAGGATTACAAAAGAGGTCAGGGGAAATAGGGACAGAGATGGGGGCCGGGGTAGGGGGAGACAGACAGAGAACACATCCACACACAGACATACACAGAGATAGAGAGACAGGCAAAGATACAGATCTGGAATTAGAAATGATTAAGAACTTCAAGGAATAACTACAGTAAATGCATTTGACAACTTGAAAGTCCAGGTCAACATAGATCAACAAACAGCAGACTCTAGGTACTAGGGAAGGGGTCCAAACAGAAAAGACCAGTCTTGAGTCTTGCACACTGAAGCCTTCCTGCATACAGATCAGGGTGAGCCAAGTTAACATGCTGCCTAGAGCTGTGTGCCAGGAGAAGAGAATGGGAACCTGGAACAGGGTCTAGCTAAAGATATCTGGAATTTGCAGCTATAAGTGTCATCAGAAGCTTGTAGGGCTAGGCTTGAGAGGGAGTAGACACTCTGATGTAGGTAAGCCCTTTGCAGACTACTCCATTTCCTGGCTGGTGCCATTCCTTGAAGAACATAATAGTATTAATTACTGATAGCAGGCAATACAGAACAGTACCAACAGAGGACTTATCTATTCTTTTAAAAGTTCATACAGCTTATCCCTGACTCAAAGTCTACACTTGGAAAAAAGGCTTGAAAAATGAAAAAGAAAAGAAAAAAAGTGATGATAAAGAAATGGTATGGAGCCAAAGATATTTCAAGACACAAACACAGAAGAATAGAATAAGTCACATCATCTACAATTAAAGCCTCAAAGAAAAATATTGATTTTTTGCAAGCTCTATTGGAATTCTTGGAATTGAGCAAGAGATTGAAAATGGTCACTTGAATGAAATGAGACACTAAGAGGAAAAGTGAGAGAAAATTGATAGCAGCAGGGGAAAGAATTTGAAATTGAATAAATGGTTTAGCATAGAAAATATGAAACCATATTCAAGATATTCTTTGAAAATGAAGTTGAACCAGAGAGAGATCAACATTCACAAATATAGTTAATTGAGTAATCAATCAAGTCATCCTGCTCTACTTAAAGTCAGATGCAAAATGCCCAGATATGTTAATGAAATGAGACCAAATTCTAATGAATTATCCCACATTTCAGGTTAAGTCAGAAATATCCTTTTACGAACTGGAGTGAATTGAAAAGAAGTGTTTGAGTTGACTGAGGAAATGGGTTACCTATGAAAAAGAAGACCAGTTCAGAATCCAGGTAATATGTTGTTGTTGTTGTTTTATTTTCAGTTTAATTTTTTTCTTTCTCTCCTAATCCATTAAAAAGGCCAGGAATAATATGCCCATTATACATACCAAGTTGAGGAAAACATGTTTCAACATTAGCCACGTTGTGCAAAAAAATGTAAGAAAAACAAAAGGGAAAAAATATGTTTCAATCTGCACTTAGAGTCCATCAGTTCTCTGTCTGGAGATGGATAGCATTTTTCATCATGAGTTCTTTAGAACTGACATGGATCATGGTAATAATCAGAGTTAAGTCTTTCACAGTCAATTACTTTTACAGCATTGTTACTTTGTAGATTGTTCTGATTGTGCTCCTTTTGCTTTGCACCAGTTGATATAAATCTTCTCAGGTATTTCTAAAATCATCTCCTTCATTTCTTATAGCACCAAAATATTGCATCATATTCATATACCATAAATTGTTTAGCCATTCCCCAATTGACATCCTCTCATTTTCCAGTTATTTGCCACAAAAAGAAAAAAAAGAGCTGCTAATTCCAAAAAGATTTATGATGGAAAATGCTATACACATCCAGAAAAAGAAGTATGGAGTTAGAATGCAGATCAAAATATATTATTTTGTTTGGTTTGTTTATTTTTTCTTTCTCGCGGTTTCCCCCTTTGTTTCTGATTCTTCTTTTACAACATGACTAACGTGGAAACATTTTGAATGATTGTACATGT
The DNA here is from genome assembly GCA_028646575.1 of Pseudocheirus occidentalis. Classification (NCBI taxonomy): domain Eukaryota; kingdom Metazoa; phylum Chordata; class Mammalia; order Diprotodontia; family Pseudocheiridae; genus Pseudocheirus; species Pseudocheirus occidentalis. Next base: position 206,662,997 of record CM053598.1, read on the forward strand.
ATAACCTACATCAGATTGCTTGCTTTGCTGGGGAAAGATGACTGGAGGGAGGGAGAAAAAAAAATCGGAACTCAGAATCTTGTACAAGTAAATGTTGAAAACTAATACATATGTCTATATAATATATATGTCTATATGTGTATATATACATATATTAATTTTCAACATTCACTTCTATACATACACATACATTTTTTAAAGAGCTGATATAAATCATGTGCACTTTTTTCTTTTTTAATATCTCTTTGGGGTAGAGGCCTAGTAGTGTTATTGTTAGGTCAAAGGGTAAACACAGTTTTATAGCCCTTTGAACATAGTTCCAAATTATCCAAATGCTGGACTAGTTCACAGTTCCACCAACCACCAACAGCATTATCAGTGAACCTGTTTTCCCACACCCTTCTACCATTTGTAATTTTCCCTCTCTATCACATTAGCCAAACTGATAAGCATGAAGTGATATCACAGAGTTGTTTTAATTTGCATTTGTCTAGTCAACAGGGCTTCAGATAATGTTTTCATGTGACTATTGATGGTTTTCATTTCTTCTTAAGAAAACTGCCTGTTTATGCTCTTTGACCATTTAGCAATTGGGAAATTGTGCTTAATTTTATACATCTGCCTCAATTCCCTGTATATTTTAGAAATGAGACCTTTATCAGAGTAACTTACTGAAAATTACACCACCATCACCATCATACCACAGTTTCCTCCTTTCCTTCTAATTTTGGCTACCTTGGTTTTGTTTGTGCAAACCCCTTTTAGTTTAATATAATCAAAATTATTCACTTAATCCCCTACCATTTTTCCTATCCTTCTTTAGTCCTGAAGCCTTCCCTTATCCATAGATCAGACAGGTAATTTTTCCATGCTCCCTTAATTTGCATATGATATCATCCTTTATGTGTAAGCCATGCGCCCATTTTAAGCTTAAATTTGGTCTATACATACTTTTTATCAGACTACTTTTCAGTTTTCCCAGAAATTTTTGTCAAGTTGTGAATTCTTGTTCACTAGCTTGGATCTTTGAGTAGAGGGTCTAAGTAAATTTTTAAAAAGATGCTGATTCCAAGTAGTGAGGAATGGGGAGAGGAAACTATTAGATTCATCCTGTGTAATCTTAGGGTGATGATGGTGGGAACACTTCAACGTTGTCCTTACCCTCCTTTCCCTTAT
>CM053598.1:206664672-206692848 GCA_028646575.1 Pseudocheirus occidentalis
TATATATATATATATATATATATAATTATTAACCACATGCAACTGGGAAATAAGACATACAGGGACTGGAATAGGGAGACCCTCCCTGCCCTACTAGAAAGTTAGAGGGGCATTGGAGGAGGACATAAAAGAGAACAGATTGTGGGAGGGGCTTTACACTGGGATCACTGTTTTGGGCTTGGGGGTAAGGGAAAGAAGGGGAGAAAAATTGTAACTCAAAACCTTGTGGAACTGAATGATGTAATCCAGAAAATAAATTAAAATTTTAAAAAAGGAATTTGGAAGGACTTCTTTTTTTATTTTCCAAAAGAGTTTATATAGTATTGGGATCAATTTTCTTTAAAGATTTGATAGAATTCACTTGTGAACCCATTTGGTCCTGGGGATTTTTTCCTTAGGAAGTTCATTGATGACTTGTTTAATTTCTTCTTTTTTAGATGGAATTATTTACGTATTGCATTTCCTCATCAATTAATATTTTTGTGAATATTCATCCACTTCATTCAGATAGTCAGATTTATTGACATATAATTGGGCAAAATATGATTAATGATTACTCTGATTACTTTCTTCTTTATTGATTGTGAATTTGCTCCTTTCATTTTTGATACTGGATATTGTGATGACTATGGTCATTTACTATTGTCATTTCACTTTCTTTTTTCTTTTAAATCAAATTAACAAATATCTTTCCTATAGGTTTTCTCATAAAACAGCTCCTAGTTTTATTAGCTCAATGTGTGTTTTTTTTTAACTTTCAATTTTATTAATCTCACCTTCGGATTTCAGGATTTCCAGTTTGGTGTTCAATTGGGGATTTTTAATTTGTTCTTTTTCTAGTATTTTTAGCTACACATTGAGTTCATTTATCTCTTCTTTATCTTCTTTACTGATGCAAGAAATTAGAGGTATACATTTTCCCCTAAGTACCACTTTTACAACATACCAAATTTTGGTATGTTGTCTCATTGTTATAATTCTCTTTAACAAAATTATTGATCTTTTCTATGATTTATTGTTTGATCCACTCATTCTTTAGGATTAGATTATTTAGTTTCCACTTAATTTTCAATCCATCTTTCCACTGCTTTTTGTTGAATGTAATTTTATAGTATTTTGATCTGAAATGGATGCATTTAATAGTTCTCCTTTTCTACATTTGGTTGTGAGGATTTTATGCCTTAACACATGGTCAGTTTTTGTGTAGATGCCATTTACTGCTGAGAAAAAGGTATATTCTTTTCTATTCTCATTCAACTTTTTCTAAAGGTCTGTAATATCTATTTTTTTCTAAAATTCTATTCACCTCTTTCATTTTGTCTTTTTTATTTTTGCTTGAATTTTCAAGTTCTGAGAGGGGAAAGTTTAGGTCCCTGCTAGTGCAGTTTTGCTGCCTATTTCCTCCTATAACTCATTTAACTTCTTTTAGAAATTTGGATGCTGTGTCATTTGGTGTGTATGTGCTTAGAACTGATATTACTTTATTGTCTATGTTACCTCTTAGGAAGACAGAGTTTCCTTCTTTATCTCTTTTAGTTAGAATTATTTTTGTTTTGTCTTCACTCGAAATTGTGATTGCTTCCTCACTTTTCCCCCACATTCAATTGAAGCATAATGGATTCTGCTCCAGTCCTTTACCTTTACTCTATGTCTGTCTCTCTGCTTCAAGTGTGTTTCTTGTAAATAACATATGGTAGGATTCTGGATTTTGATTCACCATGCTCTCCACTTACATTTTGTGGAGAGTTTATCCCATTCACATTCAAAGTTATGATTATTATTGTTTTCTTCCATCCTATTTTTCCTCCTGTTTGTCCTTTTCTCTTTCACCCTTTCTCTCTTTTACTAGTGTTTTGTTTCTGTCATCACTTCCCCAAATTTGTCCTCCCTTCTGGCAGCCCTTCCCCTACTTAATCTTTTCTCTTCCTACTTCCCTGTAGGGCAAGAGAGATTTCTATACTCAGCTGATTATTTATGCTATTCCCTCTTTGAACCAATTTTTATGAGAGTAAGGTTTAAGCAAGGTCCACTACCCACCTTCCCATTTGTGCCTCCACTATAATAAGTCTTTTGTGCCTCTTTGTGTGAAACAGTTTGCTCCATTCTGCCTCTCCCTTCCTTTTGCTCCCAATGTAATCCTTTCTCATCCCTTAATTAATTTTTATGTTATTTTTCAAATTTATCTTATAGCCATATCCTCCATCTATGTATACTCCTTTTGACTTCACTATTAGTGATTCAGTTCTTAAGAACTACAGGCATCATCTTCCCACACAGAGATGTAAATAGGTTAACTCTATTCAATCTCTTGTATTTTCTCTTTTCTTTTTATGCTTCTCTTGAATCTTGATATTAAAAATCAAATTTTTTATTCAACTTTGATATTCTTATGAAAGCTTGAAATCTTTCTATTTCACCAAATGGCTTTTTTCCTCCTTAAAGAATTATGCTCAATTTTGTAGGGTAGGCAATTCTTGATTGTAGTTCTAGCTCCTTTGTATTTTGGATTCCATGGATTCTTTAATGTTGCTACTGCTAATCCCTGTGTAATCCTTATCATAGCTCCCCAAATGGTTCTTTCTGGCTGCTTCTGTCACACTTAAAAAACACTGATGGAGAAACCTGGAAACACTTGTGTGAACTGATGCTGAGTGAAATAAGCAGAACCAGGAGAACATTGTAAAGAGTAACAGCAAAATTGTGTGATCAACTACAATAGACTTAGCTCTTCTCAATAATAAAATGATCCAAGACAATTCCAAAAGAATCATGATGGAAAATGCTATTCACATCCAGAGAAAGGACTATGGAGGCTTAATACAGATAAAAGCACTTTTTTCAGTTTTTTTTGTTTTTTCTTTTTCATGTTTTTTCTTTTTGCTCTGATTCCAAGGTTAAGTATTTTTGAGAATTTCTAGGTAGTAGGTGACATAGAAAAAGACTGATTCTTTTGCCCATGAAAAGAGTAAGTTTCATAGTGTTCCAAATTCAGTAGGAAAAGAGAAAACAGAGAAAATACAAAATGTTTCATCTTCACTGACTCCCAGAAAAAGAAAAGAGTGACCATAAGACCAGAGTCATGTCTCAGACCTCATAGCTAATGATAGGGAATATAAAAATCAAGAGAGAGCCCCCTGAAAATTTATGTGTTGAAGTCCAACCTACTACTTATGACATAGTTAGTTCATGTCCTCCTAGTCATGTTTCTTCTTATCTGATCATCATCTTCTACTTTTTCCCCCTTTCCTTACCCCATGATAAGAGGTGTCAGGAAGTTGAAGGCCTGAAAAAGATTTAGTTAATTGTTCATCATATTGTCAGAAATGAGAAGAAAGGACTTTGGCCCTAGCTCTCTCTCTAGTGCTTCAGAGAAGCATTTCCCACTCAGATTTGTGTTACTATTTTTTCCTTCTAAGATGTTAGTAAAAGACTTATATTTGATTGGTTTATTTCTGGTTTTGGTTGGCCAGTTGATTTCTGAGGAGTGGAATTTTTGTTTTCCCTCTCTTCAGACATAGATTCCTAGAGTGGAATTCAGTATAAAATAATTGGTTTGATCACCTCACTAAAACGATTTTGAAAGGATGTGTTTGCATTTGAATTGTCTCTACCTTAAGAGAAACTATGAATGTTGTAGTGTGCTGTCCTTCCCACTATGTTTTTGATTTATTAGCCATTTATTAGGTTCCTCTCACTTGAGAAGGTTCTTAGTATCATTAAAAATATTTCCACAGTGCATGATCTAATAGGTTGAGTTTCTCCAACACAAAGTAACCTGTGATCTATAAAAGGAGAACTCTGGCTCCCATCTTAGTTGGACCTTATTTTTTGGCAGTAGCATCACTATAACTTCCCCTTGGCAAAGTGGTCAAGTGCTAAGAGAAAGGAACAGCAGATGCTGTGAATAGTTTTTTTTTTCCTTTATGTCTTCATAGGTCTATGAAGAGGCGAGTTCTGCTTGTCATTTATTGGGTTTTCTTTAATCTCTAGCCTCATGGTCTTAAAACTAAAGTTGAGCAGCAAGTGTTGTTACTGTTGATAGGCAATAGAAATTATAACCTTTTTTGTTTCTTACGTAATTAATTAATTTTTAGTTCTCAACATTCACTTCTATAAGATTTTGAGTTTTGAATGGAAGAATTTATGACCAAACAAGAGACAGGGACATTATGAAATAAAAACTGAATAATTTTGATTACATTAAATTGAAAAGTTTTGCACAAACAAAGCCAACACAAAAAGATTGGGAGGGAAGCAAAAAACTGGGACAGAATTCTTATAAATAGTGTCTCTGACAAAGGCCTCATTTCTAAACTATATAGAGAACTTACTCAAATTTACAAGAATACAACTCATTCCCCAATTGATAAATGGTTGAAGGATATGGACAGACAGTTTTTGGAGGAAGAAATTAAAACTGTCTATAACTGTATGAAAAAATGATCTAAATTACTATTGATTAGAGAGATGCAAATCAAAACAACTCTGAGATAACACAACACATCTATCATATTGACTCAAATAAAAAAATAGGAAAATTATAAATGTTGGAGAATATATGCAAAAGTAGGAACACTAATTTGTTGTTGGTGGAGCTGTAAGCTGATCCGACCATTCTGGAGAGCAATGTGCAATAATACCCAAAGGCTATAAAAATGTGCATAACCTTTGATCCAGTAATATCACTTTTAGGGATGTATCCCAAAGAGATCATAAAAATTTGTACAAACTGGTACAAAAATATTTATAGCAGCTCTCTTTGTGGTGGACAAGAACTGGAAATTGAGGGGATGCCCATCAATTGGGGAATGACTGAAGAAGTTGTGGTATACAAATGTAATGGAATACTATTGTGGTATAAGAAATGATGAACAGGCAGACTTCAGAAAAACCTGGAAAGATTTATGTGAACTGATGCTGAGTGAAGTGAACAGAACCAGAGGAACATTGTGCACAGTAACAGTCATAGTCTGCAATGACTGATCTTTATAGACTCAGCCCTTTTCAGCAATGCAAGGACCTAAAACAATTCCAAAGGACTGGTGATGGAAAATGTCTTTCACATCCAGAGAATGTAGAGTGAAGCAGACTATTTTCTTTTTTGTTTTGTTAAGTTTTTTAGTTTCTCATGGTTTTTCCCCACTCTTTAAAGTTCTTCTATACAACATTACTAATGTGATAATATGTTTAATAGGAATATATATGTTGAGCCTATATAAGATTGCAGGCTATCTTGGGGAGGGAGGAGGGAAATTTAAAACTTATAGAACTGAATGTTGAAAACTAAAAATAAATAAATTACATAATAAAAAATATTTTGAGTTTTGAATTTTCTCCCCCATCTTCTCCTCCTACCTCCCCAAGACAGTTCTACTTATACATTCATATTAAACATATTTTCACATTAATCATGATGTAAAGAAGAACCACGAGAAGGAAGAAACAAAAGAAAACAACAAAAGAAAATGAGAGCAAATAGTATGCTTCCACCTGCATTCACACTCTGATATTCTTTCTCTAAATGTGGAGAACATCTTTCACCATGAGTCCCTTGGAGTTGTCTTAGATGCTTGCATTGCTGAAAAGAGATCAGTGATCACACAATGTGACTGGTACTGTGTACAATGTTATCCTGGTTCTGTTCATCTCACTCAGCATTAGTTCATATAAGTCTTTCCATGTTTTTCTGAAATCTGCCTGCTCATTATTTCTTATGGAACAGTAGTGTTCCATTACATTCATATATCACAAATTTTTTTCAGTCATTCCCCAATTAATGTATGTCTTTTCAATTTATAACTCTTTACCACTGAAGAAAGAGCTGCTATAAATATTTTTGTACATGTGGGTGCTTTTCCTATTTTTATGATCTCTTTGGGATACAGACAGAGAAGTTATATTGCAGGGTCAAAGGGTATGCACAATTTTATGTGTGGTACCTTTTAGCAGCATGTAGTTTCCTCCCTTATCTCTTTTATTTAGATCTATTTTTGCTTTTGCTTTGTCTAAGATCAGGATTGCTACCCCTGCTTTTTTCATTACAGTTAAAGCATAATATATTCTGCTCTAGTCTTTTACTTTCATTCTGTGTGTATCTCTCTACTTCAAATGTGTCTGTTATAAACAACATATTGTAGGATTATGGTCCTTAATCCACTCTTCTATTCACTTCCATTTTATAAGAGTTCATTCTATTCATATCCACAGTTATGATTACTTTGTCCTTCTCTCCAACCTATCTGCCTCCCCTGTTTATACTTTTCTCTCTCCATTTTCCTCACTAGAGTTTTGCATTCAATCACCACCTCTCTCAGTCTTCCTTCCCTTCCATCAGCCTCCTCCTTTTTCTTCCCCTTTACCCCTTTACTTCTTCCCACCCTTCTATCCACTCATTCCCCTTTCTTTCCACTTTTTTTTCCTACTTCCTGGGCTACAAGACTGCTGCATGCCACCTTTCTGCTGGCTCAGCTGTTCCAGGTTGTTGCTTTTTTTTCTGGGGTGATACCGTCTGGGCTTCCAGAGGTCAATAAGTGAGGGTGAGAACTATTTACTTTTTACTCCACCATCTTGACTCTCAGATGAAATTATTGCCTTTTTGTAAAAGCATTTACTAAGATAGCATTGAAAGAATGACAGTAATAAAGCATTTTGCTATTCCTACAGGCCTGAGGCTCACTTTTCCATGCTACTTAAAGCAATGATGACATGAGTGTGCACAGACTCTATAATCCACTCTATGAGCATGATGTACTAGTAGAGTACATTATAATATATAATACATATTATATATTTTCTTTCTATAATATATATAATATTATATACACAATATATATTACATTACATTACATTATATTATATTATATTATATTATATTATATTATATTATATTATATTATATTATATTATATTGTATTGTATTGTATTGTATTGTATTGTTGTGTTGTGTTGTGTTGTATTGTATTAGATTATATTATATTGTATTAGATTAGATTAGATTATAGTACTCTACTAGTACATTATAATATAGACATATAGATTACATAATCCATAATGTACTACTAGCACATATAGGTAATACAAATGGCCAAGACAACTCCCACTTCTGCCATTGCCAGGTCTTGGTGTACTTTTTCGTCTTGTGGTATCTTCGTGCTGCTCCTTAACTTCTAACAAGCAGGGCAAATTCTCTCTTGACACATATGGCTACTCTTATCTTGGGCCTGCAGTTCCTGCTGGATGTACTGTTTTCTACTACCCACCAGAATATTAATTCTATTGCAAAATCTCACAATCAATGGAAAATACTCCAACCAAAGGAATATGTGCAATAGAAATTTTATTACAATTATCAGTTAATGCAGCATTTGTCATTAGCTAGTTGAAAACTAAACTTTTTATGTCATACCCACCACTTCATTTTTGTCAATTCGTATATTTTCCTAAAAATAAAAAAAAATCCATTTTTTAGCAAGAGAGCTTGTAAGTCTTTTATGATTTTCCATCACATTTGTGTGAGCTAGCATTTTCACTTTATACTTGGTTTAAATCAAAATACGGAAATAAAGTAAGTGCAGAATTAAATTCAATATTACATTTGTGTTAAACCAAATATTGCAAATCTTTATTCAAATTGAAAACTTCAATACTTCAATTATTTGGATGTGTTCATTATCATATGTTTAATATCTTCCAAATTATAACCTTGTCATTAAATATTAATTACCTTAAACAAAAACTGAAAAATAAAAATTGATATTAAATCTTGCAGATAAGCATATGAGGGTTTGCTTGATGACTTCCTTTATTTCTTATAGAATGTCCCATATAAAATATTTATAATTATTTTATCATTAAAGTTATATAATTTTATGTTTCATTTTCATAATTATGGGTAAAATAAATGCTAAACTTTATAATTATATATTATAAAGTTTATTTTGGAGCACTTTTTTGTGTACAAGTTATTATTGTAGTTAATATAAGAATATGCCTAAGCTAATATTATGAGTAGTATATGAAGTTACTCCAGAGGTTCACAACACAATTGTTTCTGTTGTTGGTTAAAAGAAAGTTCTCATAACAAAAAAAAAGTTGAAAGTAATTGATTTAGACTAAACTTCTCAGGTCTCATGACTGAGGGAACTGAAACACAGAGAAGTTAAGTGACTTATCACTTAAGTGATAAGAATGATAATTATTAGAGGGTTGAGATACAAGGCCTTGTAGGGAAAAAAAGAAAACACAACTGAAGGAGTCAGGACATTTTCTAAGGAAATGTAACAATGCCCAAATAATGAGAAAGAATTTTTGCATGAAGAGTGTAGGGTAAGGAATGCCCAAGTCTGCTTATTTCAACATCAAGATAATAAGGAATAGATTAAAAGCAGGACATCAGCAAAAAACCTTTCTGACTATAAGGTTATGATACACTAGGTAACATTACTAATGGATATTAGAAATCTCTCCCTCTGTTCCGTTTTTTTAATTGAAATTATCCCAAAGTAATATTTCTTTGAAGTTGGGGAATAGACAAGGTGACTTTTCAAAGTCTATTCAGGCTTATCATTTTTTAAATTTTTTTTCTTTTCTGCAACTATTCTATTTTCCCAAAAGAGGGAGCTAATTCCCTTTATCAAGCTTACATTCCTTGAACACTGCTCTACCCAAAATGGAATAAATGCTTTTCAAAAGTTGTAAACCAAGAAAAAATAAGCTGTAAGCCAAGCATAAAATTCCTGACAGAAAATCAGTCTTGCAAATAACATTCTGTCCTTCTATAAGGCATGAAAGCTTGCAAAACACTTTATTAACAATGGTCTTATGTAAGTTCAATTAAAGAAGTTTTGTTATTCTCATTTTATAGATGAGAAACTGAAACTCAGAACCACAACTCATGCAATTATTAAGAGTTAACTAACCCAGATATCCACAAAACCAGTTATGTGTAGCACTCAATTTACTCAGCACTTGGTTTACTAAGCAGTATGGGCAGATAAGAGGATCTCCATATTATTATATAAACAACCAAGATCTAGAAAAACTATTTTATGGATTAGCCTTGCTGTTTAGAGGTGGAGTACTGATCTTTGTCCTAGCCTTAGCTCTTTTTATGTGGAATCCTTGTTTCCCATGGAATACTCAGATCCTTTCAACTGTGCAAGTCACAAGCCAGTCACCCCATTTTATATTGTTTGCCTCTAGTCCATATTCTCCTCCAAGTCCTCTATGTAGTGGAGACACTTAGTGTGCTGGGAATTTCTTCTAGAAATCTTCAAATTGTAGATGACACTAGCTATGATTCTGGTTTACAACTTCTGAAAAGTTTTCCATCTTGAACAAAATGATGGAACACTTCCCATTTCCAATAATATACCTCTCTGAAAGTATATTTTATATGTAGATACAGCCCTTTGTGCTTTTCATTGTTAATAATGTTTCAGTTTACTTGTTCCTACCATGTACCTGATAGCTAAGTTATTGTCTACAGATATTAGAAGAACTGTTGTTTCGTAGTACCTTCTACTCCCTTTCTGACATTCTGGCACCATCACTGCATTTGCAGAAGGGAAATACACATAATTGAGGGCCATTTTATATTTTTCATTCTTTCATATATTTCTATGGCAAAAGATTCCATTACTAAAAAAAAATTGTCATTATTTCTGGCAGTACTCCTCTCTGTACTTAACTGACTATTCCTCAAAAGCAGACATAGTCTATTACTAGGATCATACTTGAAGCTTTTCCAGAAAGTGTAGATAATTTATTGAATTGCTATGTCCTCTCTCTCCCCAAATTATCATCTGCTGGCCATCATTTTGTTTAGAGTCCTTTCCAAACTAACCTACAGCACTGTCAGCTAGTGCTCAAGTTAAGACTGCATGACCTTATTGTTATTGTTCAGTAATTTCTCAGTTGTGTCTGACTTTTCATGACCCATTTGGGGTTTTTCAACAAAGATACTAGAGTGGTTTACCTTTCCTTCTTCAGCTCATTTTACAGAGAAGAAACTGAGGCTACTTAGTAGAGTTAAGTGACTTGCCCAGGGTCACAACCTAGTAAGTGTCTGAGGCCAGATTTGAACTCAAGAAGATGAATCTTCTTGACTCCAGTCCTGGCACTCTGTCCACTACATCATCTAGCTGTCCTCCAGTTTAATATGATGAAATTATGACGAAATATTGAAGTAGGAAGAATGTTTAAAACAAAAAGAAAAGAAAGAAGAACATAAATATAAGTCCTTGCCCTCAGTTTCTACATCCAGTGACATTCTCAACAATTGCAAGACCTCTTTGAGCAATACAGCTTTCTATAACTAAACTTCCTCCTGCTTTAAAGATGAAAAGTCTCTTGGAAAATAAAGTATGCTCGGAAAATATCTCATTCGCTTAAACCATAAAGAAGGCTGCTCTTTGCTTCCAAGGAATCCTAATGTGTGCTTAAACCTCTAGAGGGCAGCATGTCCTTAAAAAGAAATTCTCTTAAGATAACACTTGGACTTTGTTGGAAAAGACAGCTATCTTCAATTGAAAAGTTTATCTCTTTTTGAAAGGACTTTCCAAAATCTCATTAAAAGTACTAAAGAGTAGCTAAATGTTTTCTCTCTTTAATGTCCAATGACTGTCACAGGAATGGGTTCTATCAAATAAAAAGTATTACAACATACAGAAAAGAAAATAACTTGAGAGGAAAAACTTAAGGGGTTGTACTAAAGACAAACAGAAAAGGAATCTATCTCTCCAGTAAGATTGTATGGTGTAAATATAATTTGCCTCCAATATCATGAGTCCTAACCATTCCTCTACATTCTCTCTTTATACAGGAAGTGGTACTAGAGAGGAAAAACTCTCTCTTATCTGCTTGACCTACACTTTTCATTTTCCCATCTCTGACTGTGAGCTACTAACTTAATATCAGCATACCAATATTCCCTCTTACCTGCTTTTCTTTCATTTCTCAGGATTTTTTCCCTAACACCTTTCTCTCTGTTTCCCTGCAAATCATATACTCAATCTTTTTAAAGGGCGGTGAAAACTTGTACACTACAAGCCAATATAATAGTGCCTGAGATTCCACTTATCTCTTAGTGTCACTTTCTCCATCTCTTCCCCTCAAAGCGCTTCATGTGTGCACTTTATCTGCCCCTCCATCATTTACATACTTTGATTCACTGATATTCCCTGTCTTCTTGGCATTTGTCCATTATATGGAAAAGAGCTGGAATAAAATCCCAGATAGATTACTGAATAACCATGTGACCTTAAGCAAAATATCCCAGTTCTTTGTGCCACTATAATCTCATTCATAATATGGAGGGCAATGGTCAGCTGTTGGAGGGCAGTGGTCAACCGTCAATTCATTCATCTACCTTTGTCCAGTCTTTCTCTTCTCCAGGTTAGCCTCCATCTATCTCCCAAAATAGTTTTCCTAAGGAATGGGTCTGAGTATGTGACTCCCATACTCCAAAATTTTCCATAGCTTCCTCTTGTCTATAAATACAAATTTCTCAGTCAATGTTTGATTGACCCTATAATGTGGTTTCAACCTATCTTCAAAGATTTATTTCACATTATTCCTTTTCATGCAATCTTCATTCCATCCTTGCTGGATTAAAGATGGTCCCTGAACATAACATTTTAACATCTACTTGAGTGCATTCTCACAAACTCTCCTCTCTCTGAAATGCACTCTTTCCTAAGCTTTCTCTCTAAGAATGCTCATTGTCCTTCAAGGCTAAACTGAAGTTTTTCATGAATAGTCCCTTATCACTGTTGATGAGAGTTTTTTCCCCTTCTCACTCAAATTGAGATGCATTGATTTTTATGTAAACACAAAGGACTGTTTATCCACTGTTCTTAATAAATATAAGGAAATGAATAGAGTGGGCTCCACAAATGTAGTGAAGACTGCAGGTGTAAGGCAAAGAGGTTGTCTCTGTGTGGATCTGAGAATAAACATTTCTAGCCTCTTCTCCTCCAACCTTTCTCCAAGGGAGACTTTCGTTCTTGCCAGAAGCAGGAATTTGGGACTGAAGACTACCACTTGCTTTCCACAGAGAGAGGGGGTACCAGAGCACAGGTATAATGATCTGCTCTCTTAGATATTGTTAGTCTAGGGACACCTAACTTCTAACTGCTTTGTCATTTTGGGTGGAAGAGGAAACCCTAAGCTCTATACCCAAGACTTGACCCCTTCTTTAGCTAATCCCAATTCCACAGTTACACCTAGAGAACAGCAAAGAAATCCATTTTTTCAAAATCATTGAAAAACAGAAAGAAATAAAAGAAAAATAAGAGAACATATACCAGACAAGACAGAGTGAAGGAATTCTTACATTGGGTGAGAGATAACTCAGCTCAACTGAGAGAATGTCCTAGATCTTGTTGAAGAGGAATATTCTCCAAAGTCTCTAAAGTAGGAAGGTGGGAATAGGGATTTGATAAGAGTCTTCCAATTCCTTTCATGTCTTACCAGAGTTTACCTTCAACATTATGAAGTGGTATTGGCCTCTTTGGTCATCCCTCTTGAAGCTGGAAGCCAAAAACACCCAAAATGACCAGACTGTCATGAAGAAGACTCAGAGTTTGATGAGTTCTCCAAGAGGGACTCAAAGGGGAGTGATGAAAGTTGGAGCTCTCTAGCTTCTCACCACAAGGTGATCACCAACTTCAATGTGCCCCTGACACAGGGCAGGACATTCATCTGTACCAGAAGGGAGAGAGTCCCATTCCAATAGGCTTTAGGACATGGGTTATACAAATGTCTGTGAAACAAATGCCTTTATCTACCTTTTATGGACCAAAGTAAGCATTACTTACCATGTCAAAATAATATTGCTATCATGGAATTGAACAAATAATGGATTATTCATAAGACCACACCCCTAAAGAACCCTGAGAAAGGCTCTGTGTTAAAATTCCATCCTTTCTATTTATGCCTTTATGATTTAGGGAAAATCACTTCACCTCTATGGACCTAAGTATCCTCATCTACAAAATGAGATGAATGGACAAAATGATTCACAAAGTTTCAGCTTTACATTCTTCAATATCCATGATATTTCTTATCTATTGTTGGCTTAATTTTTTGTTTGTCTCGTTTAAATCTTTTCAAATATTTTCTGGGTTAGATGAATCCATTGGGTGAGTAAAACAATTTCAACTGTGTGCAGAATTATGTCAAAACATGACTATGCTGGAAACAATATACTAAAGCCCTACCCCACTGATACTGTAATCAAGACTACATTGACCCAGGGTCCTGGGATTTGAACTACTGACATAGCTTCCTTATCAATTAAGTATAAAATCCATTGCAGAAGGACTCAGGGGTTTCTTGCTCAGACTTCTTCTGGTAAGCACTGTCAATATGAACAGAGAACCTATACCCAATTTAATCCTTGCTGAAAATTCTTTTTTCTCCACCTCCTATGATTAAACCTACTTTTGTCAAGTGTTAGATGGGCTCTGAATGTCTCATTTAATTTCAATTAATTTAATTGCAATTCTGAACCTAAACCACATGACAGGCCTGTCTATAACATAGATACTAGATGTAAAAGTGAAAAATAATCCTTCCTGTGCTGAATTACAATTCATTAATTCCATAGAATATTCTTTTCATGAATAAATATGTCGAAAAATCAGCAGGTAAATGCACGCATCAGTTACTTACAATATTGCATAATACAAACTCACAGACATGATCTTATTAAGTAGTTTACATTTCTTTTGAGATGAATGCTACTGATGGTAGACTCATCTGATTCATTAATATCTGTTTCAAACAGCGTTCTAATGTAGACTTTACTCAATAGAAAGTTACCTAGACCTAATTTCAAATGATCATCTCAACTAACAAATACATAATCAAGAAGCTCTTACAATTTTATTAAAATTCAGATCTTTCACTATTAGGTAACCTTCATTAACATATTTAAAAAACAATGTTCTTTCTAATTAGCATCCTTTTTCTTTATGTTATTGTATTTAAAATAATTCAGATGAACTTGATAGGGAAGTCCTTCTCAGAAGAATACCAAAAGGGCAATGAAGATCTGGTAATCCTGAAATTTCTACTGTGAACCTTGTAATTTGCTAGCCCTGTGTTTTCTTCTCTTTTCTCCACATTGCAACAGAAACCCAGTTTAGTCTGAATGATACAGGTGAGCTTTGAAACATTTTAAAAGAATGGCAGATACATTGGAGAAGAACTAATTCTTGCTCTCTGTAATACAGAAACCTTTTATCCTAAAATTTGTCTTCTGCAATAGCCTGACTTGGAAGAAATTTTGCATTTTACACACACACACACACACACACACACACACACACGCACGCACACATGCACGCACTCCAAATTTAGTACATAAAAATACAAGGAATACTTGTTGACGTAAATCTTAGCTCAGTGTAATGTGGAGATTAACAACCTCAAGAAGACAAAAGTTTGCGTGAAAAGCGTGTTATAGTGGTATCTATCCCAAAGACCCAACTAGGAATTTGTTCAAGTAGGACTAAAATATTGGAGAGGTGGTGTGGACAATAAGTCAGAGAACAACATGATAAAGAACTGCAGTCATGTGTGAGAGGTCACAGCCTGGCCCTTAACAATTTGTTTAAGAATCCTCTGAAAGGGATTTTAGTGACAAAATCAAGAGGACTTGGGCTAGGAGGAAAAGTGAGGTAATAATAGTTGCTTAGGAAGGATCCTTTCCCATCAATGTCAGCACGATGGGGCAAAACCATGGGCTAGTTATGGAATGACAATCCACTTCCACAGAAGATGAAAGAATCCTGAAAAGGGATGAGCTATAAGACCCAGAAAAGTTAAATATTTCCTGAGGGTCACACAAATTACTATTAAAACTGGAACTAGAAGCCAAAGTCTCTCATCCAGTGCTTTCCATCTCAGATGTGTGGCTTTGGTTTTTCTGGATAAAGAAGGAAATGAGATGATTCTTAGTAATAGGAGCAGAGCAACAAAATCAGGCAAAATGAAGGAAGAAGATATTTCCAATATGGTATGCGATGCAAGGCACTATTTGAATAAGATAAATCACTAAAGACTTACGTCAGCTAGTCATTTTTTCTTCCTGTTCTTTTAATAATTATGTACTTAATATCCATAGACAGAGTCAAAAATCACCTTATTCCTGATGGAAAGGGTCTCAAATTGGCTTAAATTCAGTGATGGATAAAATTCAGTATGACTTATAGTAACTAAATTTAAGACAAATATTTTTGGTCACAGAATTTTAAAAGAAACCCCAGTATTATTTTTTTTTCCTACATCTGCCATCCACATAATCTTAAAAAAATCTTTTTTTGGAATAGTCACCCCCATAAAATTCAATGAGAAGGTACCTGCATCAAGCAAGCCAATACCAACTTTGTACTTTGTGGTCCCAAAACTCATTCATTAACAAACATTTCATACCTTGCTGATCTCAATCAATAGATACCTTCCTCATTTATTTTTTTGATTCACAAAAGTTATACAAGAATCATTCAACTCCAACCTATTTATTTTGACTGTCTAGAGGAATTTTGGCCTTTGTGCCCTATCTTCTCCCAGATTCCATATACTTTTTCCACACTATACTTTTAATTTCAATATTCCTAAATTATAAGGAGTTATCCTAGGGGTATTTCTCTGTCTCTTACAAGTACAAGATTGAATCCCTGTCTCCCTTCCTTATTGGTGCATATGAACATCTAGTTACTTTGCAACATTTATTCTTTTTGTTTTTCTTGGGAGGGGGGAAGGCAGGACAATTGGGGTTAAGCGACTTGCCCAAGGTCAAGCGGCTAGTAAGTGTTAAGTGTCTGAGGCCAGATTTGAACTCAGGTCCAACTGACTACAGGGTCAGTGCTCTATTCACTGCACCACCTAGCTGCCCACAACATTTATGTTTAATAAGACAATACTAACTTGCTCTGCCTTCAATTCTTTGAACTTTAACTGACTTAAACAGTTGTACAAAAGGTGCAACAAGGTACTTACCTTTCTACCTTATCATACCCCTTCATACACACATTACTCTTGCCAAACAGAACTATTAGTTAACTATTCTTCAAACTCTATCTCTACTATGTTTGCAAGGACTGTTCCCAGTGCATGAAATGCCTTTCCTCCACAATGGTATACTGGAAAAAAAGCCGAAAATATTTTTAGGTAGACATGAGTTTGAATCGTACCTCTGACATTTGCTAGTTCTGTGACCATGGACAAGTCCCTTAATTTTTGAGAATCTCAGTCTTTTCAACAATAATATCTACCGCTCAAATGAAGTCATATTTGCAAAACTTTAATGCAATATACAACTGTTAGCTATTATTTTGTCTGCTTTTCACAATCATTATCTTCCTTCGGAGTTCAGTTCTCAGGTTTTTCAATTGCTAAGTATTAATGCTTTTTCCCGTCTCAGATTTCTTGTATTTAATTAACTGTATATTTATTGTATCCCCCAGTGGAATGTAGTCTGCTGGAGGGTGGGTCACTTATTTTGTGTGCTTACTTATTTGTGTCTCTGCTTACCTTTTTATCTTTATGACAATCCTAAGAGCCTAGGAAATGATTCAGAGAGAAAGGTTGGAGGAGCAATTTCTGATGATCCTCTAATGGGAAAATGACTATTCCCCTCTCATCTGTTAGCAAAATGATCCTCTCATGACAGGAGCAGAAGTCAACACAACAGAATAAAAGAAAAAATGCACTTTCCTCTCTTTTTCACTTTTCCCTCTTTTCTTTGACAGTGTAACTGTCAATTATAGAACATGATGGACACAATGGAGGCTGAGAGACAGATATCTGTGATTTAACTCGGAGCCAGAATGGTGACCAGGAGCTGAAAAGATAAAAGACATCTAAAGCAACTGCAAACTGTCAGCTACCCTAAGTCCCTTGCGTCTGGTAATTATGAGATAAGAGGCTTGATTTTTTCAGTCCATGACCTTAACATGTGTAGTACATACCTCTCCCCTCCATGTCTTTTCCATGAGCCAAGGGTATTTGTGTTTGAATTCTCTCATCTCCAACCAAAGATATCAGAAGAAATGAGGGGTAGGATCATTAAAGGGACTTAGCTGATGGCAACTTTCTCTGCACCTGAATGTTTGGTTTAGTTTTCTTTTCACTTTGTTCTGTCTAATAACAGCATATGAAGCATCTGTATTTATGGTTGTCATTGAAAGTGAGCTGAGAGGGAGTAAATGAACAAAGTGGGGTTCAGATAGTGGCATTTGTATTTTGCTATTTTACCAATACCTTATTTTATCTGCAAGACTAAATTGTGGATGGACCAGAAAGGAATTAAAACAGAAAAGCTGCTTCCTCACTCACTTACCGAAATGTGACCACTCACTGTGTTGTGGGGAACAGCTTAGGCTTTTGAAGGCTTGAGCGCCCTCTAGTAGCCAGAAGACATACTGCGGTCCATTGTACGGTGTGAATCCCTTTAGAGCCTGCTCAGGAGAGGAACAGAAGAGACTTGGTAGCCCAACTAGAATGCCATTTTGTAGTTAATTCAGATTTTATTCTTGGCTAAATAAAACTATTTTTCCTGATTAATGATAATATTTTGACTTTCTTTCTCCCTATGTACTTAAGAATGGCAACATTAGAGCTGCAAAAATCTCACGTTGCCCTGCTTCAACCTCAGCATCTAGCATAGTCCTTTGTACACAGCATTAAAAAAAATTTATTAAATATAGTTGGTACGCCTTCTCAATAAGTTTTTTGCATGATCGTAATTCTACTCCCCACTACTACTGCCACTAAGTGCTGATATCCTTAAAGATTCAGTCCTGGGTCATCATTTTTTTTCCCCTCTCCCCTGGTGATCTCATCAGTGTCCATCATAATTATCACTATGTTAAGTCTCCCTAATTGCTCTGCTGGACTCTATTTCTACATACCAGCTGATTGCTAGCCTTCTTCACCTGGATCTTGCTTAGGCATCTGAAACTCAATATGCCCCAAACTGAGTTCATTATATTTCCTTCAAATTTATCCCTTCCCTAGATTTCTGTTAGAAGGCTCTTGCATCCCTCTAGCCACTCGGGTTCACTACGTTAGAATCATTTTTGACACTTCCTTCTCCCTCAACCTTCATAACCAATACTGTTGCTTCTACAATATCTCTTGTATTATTTCCCCTTTCACCACTCACACATCCTCATCAGCATTTGGCTGGACTAGCACTTTTCTCACCATCCTATATTCCATACACCTTTATCTTCCTAAGATCCCTAGGAACCCAAGATTCCTAAGATTCCCACTTTGCTCTCCTATACAAACATATTCTATAGTTCCCTATTGTTGTGAAGAGAGGAGACAGAGGGAAATTGAATGACTTTATTGATGAAGTATAATGAGTAAGAGAACTGTATTGAAAGATACAGGACATTCTTAGTGCTGCATTATTCAATACAACCAACAAGATCCACTGCATCTTTATCAGTATCAATCAAGGGTATAAACTACATATGAACAATGGCTAGACCTCTCTGGAAAATGAATAAAGAAATCAAAAGCGTATTTAGGCACAAATTGAATGAGAGTAGATGATGCCACACAGGGAAGATCTTCAGGCTGGCTGAAGAAAAGCACTTATGCCATGTGGGACTTAGATCAGCAATGCAGTCCAGAATCGGATATTCTGATGAGTAACCAGACTAGTAATAGAACAATTCTAACCAGACCTCTGAGAAGGAATAATTTGGGGTATGTGGAAGGAGAGGAAGGATTCTCTGTTTTCTCCCTTTGACCAAAAGATAACTTTGTAAACTTTTGAAGATTTGAAAATTTGGACTTCCCATTGGTATCACTAGGGGTTTCCTTAGGACAGCGGTTGATAATGGCATCTGTGTTGAGGCAGGGACAAACTAAGTGTACCTAGAAACATAGCCCCAGAACCCTAAAAAAGTGCTGACCCTGAAAGAAGAGATAGATACATGCCAAAGAGGAACTTCATGAAGTCTCTGCAATAGAAGAAAGGAACTTCTTAAGCTACTCTTTTGCCACATGTGCACTCTAAGTATGAGCATACTTAGCCCCTGAGCTCTATATGTACTCCTAATGTATTGTGTACATGCAAAAAACAATTAACTATTATTTTTACTACCTAGTGGAATGGAAATACTAATTAGGTTTACAATTCTCAGTGCTAGGAATCAAACTTTATTAACCAAATGCACACAAGTTTTAGTTTATATGTCTTGTTAGACAACCCAAACTTTAACCCCGTAAGAAACAAACCACCAACCTGGTCTCCAAGTATTTCCCAATAAGTGTGTCTCATACTGATACTCAGTGACAAGGTTTCCTCTCTCCAATTGAATGTTATATACCTCCCTCCAAGGTGGCAAGTCAGCAAATCTCCATCAAATAGCTTTATCTTCAAGTGAACACACACACGCACATCATTGCCAAACTATATCATCCTTATCTCATAGAAAAGCAATTTACACACAATTACAGTCACAAAATGAGGAGAGACAGAATGGGGTGAATCATCTCATAAAGAAGAGCAAGGGATAATTATTACAATGGAGGGGAAGAACAGGAAGGTAAAGAGGAATGAGTCAACCATACTCTCATTAAATTTGGCTCAGGGAAGGAATGACATACACTCTAAATTGGGTATCTTGCCCTACAGTAGAGTAGGGGGGATGGGAATGAGAGGGAAGATGGTGGAGGGGAGGGCAGGGGGGTAAGGGCTATTAGAAGCACACACTTCTGTAAAGGGACAGGGACAAAGTAGAAAACAGAACAAGGTGGGGTGGAATGGGAAGGAAGGAAATATAGTTAATCTTTCACAATATGTCAATTGTGGAGATGTTCTGTGTAACTACACGTGGACAGCCTGTATTGAATTTCTTGTCTTTCCAGTGGGGGTGGGGGATGAGGGAGGAAGGGAAAGAATCTAGAATTTAAAGCTCTATAATAAAATGTTGAAATGTATTATTTATCTATCTATCTATCTATCTATCTATTTGTCTGTTTATTTATTTGTTTGTTTGTTTGTTTGTTTATTTACCTGCACCTGGGAATTAAGATATACAGGTGTGGGGGTGAGGAGAACCATCTTGCCCTACCAGAAAGGCAGAGGGGTGATGGGGGAGGATATAAGAGAGAGCAGATTGGGGCAGAGGGTATACAGTGGGATCACTGTTTTGGGGTGTTGGGTAGGGGAAAGATGGGGAGAAAATTTGTAACTCAAAATCTCATGGAAATGAGGTATGTAAACTAAAAATAAAAAGTTAATTTTTAAAAAAGACAATTGAAGAAGATCAAGAGTGATTAAGGAGTGCAACCGGAAAATAACTTAAAAAAGAAAGAAGATAAGTAAGGTAAGGTAAGTAAGGTAAGTAAGAAAAGATACATGGAAAAATAAGATCATTAAGCAAATTGATAAGAGTAGATTGTAGGTGGGGCAAAATCAGTGAAACAGGAAGTGGGTGCAAGGCTGAAGGAATATGACTCTGGCTGAGGATTTGTTGAAACAAAAGAAAGAATTTTTTCCTAGGATTTTTAAGAAGTCTTGATTGGCTATGAATGTTTTAACCAGGTGCTTAGGATTGTAATTGGAAACATCTACTCATAACCAGCTCATTGTTTAAAGAAACAAAGTTTAAAATCTCAACCATTATGCAAAGTAGTAGCAATTCTTAAGGAACTAGCATCAAATTTGCGACATTTTTTATTTCTACCATAGCCAAAGCTGTTCCCCAAGTGTAGGTCAATTTTCCTTCTGGAGGAGAAATGAAAGATTTGATGAATATCTCTCCACACTGCATCTTTTAAAGGAGAATAAACTGTTCCTAAAGCAGGGCTCCTATGGGGTAGGGGATCAGGGTGGAATCTGAGATGGAGGAGAGACTGTCCTTGTCAGGAAGATGGAGAATGAAAGAATGTGACAATGAGGAGAAATGGACAAAAAAGAAAGACATAAAATTAGAGCTACAAAATAGATTTGAGTCTTTTCCTGAAAAAGACAGAGCTACATGGTCTGAGATAAAGCTGATGCTTGTACCCCAAAGAATGCTATAGTAGAGCCACAGAAGCTGTCATGAGAGGGATCATAAATAACAAACTGAGGAAGAAGTTGAGAGTGGTAGAAGTTAGTGATTGTCTGTTTAGAGGATAATGAGGAAGTTATTTGTTGAATAAAAATACAGAGGTCTTATCATCTTCCTAGGGCAACCACTTTAGAGAAGGGACTTGAATTCATAGCAAAGAACTAGATGTGTTCAGCCTGAAGAAATCAAAATGGGGGGGGGTGCAACAAGATAGATATCTTCAAGTATCTGAAAAGTTATCTTATAGAGAAGTCATTAGACTTATTCTGTTTTGCTCCCATGAGGCAGAATCAGGAGCAATGAATAGGTAGAAGATGAAAATATTAGGTACAAGCTGTGGGACTCCCCTACCCTTGGAGGTGGTCAAACTAAGTCTGGATGACAACTTCCTGAATATATTATAGTGTATATTCTTTTTGTATATGAGGCAGAATAGATGGCTGGCTGTTGAAGTTCCTTCCAACTTCCAAATTCCATGATTCTGTATATAGAGACAAAAGACTAAGATGCTTGAAATAGTTTTGAGGTAGAATCAACAACGAATAGAAAATGGTTGATTATGGAATATAAGGAAGAGGCAGTGATTGAAGTTGTGAACCTAAGTAACTGGAAGGAGTATAGTACCTTCACTAGAAATAGTTAAGAGTAGAGAAAGGGTGGGTTAGGAGAAAAACAATGAATTCTATCTTTTTTTTTTAAGACACGTAGACATTGGGATGCATACCTATGGGACATCCAAGTAAAACCTAAGTTTGTGATAGAAATTCATCAAACTAGAACACAGTAATCTAGATCTCTGCTAAGTAATGGTGTGTACAAAGACTGATTAGAGAAGCTAAAATGGTATCACTGAGAGGAAATCTGTGATCTGGCAGTGAAGCACCCATCATGCACTGAAGAGAGTTCAAATTACACAATACATCATGATTCCTTAAGAATCTTTCTCTTTTACCGTACAACATGACAAAGATGAATTAATTACCTATCGTTTGAAGAGCACTGTGCTGAAAAATAAAGAAGACACAGTTCCCACACTCACAGAAAGCAAGAGAGGGCTGAAACAGAACATCACAAGGAGCTGCAATACTACATGCATTGGAGAGTTAACTAAACTTTTTAAAAATATGACTTGAGAAATCTCAAAAAAGGGGAAAAAATCTAAAAAAATTCAAATTTTCATTTAACCTTTGACAGAGCTAAGACAAATGTTATTTAATAATGAAAAAGTATGTGCTACATTGGTCAGAATATAGATCATATATACATTCAGATCATTCTGCTTAATGTCATGATAATGCCATCATAGTAAGGTCTATAATAGTATTATTTTCAACCGTTGTTTCTTTTCAAAATGATTTCATATTAAGAAACATGGTTACATTCAAACCAATATTTCATTAAACTTACAATGTTATCTGAAACCAAAAGTAATGAATATATTGTCAATAATTTTAAAATTCAGGCATAAGAAGTATAAAATCTTTTCTATAAATAACCAGAGATTCAAGTGCTTCATCTCCATAAAGGCAGTCAATGTAAACACTCCAAATAATAAGACTTTAAGATGAAGAACTGAATTGTGTTGAGGAAATAGAGTTAGAAATAATAAATGAAATAGATATTGAGGGCAGGAACCAGAACCTGTAAATAATATTATTAAATAAATTAAAATCTTATCAGATTGTGAGAAATATAAACAACTACTGATGTAAATCACTTCAATCACTCTCTTCTCACTCTCATCTCCCCCTTCCATGCATATATAGGGAGAAAAGACAGCCATGTTGAAGGGCCAGAAAGGTCACTTACTGAGATGCCAGGTGGGTCACCAGTTGAAATCAGAAGAGACAGGGAACTGCTGAGAGAATTTCACCAAAGGACAACAGAGAGCAATATTCTAAGACAAGATATTTAGAGAGCCTCAGCCAGATGGAACTAAGCCATAATTTGGACCATAAGTAACTAGAGATTCGTATTTTGAGAAATTTGGAAAGAATAGTTACTCAATCAAGTTATTTTTTCCTGTCTTGCTTACTATCTTCTCCTTTAGGATAAAGAAATTTTATTCTTTTTTATTATGCCTATAAATCACTAATACTGTGCTTTACAGATAGTAAGTAGGTATTTAATAAATGTTATATTAACATAAAAGTGGGAGGTGGGGAAGGGAAAGATGCTTAGTATAAGTAGAACAAATGATCTAGTTAAGATAACTTTATCTCATATTTCAAGGTGGGAATTAATTTTTAAAGAACTATAGGTTTTGGGGCAACATGATTAAAACTATGGAGGATCAGACAATCTCTCAAACCTCTCCAAAACAGAAATTTTGTCCTAAAGATAAATCAGTCTCAGTGGTTTCCCTGACACACAAGAACCCAAAGGAAGTAAAAACCTCAATGAGTTAATACCTAACTCAGGATCACTCACCACCCTCTCCCGTGCCACCCATATTATTCTCAGCAGAAAGGCTGTGTTAACTGACAAGATCCACAAATTTGGAAGAGAATGAAACTCTATACTCTAACTCCACCATCCGTCTTTCTTATGGCATGAAGATCCAAAGTCCAAAATAGAGGAACAGAGGAAATGCAGCAGGCCACCTGTCTAGGTTGGTAACAAAGTTCAGCTCTTCAATCTAACCTCTGCCTTTTCCTAGTTCCAAAGAACATACAGAAAACAAATTCCAGAGCTGTGATAATCACATCCCAGTCTCTGAATGCCTATAGATCACCATCCAAACCCCACCCCACACCCCCTACCACCCAATTCTTATCTCTATTTCCCTCAACTCTCCATTCCCAAAGTTTCATCCTAACTCTACTGAGCCTTTCCCTTGTGCCCTCTGGAATGTCTGTTCCACAGGCAACAAACTTCCCTTTATCTTAAATCTATTCCTCTCCCACTACTCTTATCTACTAACTCTTACAGAAACCTGATTTTCCCCAATGAAACAGCCTCCCTGGCCACCCTTTTCAGTACTGGCTATCCCATCAATCATTCTCTTTGGCTCACTGGTTGAGGAGTTGAAATACTCCTAAATCTCCACTGCCACTCCCAGGTTCTCCTACTTCCCCCACTCAGTAAACTCTCTTCTTTTGAAGTTCATGCTATTCATATGTACCATCTGTAACAACAATCAATTTAGCAGATACTTACCACTTAGCAACTTAGGGCTAAGTATGAGTTCTGTTCCCTGTTGAGAGGGTGTGAACTCCCCTGATGATGTGGAAGAAGGGGATTGGCTGAGACAGGAGGCCAGTGTGTGTATATAAAGAAGAATTCTAGAGACAGAGAGACAGAATTGGAATTTTCTTGTTGGAGGAAGCAGGATTGTCTCAGCATCTGGGAGCTGGGCTACTGGACTGAAGAAGTGAGTTGGAGATTTCTTGAGAGAAAGAGAGCAAGTTTCTCTCCCAGCATCTGGAAGCTGACTGAGAACTGAGATGGAGTTTTTCTGAGACCATAATCTGGTGAAAGCCACCCAGAAATCTCATATTCCTTCTGGGTCCTAGGCCAGCTGAACTGCTGTAAGACTGAAGAAGCATGACCAGGATAAGACTTTGTTCATGGCCTGGCTGATCCTTGAGTTCCAGGCAAGAGAAGTGGTGAAGAGTTTGAGATGTGCTGGACCCTGTGAACTTCAGTGTGTGCCAGGAACTGCCCTGAGGACTGGACAAGGACCTGGGAGCTGTCTATCTCTGAGGACTGGGCCAGGACCTGGGAGCTGTCTGCTTCTGAATCCAGGTCACTGTTTGGTGGATTCAGGAGGGAGCTGGAATCATGGAAGGGGATCCAGGGAATCAGAGAGACCACCGAGAGTCAAGATGAAGAAAAGGCTTCCCCTTGAATGAAACTGAGGTTTGCTGGACAACTGGGGGGAAGGGGGGGAGGGTTTGTGTGGTTTTCTAATGACAGTGCTGGTGGTTAATGATAGTTAGTAATCAGAAATCTAGATTAGTGACTGATTAAGTTAATGATTGCCCCATGAGTGGAAGTTTGATAATTGTATTATGTATTGATTGAATGACTAAGTTAATGGTTGTCCCATGAGTGGAAGTTTGATTATTGTATTGTGAATTGACTGAACGATTAAGTAAGGACAGTTTCCCTCTTAGGGACACCAGATGATTATTCTTTTGTTCTTTGTTGTAAATATTGTGACCACTGTAGTGAAAATTGTGTGGCCATTCTAATGTTAAGCTGTTATTACCATTATATTATGATTTTCTGTGATAAGATGAAATCTTGTGAATATTATATTATGATATATTGTGAATGTTTGCCCTGATTTGTAATAGAATAAACAGAGTGTTCACTACACTATGTAATCTGAACCTTAAAAGCTGTTCACAGTAGCATTCTTTTGGGAATCTGCTGGTGCATGCTGTTACACCATCCAAGCAAAATCCTGTTAGGTATTGTCTACAGATCCCCTCCCTCCCAGGTCATTTCCCCTTCCTTCCACAATAAGTTTGATAGCTGGTTTATAATTTTTCTCCTCCCCAACTCTTACCCTCATAGTACGGTACTTCAATATATATTCTGAGTTTCTGTCAAGTACTCTAATTGCTCAGTTCCTTTGTCTATTCATATCCCATGAGCTATCCCACCTCAGCCAAATGCAAAGAGAGGTTCATGTGCACATGAGAGTGGGGTAAGGAGAACCATAGGAAGTTTGAGGAGGGGGTAAAAGGTTTGGAAGAGCTGATGTGGAAGACTGAGATAGTGAATTTATAAAGAAAATACAGTAGAATTGTCTAATAGCAGTGAGAGTCCAGTCAAGGTTCATATACTTAATTTGTTATCACCCACAAATAGCCCATTCCTATGTTCAAGAATTCTTAAATCCCTTTATCTGAGCATAATCTATTGACTTTTCACCTCTACTTCTGTCTTCCCTTATATAAACCTACTCTTGAGCCTCATCATGACCTCTAATCTTTTGATCCCTCACTTCTCTCCCTTGCACTAAGCCACTCTCTCCTCTTCTCCCCATCTTGACTTTTTGGTGAACTAATTCAACTCTAAACCGACTTCTTCTCTTGAATTTCTGGTACCTTATGATATCACTAGGTATTCCCAGTCAAGCTTCAGCCTTTGATCACTCCCACCATTCCTCACCTTCAAACCTATGCAAGTAGGTTTTGAGGCTGAATCCAAGGTGGGGGCAGGGGAAATCACATAACCATTCTAACTTGGCCTACTTCAAGTTTATGCTATATAACCTCAGCACAAGCTTATATATACCTAGAGAATGATAAGGGGCTTATAATGTGTTTCATTTGGGGATAATGAAAACATTAGAAACCTATCTTCCTTGAACAATAGCCAAGGTTTATAGGTTTCCATTTCTCCCCCTAGAGAGGTACTGTATATTTCCCTGAGGGTGGCCAGCATCTAAAGTCAAAGAGGAGACATGGCTCCAGGGATGCCTAGCAGAGACGAGTAGTGAAGGTATGGGAAGGAGGTATAACTGAGCTTCATGATTCAGTATAATAAAGACATTTCTACCATAACACACTGTCTCTTAACTCTGAATCTTCCAGCTAGCTGACATGGACTTGGGCTAACAACACTTTCTTGGAGTTCAAAAGCAAGCCTACATTGTGTTATGCAGACCCAAAACAGCTTGATAAACTATAGAGCTCAGGAGAGGAAGTCAGAAATAAGATATCCTATATCAAACTGATTAGGGCACACAAACATTTGCAGCATCTAGGCAAGAGCTGACTCTGAGATCCTTTTAGTACACAGAAGTGGAAACACAGACAATGAAATGGAATGATCCCAAATAATGCAGAAAAGTACCATGCATGGCCCCAACATTCCATCCAGCAATGTAAGAGCCTGGCTATAGCACAAAATCTGAATTCAGGAAGTAAGCCTAGAAGAATGAATAAACAAACAAATAAAGATGTAGACAATTTTTAAAATACAATGGAGAGAAGAGGATTCTGGGAAGGTGGTGAAGTAGGTCAGAAAATTCCAAATTCTCAAGATTTCCCTCCCTCAAAAGACTTAAAATAGGGCAAACAAAGTGTGACTAGAGATAAATATGAATTTGAGAAGGTGGAAAAAAATCCCAGGACAAGGTTTGGTCCTTGTGAAGAGTAAACACCTCCAGGCTAGTTTCCATTTTAACAATAAATAGCTAGCTGCTTAAACGAGGGATTAGTTTGGTTTGGGAAGCTGCCTTGGTCCCAACCATCAGAACTTTTTACCCCCAGGATAGTGAGGGGAGCTGGGCATCTGAATCCAGGAAAGTTGTAACACCATGCAACAGCAGATTCCCAAAAGAATACTACTGTGAACAACTTTCAAGTTTCAGATTACACAGTAATAGCGAACACTCTGTTTATTCCATTACAAATCAAGGCAAACATTCACAATATATAAAATTCACAACATTGCATCTTATCACAGAAAGTCACAATACAGTGTTCATAAAAGCTTAACATTAGAATGGCCACACAATTTTCACTACAGTGACCATGATATTTAGAACAAGGAACAAGAGAATAATCATCTAGTTTCCCTAAGGGGGAAGCCCTTCTCATTTAATCATTTAGTCAATAAATTCACAAAATCTTCCACTCATGGGGCAACCATTGACTTAATCAGTCACTCATCTAGCCATCAGTCACTAAGCTAGATTCCCAGTTACTAAATATCATTAGTCACTATTACAATCAAAACTCTCCATCACTTGGTTTCCAGAAAACCTCAGTTTTGTCCAAGGAGAGGTTTTTTCATCATTTTGACTCTGGGTGGTCTCTCTGATTCTCTGGATCCCCTTCCGTAGTCCCAGCTCCCTCCTGAATCCACAAAACAGTCACCTGGATACAGAAGCAGACAGCTGCCAGCCAGGTTCTCATCCAGTCCTCAGAGGTAGACAGCTCCCAGGTCTTTGTACAGTCCTCAGGGAAATCCCTGGCACACACTGAAGTTCACAGGGTCCAGCACATCTCAAACCCTTCACTTCTCTTGCCTGGAACTCAAGGATCAGCCAGGCCATGAACAAAGTCTTATGATGGTCATGTTTCTTCAGTCTTCCAGCAGTTCAGCTGGCCCTAGGACCCAGAAGGAATAT
>CM053598.1:206693348-206718403 GCA_028646575.1 Pseudocheirus occidentalis
TCATTGAATTTGGCTTAGGAAGGTAATGACATACACACTAAATTGGGTATCTTGCCATACAGGAGAGTAGGGGGGGAATGGAATGAGAGGGGGGATGACAGAAGGGAGAGCAGGTAGGGGGAAGGGTAGTTAGAAGCACACACTTTTGAAAAGGGACAGGGTCAAAGTAGAGAATAGAACAAGTGGTCAGGGGGATAGGATGGAGGGAAATATAGTCAGTCATTCATAATATATCCACTATTGAAATGTTTTGCATAACTACACATGCACAACCTATATTGAATTGCTTATCTTCCCAGTAAGCGTGGGTGATGAAGGAAGAAGGGAATGAATTTGGAATTCAAAGTTTTAAAATCAAATGTTTAAAAATAGTGTTATTATTATTTTTTTTACGTGCAACTGGGAAAGAAGATATACAGCCACTGAGGTATGGAGGTCCATCTTGCCCTACCAGAAAGTGAAAAAGGGGATGAGGAAGGATATAGGAGAGAGTAGATTGGAGGAGGGGGTATACAGTGGGTTTGCTGTTTTGGGGTGTTGGGTAGGGGAAAGATGGGGAGAAAATTTGTAACTCAAAATCCTGTGAAAGTGAATGCTGTAAACTGAAAATAAACATAAAATTCAATTTTTAAACAAAGGAAAACTGATTTGTTCATAATAAAAGAATTCAAAACAATTGACGAATCAATGAAGAAAAATGTTTTGTCTGATTATATGCCAAAACAAAAATAACATAAGAAACTGATGAATTGCTAGAAAAATATAAAATATTATACCAAGTTTAAAATAGATTTAAATAACCAAGATCAGAAAAAGATATCAAACAAGTCATGAATAAACAGCACAATTTTGAAATCCCAGGAATCAATGGATTTATAAATTAATTACATTAAAAATTCAAGGAAAAATTAAATACTAAATAAAATGTTTGCCAAAATAAGAAAAGAAAGTGTCCTTAAAAGTCTTTTTTTTCTTGAGGGAGTGAAAATCCTAGATGATAGAGTAGAAGCAGGAAATTTCTTGAGCTCCTGTGCAGCCACCTCCAGTACCTGTAAAATATGACTCCAAACAAATCTTAGAGCTACAGAACCCAAAAAGTGCCAGAGAGAAATAAATCTCTAACTGAAGGCAGCCTGGCAGGCCAACAGGAAGGGTCTATCACACCAAGCTGGGAGAAGAGCCCAGTCTCATGCAGCTCAGACAAGCCAGAGCAGACTTCAGGAGAGTGAATCACCAGCAGCTGTGGCAGTTTCCAGAATTCTCAACCCATTAACACCCAAGAGAAAGTAAAAGGTCAGTGGGGAACACTATTGGAACTTGGTGACAGAAGATCATGGTCTGCCCGTTGCCCCCAGAGCAAGAGGCAGAAGGGGCACAGCAGCTCCATCTGCTGCTGCATGGCTGCCTCTGGAGCTCCAGGGCTGAAGATCACAGGGGGACTAAGCAAACATTCAAAGGGTAATTACTCCTGATTTGACTTGCTTGGATCAGGATCATGCTCTTGGGTGTTGGTCCTGGGGTGAGAAAAACCAGTGTGCCAGAGCTTGTGGTGGCTGTAGAGAAAGTACCCTCCTCAGACATCTGAAAAAATTTGTGAAAACCCCAACAACTTGGGACAAAGGTCTCTCCATTCTGGAAGCAGAGTTCTACCATGACAAAGAGCTCAAAAGTCAAGTCACGGGCTGGGAAGACGAGCAAGCAGAGGAAGTACAATCAGATCGTAGAATCCTTTTTGGGGGGACAAAAAGGATCAAAACATGGAACCATAAGAAATCAAGAAAGACAAAACTCCCACATCAAAAGCTGCCAAGAAAAATATAAACTGATTACAGGCCATGGAGGAGTTCAAGAAGGATTTTAAACATCAAGTAAGAGAAGTGGAGGAAAAATTGGGAAGGAAAATGAGAATGATGCAAGAAAATCAGGGAAAGTGAGTTAACAACCTGACTGAAGAAAACAACTTAAAAACAGAATAACTCAAATGGCAAAAGAAACCCAAAAAGACAGTGAGGAGATGAATGCCTTAAAAAGCCGAATTGGCCAGATGGAAAAGAAATTTCAAAAGCTCACTGAAGAGAATAGTTCCTTGAGAATTAGGTTGGAGAAAATGGAAGCTAATGACTTTATGAGAAATCAAGATGCCATTATACAGATACAAACAAATGAAAAAAATAGGAGACAATGTGAAATATCTCATTGGGAAAACCACTGACCTGGAAAATA
Organism: Pseudocheirus occidentalis; assembly: GCA_028646575.1. Lineage (NCBI taxonomy): Eukaryota > Metazoa > Chordata > Mammalia > Diprotodontia > Pseudocheiridae > Pseudocheirus > Pseudocheirus occidentalis. The sequence goes on from CM053598.1 coordinate 206,695,572, forward strand.
GATCCAGGAGAGGTCATTTTAAAATTATTGGACTACCTTAAAGCCATGATTAAAAAGAACCTAGAAATCATCCTTCAAGAAATTCTCAAGGAAAACTGCCCTGATATTTTAGAATCAGAGGCCAAAATAGAATCTGAAAAAATTCACCAATCACCTCTTGAAAAAGATCCCCAAAAGCAAACTCCTAGGAATGTTATAGCCAGATTCCAATGCTCCCAGATCAAGGAGAAAATATTAAAGGCTTCCAAGAAGACATAGTTTCACAATAGTGAAAACATATTCAGGACAACACATAATCTAGCAGCTTCTACACTAAGGGATGAAAGGGTTTGGAACATAATATTCCAGAGGTCAGAGGAGCTAGGAATAAAAGCAAGAATCACCTATCCATCAAAACTGAGTATAATGTTTCAGGGGAAAATATGGTCATTCAATGAGGTGGAGGACTTTCAAGCATTCTTGATAAAAAAAAACAGACCTGAATAGAAAATTTGTCATTCAAATACAAGAAGCATGAGAAGGTAGACAGGGTAAAGAAACTGTAAGGAATTTATCGAAGTTGAACTATTAACATGCCTACATGGAAAAATGATAGTTTTCACTTATGAAGCTTTTCTCATTATGAGGATATTTGAAGGGAATATAATTGTGTGTGTGTGTATATATAGGAGGGTGTATACTCATATAAATACATATGTGAGTGTGTGTTTATATGTGTACAGGCATACATAGACAGAGGGCACAGGATCAATTGAATAGGAAGGGATGATATTTAAAAGGTGAAATTGAGAGGTAATAGAAAAATATAATGAGAGGAGACAGGTAGAAACAGAATGGGGTAAATTATCTCATATAGAAGAGGCAAGGGATAACTGTCACAATGGAGGGGAAGAACAAGAAGGTAAAAGGAAATAGGTGAACCTTACTCTCATAGAATTTGGCTTAGAGAGTTAATGACATAAACTCTGTATTAAGTATCTTGCCATACAGGAGAGTAGGGGGAAGGGGATGATAGGTGGATTGATGGAAGGAAGGGCAAGTTGGGGGAGGGTAATTAGAAGCACACACTTTTATAAAGGGACAGGGACAAAGTAGAGAATGGGACAAGTTGGCAGGGAGAGGATGGAGGAAAATAAAGTCATTCTTTTAAAATATGCTTGTTATGGAGATGTTTTGTGAAAATACACATATACTGCTTGTCTTAAATACACATATTTAAATACACATATTGAAAATACACATATACTGTTTTAAATTGCTTGTCTTCCCAGTGGGGGTGGGTGTAAATGGAGGAAGGGAATGAAACTGGAATTCAAAGTTTTAAAATAAAACGCTACATATATACACACACAAGCATACATGTATGTGTATATACATGTATGTGTGCATGTATGTATATATGTATGTGTGTATATGTATGTATATGTGTGTATGCATATATAATTTACATGCAACTGGGACATAAGATATACAGACACTGGGGTAGGGAGATCCATCTTGCCCTACCTGAAAGTCAGAGGTGTGATGGGAGAGGATATAGGAGAGAATAGGTTGGGGGAGGGAGTATACAGTGGGATTATTCTTTTGGGGTGGTGAGTAGGGGAAAGATGGGAAGAAATTTTGTAACTCAGAATCTTGTGGAAATGAATAATGTAAACTAAAAATTAACAAAAGCTAATTTAAAAATATTTGTTAAAACAACATTGAACTATCACCTCACTCCTATCAGACTGACTAAAGTGATAGAAGGAGAATGACAAATGTTGGAAGGAATGTAGAAAATTTGGGACACTAAAACATTATTGGTACAACTGTGAGCTGATCTAATCATTTTGGAGAGAAATCTAGAATTATGCCTAAAGACTTATAAAAGTGTGTATACTTTTTGACCCAGCAATACCACTACAAGGCCATCTTCCCAAGTGGATCAGGGAAATATGAAAAAATCTATACGTTCCAAAATATTCATAGCAGTTCTCTTTGTAGTTGCAAAGAACTGAAAATGGGAAAAGACACCCATTAATTTGGGAATGATAAAATAAGTTATGCTACATGATTATGATGGAATGATGAGAAAAAACATTGAAAGATAGATGAAATGAGAAGTCAAATGAGCCAAGTTTATTTTATGAAAACAAAACATGCAAAGACACATGAAATGATGAAGTGATATGAGCAGAATCAAGAGAATCTTGTATATAATAATAACAATATTGTTAACAAAACAACTGAATAGCTAAGTTATCCTGATGATTATAAATACTCAACTCAACTACAAAGGACCTGTGAAGGAAGATGTTATCTACCCCCGGAGAAAGAGATGATAAATAGAAGTATGTACAATATGATTTTCTATTAATTAAAAGAATATATTTATTTTGATCAGCCAAAATCCACCTTCTCACTTTCACCCCTTTGCTGGTTAAATTATTCTTGCCTGTAAGCCCAAGTATTATTCTTTGTGGAGTATGATATTACAAGTTCTCTTCTCCTTTATAGTGGTTGCTGCTAAATCATGTGTCATTCTGATTATAGGTCCTCAATATTTCAATTATTTCTTTTCTATCTTGTATTATATTTTACTTACTTTATTAAACATTTCCCAATTACATTTTTAGTAATTTTAAACTTAAATACTAAAAGTTAAATACACAATAAGAAAAGAAAAAGAAAAGCATTAGAAACTTAATACTGAAACACATAAAAAATAAAGGGAAAAAATAATTGCCATGTGCACAGCAGAATGTAGGAGAGGATTAAAAATATACAGTAATACATTGTCATTTCAAGAAAGCCTATATAATAAATACTACACATTGTGTTCAGCTCTGGCCATCTTTTCTTTGCCTCCTTGTAAGTTTTCTTTTGTTTTCTACTGTGCACTTTTTACTTTGTTATTTTTCACCATTTTCCTCTCCCCCTCCCTCAAGAAGGCTACAATTAAGCATGTATATGCATATATATATATATATACACATACTACATATATAGCATATACATATATGTACACACATATACACACAAACATACATACCTATGCATATGCACATATAATACATACAGGCATGCAGATAATCATACATACATAGACATATATATACATTCGTGTGCATCTATGTAAGACCATTCTATACTTGTTTGTTCTCTATTTCTTCAAGAGCAGATAAACATCTTTCTGTGTAAGTCCAAGTATTTCTGTATGTTTCTAAGTCCACCAACTCATCATTTCCTACACCACAGCAAAATTTCAACCTTATACTGTCTAGTTATTTTAAATAGTCTAAAATAACATTGATTAATATGGCTGACATATAGTACAGTATCCCTACTTTTTCCTTTGACTAGACCTATTTTAAATTTAACTTTGTCAGAGATCATGATTATCACACCTCCTTTTTCTCTTAATAAATTCTACTCCTGACCTTTATTTTGTATTTATGTGTATCTCTTATTTCCTATCCCTCCTGACTCCTCTTCTTCTACCTGCTACCTTGCCCTCTCCTTCCTTAACCACTTTGAAGACCCCTCCCTTATCCTCCCATTCCCATTCATCTAAATACCCTTCTATACTCCCTGTTATCATATTCCCTCAATGTCTTAAAATTTGTAAATTCAGAAGGCTTTTGTTCCATTCTAAATGTATATTTTTTCTCTTTCTAACCCACATCTGATTTGAGTTGCATTCAAAAATTCCTCCCTTTTCCTCTCCGCATCCCTATCCACTTAGCCTTTTCTTTCAGAATTTAGAAGACTTTTATACCTCTCTCTCTCCATATGGGTATGTATGTGTGTATACATGTATATATGTGTGTATTGTTCACTCTTGAACCCTTTCCAGGTGAGAGTAGGGTTCCAGAAGTACCAGTCCTCCAACCACATCTAATTGCTCTGTGTCAGTTCTTTCTCTCACACCTCATTTGTATAAGATAATTACTGTTTACCTTTTCCTAAATGGTTACTTTTTAGAATCACATCATACACAAGTCTAATATAGTCTTTCTTTCAAACTACCCAATAGCTAATGACAATCTTAGACATACATTTTATATTTCCTCATATAAAATGTAAACAGACTGTCCTTGTTGAGTTCCTTGTAAATAATCTTAGATGTATAGCTTATGTTTTTCTTGGATCTTCTATGTTAAGTTTTCTACTGAGCTCAAGATTTTTTTTTGCAGTAAAATCCTAAAAGTCCGTCAATTCACTGAATTGTCACATTTTCCATACAAGATTATACTTAACTTTGCTGGGTATATTTTCAGTCATAATGCCAGCTCTTTTGCTCTTTGATGCATAGTGTTCCAAGACCTGTGGTCTTTTAATGTCACTGCTGCTACATTTTGTGTGACTTTAATTCTGGTTCTACTATATTTGACTTTTTTTTCTTCTTACAGGTAATATTTTCTCTTTGAACTGGGGGCTTCAGAATTTAACTGTTATATTTCTATGTGTTTTCCTCATAGGATCACTTCTGTGGATGTTTTTTTTCTGCTTTCTCCTCTTGTTCCAATGCTTCAGATAAATTTCCTTTTGTTATTTATTATATTATTTTATCAAGATTATTATTTTGATTGTAGCTTTCACGCAGTCCAATTATTCTTATGTTTTCTCTTCCTGATTTGTTCTGCAGAATAGTTGTTTTTCTTCTTATGAGATATTTCACATTCTCTTTTATTTTTTAATTCTTTATATTTTATTTTTTCATCTCTTGGTCTCTTATAACTTCACTACTTTCCCCTTCTGCAGTTGTAATTTTCAAGGAATCATTTTCTTCCTTAAGATTTTGGATCTCCTTTTCCAGTTGGTTCACTTTCTTTTTATAATCTCATTTTTCTTGAATTGTTCCTATTTAAAAAAATTTTTTCCTCAATCTCTTTCATTTTATTTTTAAAATCTTATTTAGTATCTTCTATGAATTCTTATTAGTCAGGTGACCATTTGATGTTACTCTTTGAGGTACAAGAGACTTTTTCTGCTTCAGTATTTTCTTCTGAAGATGAACTCCAGTAACTTTCTATGGTTGAGTTATTTCTCCTTTGCCTGATTAACTTTTTTTAATGTGTTGCAGCTTATTGATGCAATCACCTCTAGTCCTTGGGTGTGGGGGATGGTGCCTCTCACCACAAATCTACCTTCAAATCTCCCCTCTGGCTTCGAACTGAAACCAATAACTCCTCCCTTCTTTAAGTTCCCATTGACAACAGTATCCCAACCCCACTGCTTCTGAACTCACCAACTATGCAATAGTTCCTCTTTGCCCATGACCATATCACAGCAGCACAGCTTTGTCTGATGTCCTTTATCAGCAGAGGTTTCCTCAATCTTCCTCTGCTCAGAAGCCTGATTCCCTACTCTGTCCAGGAGGTGAAAATTCCTGTGACTAAAGCCAAGGCTACCTTGCAACCTAGTTAGCCCTTGGCTCACTGATTGTTGTTTCAAAGGAGATAGCCTAGAGGCATTTATTTTTCATAGTGACCATACCTCAGTCCTAGGATTTTTCTTTTGATCTTCTCTGATTGTCCCACTGTTCTGACCCAACTCTTGTTTATATTTACAACTCTGTTCACCCTGAGCTCCTACTTTGTCTTGTTTGTGGGAGAAATTGGGAGAGCTTGGAATTTTTTGACCTATTCCACCATCTTCCCAGAATCCTCTTCCTAGCATTTCAATTCTTTATTTCTGGCTACTTGTGATTTTTTTTTCCTTTCATCTGGAAGCTCTGTATTTTTGCTATACTGTTCTTGAGAATTTTCATTTGGGGATTTATTTCAGGGTGAGACAAATGGATTCTTTAATTTCTATTTTACCTTCTGGTTCCAAGAAATCTTGGAAGTTTTATTTTAACATTCCTTTTATTTTTAATTAAATTGATTTGTTTATTTACTTTTAGTTTACAAGAATTGGTTCCCCAATCCCTTGAGTTTCACATTTTCTCCCCTCCTTCTCCACCACTCCCTATGGTAGCATGCAATCAAGTACAGGATCTGTGAATACTTTCACATTGGACATTAGTCTGGTTGTATTAGAAGGGTTGTAACCAATGGAGTGAACAATTGGAAAGAAGAAACAAAATCAAACATGGAAAAGAACACTAGCATGTGTTGCTTCAGTCTCCATTTAAACTCTGTGCTTCCTAGCTCTTTCTCTGAATGTAGACATCTCCTTCTATCCTGAGACATTCAGAGTTGTCATAACTGTGCATTACTGAGAAGAGTCCAGTTTATCAAAGTTGGTTATCACACATACAATGTGTCTGTGATTTGTACCAATTTTTCCTGGTTCTGCTCTTCCTCACTTAGCATCAGTTTGTATAAAAGCCTCTTATACAGGTTAAGATGAAGATCATCTCCTCCCCATTTCTTATAGCACAGTAGTATTCCATTACATTCATATACCACAACTTGTTCAGCAATTCCCCAATTGATAGGCATCCCCTTAACTTCCAGTTTTTTGCCACCACAAAGAGAACTGCAATAAATATTTTTGTACATATGGATGCTCCTCCAACTTCTATGATCTCTTTGGGACACAACCCCAGAAGTGGTATTGCTGGGTCAAGGAGTATGCAATTATTTATAGCCCTTTGGGCATAGTTCCAGATTGCTCTCCAGAGTGGTTGAATCAGTTCACAACTCTACCAACAATGCATTAGCGTACCAATTTTTCTACATCCTCTACAGCATTTCTCATTTTCCTGTTTTGTCATTTTAGTCAATCTGACTGGTGAGATGTGGTACCTCAGAATTGTTTTGATTAGCATTTCTCCAACCAATAGTGATTTAGAGCATTTTTTCATATGCTTATAGATACCTTTAATTTCTACCTCTGAAAATTGCCTTTTCATATCCTTTGACCATTTATCAACTGGAGAATGACTTGTATTCTTATAGATTTGACTCACTTTTCCTGTATATTCTAGAAATGAGGCCTTTATCAGAGACACTAGCTGTAAAAATTCTTTCCCAATTTCCCACTTCCCTCTTATTCTTGGTCACATTGGCTTTGTTTGTACAGAAACTTTTCAATTTAAAGTAATCAAGATTATCCATTTTGCATTTTATAATGTTCTCTAACACTTCTTTGGTCATAAAGTCTTCCCTATTCCATAAATCTGGCAGGCTCCTTGCTTCCCCAGATTACTTACAGTATCAATCTTTATACTTAGATTGTGCACCCATTTAGACTTGATTTTGGTGTATGGTGTTAGATGATGGTCTGTACCCAGTTTCTGCCATGCTATATTCCAGTTTTCCCAGCAGTTTTTGTCAATTAATGAGTTCTTATCCCAAAAATTGGGGTCTTTGGGTTTATCAAACAGTGTATTACTATAATCATTGACTACTGAGTCTCTTGTACCTGTTCTATTCCATTGATCCACTACTCTATTTCTCACCCAGTAGCAAGTAGTTTTGATAACTGCTGCATTATAATAGATCTGGTACAGCTAGGTCACCTTCACTAGCATTTCTTTTCATTAATTGCCGTAATATTCTCGACCTTTTGTTCTGACAAATGAATTTTTTCACTATTTTTTCTAGCTCTATAATCTTTTAACATTTCCTGAAATGTGATTTTAAGGAATTTTTTTTTGTCATGGCATTCAGAGATTCTGATGACGCTTATTTTTTTTCTCCTCATTCTGTTTCCCAGGTTAATTGTTTTGGTTATGATGTTTCTCACATTTTCTCCTTTTTTCAGTTTCCTGACTTTGTTTTAATGTTTCTTGCCCTTCTTCATGGAGTATTGGCTTTTATTTGGTTCATTTGAATTTTCAGGGAGTTTCTCACTTGAACAAGATTTTGTACCTCATGCCAAGCTATTCAATCCCTTTCATTTTTTCTTCCTTAGATCTTATTTCTTTTCCATTTTTTCCTCTAGTGTTCTCATCTCATTTATTAAAATAAACATTTTTTACTTTTATTTAACTTTTGCTTACTCTCTCCTAGGAATCCTTATTGAGTTTGTGCCCAAGTTGTATTTTTCTCAAAGGTTTTGTCTGTAGGTATTTTGGAGTCATTCTTTTCTTCTGAGTTTGTCTTGAGTTTTCCTGATGCCACAATAACACTTTATGGTGGAATTATTTTTTTGTTTCCTCATTTCTCCAACCTACTTCCTGACTTCAGAATTAGTCTTAGGGCTGGGCTTGATTGAAATTCTGGAGGGCTTTTCTGGGATGGTCCTATCGTTAATATTTTGAGAGTATTTATTGTTGTGTTATTCAGGATCCCAGGAACAGACTGGAGACCTTCAAACTTTCAGTGATTCTAACATGGACTGATCCAGGGCAAATTGCTGACCACCTAGTCTGAGTACCTCAAAACAGTGACCTGAAATTGCATCATAGCAAGAGTAAAATGTTACTGGATTCAAGCCCTATCAGCCAGTTGAAAAACGCTGTTTGTAGTATTGTATGCTCCCTTTTGGTATGACATTCCTGATGTAGTCTTTCTTCTGCAACCGGAGCTTGATATTGGAAATGAGACCCTGTTCTGGCCTTTGTATGTAAACCAAACCCCTGCTGCTGCTTCTGCTGCTCTTTCTGTCTTTTGGGTTTTTTTTTCCTTTCTGGGCACGCAGCCCAGGACCTGACTACTTGGAAATATTGCCACCATCACTGTCCCCTCCCTTTAAATGTTTGCTTCTCAGTTCTCTCTGGATTTGTGACCTGGAACTGAATAGTGAGTGACAAAGCAGTCAGTTAGCAGTTGTCCCCATACAGTGTTTTGGTATGGGTCTGGTGGAGCCCTTGTAAGGTCTAGGGTCTCTTGTTTCCTTAATGCAAAATATCCCACTGGGCAATAGAGTTCTCTGATTTTAGTTTACTTCTGACCCCAGTCTCCATTGTATTCAAACCTCTCGATTTCCCTATGCCAAAATGGGGTGGACAAATTATTCACTATGTTTTTTTCTTGACTTTTCCCATTAGCATTTGTTCTGGTGCATTCTCTAACTCTATCTAGAGGAGTATTGTGGAAAGAAATTCAGCTGTACTGGTTCCTACCATTCTACCATTTTGATTCCATACTATAATAACTTTTTGTACTAACAAAGAATTGAAAATTAAAAAGGTTTTATTAAATTAGAGAATGTATGGCACATAAATATGATAGAATATTACTATGCCATCAGAAATGATGAAAGGGACATTTTCAGAGAAACCTGGGAAGATTTTTATGAATTGATACAGAATGAAGCAGAACAAGAAGAACACTTGGATGATAAATTCAGTGTTTTAAAAACAAACAGCAACAACAACAAAAAACAACTTTGAGGGACTTAAGAATTTTTTATAAACTTTTAACTGATGAAACATGAACATAGAGGACTAATGAGGAAGATACACACACACACAATTTCACCTGTATAGAAATTTATTTGCTTGAATGTGCATATTGGTTATAAGGACTTTTTCTTCTTTTCCATTGGTACTCAGATGAAAAGGAGAAAAGATAAATGCTTATGTATTTAAATAGGTAGATAGGTAGATATAAACATCACCTTTACTTTCCCAAAGTGATAATAATAGAGAAAAATAGTATTTAAAAGACAAACTAAGAAAAAAAGGAAAAAATCAGCATAACTGATCATTCCATAAAATGTCTGAAAATATACGCAATATGCAACACTTGTGGACCTTTCCCCTCCATGAAACAATGGGTTGGAAGTGTTATTTCTCCTCTTTTGAGACAGAAATTTAAATCAATAAAATATTCAGTTAGAAAGGTGGAATGCACCTAAAACTAATAACTAAAAAAATAGAACACTGAGAACACAAAATTAAAAAAATATAAAATAACCAATCTAATGGGAGATTAAAGATCTTCACTATCCCACTCTTAAAGAAGGAAGCAGAGCTATCTGTGTGACAAACCACCAAAAAGAAAATGAAAGAAAACCCCTCATCCTGATGGATGCAAAGGCTTGTTTTAAAACTTGAATTTTAAAGAACAGTTAATGGCCACACTAAAAATATTATTCTCAAAAATTGAGAAAGAAAATATCCTACCATAATGCTTTTGTAAGACAAATATCACCCTGATACCCCAAACAGGGAAGGATAAAAGATAAAAGGAGAACATCCTGAATATACAAGGACAACGTCAAAGTATTAACATAAAAACAAAAACTGTGAGAAATGTGCTAACATATTTAGGGTGAGAATAAAGTAGTCTTCAGAAGGGAAAAATATATACTTTTCTAAAAGTACATATTTAAATATAGAAAAAATAAATTAATGAAAAGGATATGCAGTTTAAAAAAACCTAGAAAACAAATTAATAAACTTAAAAGAAGTACAAAAAGAAATCTTGAAAATTAAAATACTCCAAAAATATTTCCTTGGTTAATAGATTTGCTCTTTCTGACCAAATATTTAGCTCTTAAATCACTAGAAAAAGCAATATGTGTGTATACATACATATATGCACACACATGCATACACACATGTATATGTGAATATATGTATACATAGATGTATACATATATGTCACATGTACATATCACATACTTTTTCTTCTACTTCTCCTTACTATAATGACCCTAAGAGAGAATCAATTATGATATTTGGTTAGAAACCTTCCACCATTTATTATAGAAAAAATAAAAAATATATGTATTTCTAAGCAAAGCAATTCATTGTGAGTTAATTCTACTATATGGAAAAGAAGGTGAAGGTTCAACACCATGTATAAGAAAAGAATGTTGTACTAAGATCAGGCATAACAACATTTTCATTATGATATTCTGAGTTGTATGTAAAAAGTCCTTCCGCATAAAGAAAGGATGACATGAAGTATAAGAAAATACAGAGGTAATATTTAAAATCCCTATCCTTATATAGGTGATTTTAGAGTATTACAAATATGTGACTGTGGTTGGAAGTCTTAGAATGGGGATTTTCCTCACAAATTACCTTATGATAGAATGAATGCTAGAAAGCAGCATGTGGAACTTTCAAGTCCATGACTTTGAAAACATTATTCCACATCACCTGCTTTTACAATGAATACTATGTTCCCATAGTTTGATACATACTTAATATTTAATATTGATTGGCTCATAAGAATTTCTTCCTCTTAGCAAGCTTTGGTCATTTAATGATTCATGAATATAGTATTATCATGAACTACATCACAAGGTTTTGTAAACCATAAATTAGCATGCAAATGAGAGCTGTTAGGATAGTAATCTGTAGCAGCATCATAATGACTTGTATTATCAATTGAATACAGATAGACCAAATATAATTTTGGAAAACTTATTTTCAATAACAATTGATATGAATTACATTTATCTCCATACTTGACTTCAACCCTGAGGACATGTGAATTTGACTTATGTCAAGTTCCACCCTAAGGGGTGTTCAGGTTCTCCTAGAGCTAGTCAGATTCCCTGAAAGCAATTGAGGCTACCCACATACAGTAATTTTATTTCATACAACAAAAAATACAGAAAGGACTTGTACCAAAGATCATAGTGAGAATCAAGAAAACTTTATCTTATGTTGCAACCCACTTTCTCTAGAGATCACACAGTTACTGCACATTGACACTGCTCCATCAAGTGGGATTACTTGGAAACTGACTATTAGTATCAGTGAAGATAGGTCTCATGTGTGCTTCTCCACATTGTGGCTCTGTTTTGTGCCTTCTCAGTTCTGACCTCTCCTCATTTATTTGGTCTGAAGAAATCTGTTGTGATAATCTCTTTTCTTATGACTCTATTGCTTAACTACTCCCTTCTCTTGAGGGGATATAATGGGTATTAATGAAAGACTAGAATCTCTGGTATTAGGGCGTGCTGAGATCTTTTCAGGGCTGTTCATCCACATTTGGATTCCACCTGTCACCCAGCTCTCACCTGTGATTCCAAGAAGTTGCGGGATGTGTAGTGGTCATCCCTGTCAAACCATCTTGGCAGATAGGCTAAACCAGATTGAGGGTTACTGTAAATCTGTCAGTGAGTTGGGAAGATGTCTACCCCAAGCATGTGAAGACTTCACCTAGTGGGATGGGAAGATGACATTTATTTCTTTTAACAGTCATGAAAAGGCATGGTGGAGTACTTGGAGCTTGGTAAGACATTGAAAACTCCATGGTCATCCACTACTTCTTGACTTTTGTCCTACCACTGGATTTCAGTGACTAAGGAAGAGAGAGGGAGGCCCATGATTTTCTGCAAATCTGCCTCACTAAAATACAATTCACTCTCAAGTCAACACCACCCATAATGTTGTGATGTCATTGGTCCTCTTAAACAAATTAAGGAAAAGCAACAGCCTTTTCTGATTAAACATTGGTTTGTTTGCCCCATAAACATACAATAAGAAAATCAGCCTTTCATATGTGTTAAGTACTCAACAGTACTACACTACTGTTGCCTTCCTTACTACTATTAATTTTTGAAGCTTTATTACTTTGAATTTAGTAAACACCAAAAACTGAGCACTTAGATAAGTAAAATAAAAGTGGATTATATGTGAAACTCAAATCTCTTTTTATACACAGCTTGCCTTTATATTAATATCTATAATAAATTCAACATGTTTCTTTTTGCATTTATTTAGTACTTAATTTTCCAGTTACATATAAAAGCAATTTTTAACATTTGTTTTTAAAACTTTGAGTTCCAAGTTCTTTCCCTTCCTTCCTCCCTACTTCCACTCCTCATTGAGAAGGCAAGAAATTCCATATAGCTGCAAAACACATCTTTAATAGTCATGTTGCAAAAAAAAAAACAGACAAAAAAAACTTGAGAAAAATAAAGTGAAAAAAAAAGTTGCTTCAATCTGTATTCAGAGACTGTCAGTTCTTTCTTTGAGGCTGGATAGCATTTTTTATCCTATATCCTTCAGTCATGGAACATTGGATTCCTGGGAATAGTTAAGTCATTTGAAGATGATCGTCCTACAATACTGATGTTACCTCGTACCCGTTTTACATTTCACTTTGCATCAACCCATGTTAAGTCTTTCTAGGTTTTTCTGAGAGTACCCTGTTCATAATTTCTTACAGTACAATAATATCCCATCACAATTACATACCACAACTTATTCAGTCATTTCCCAATTAATTTGCATCCCCTCAATTTTCAATTCTTTACCCCCAGAAAAGAGCCGTTATACATATTTTTGTACATATACATCTTTTTTCATTTCTTAAATCTCTTTTGGGATATAGAACTAGTAGTGATATTGTTATGTCAAAGGGTATGCATAGTTTTCTACCCCTTTGAGTATAGTTCCCAATTGTTATATAGAATTGTTTAATCACTTCACAAATCTGACAACAGGACATTAATGTCTTGTTTCACCCACATCTTCTCCACCATTTGTCATTTGCCTTTTCTGTCCTATTGTCTAATCTAATAAGTATGAGTTATTGCTTTAATTTGCTTTAACTTGCATTTCTCAAAAAATAATGTGTGTAAAGGCATGCATGAGCAGCTTTCCAGAGGACAGCTTCTGTGAACAGCTTTCAAGGTTTTGATTACACAGTATAGTGAACACTCTATTCAATAACAAACCAGAGCAAAACATTTACAGAAAATCAAAATACAGCATTCACAACAACTTATCACTAAAATGGCGACATAGTTTTCACCACAATGGTCACATAGTTTTGAAAAAAGTACAATCATTTAGTCAATCAATTACTTAGTAACTCAATCATTCAATTAACTCAATCATTCAATCATCTTTAAGGAGGCTTGCTGCCTTCAGGGTCGAAAAATACAATAGTCAAAGTTCTACACTCATGGGGCACACTAAGTTGCAAATCAGTCACTATTCAGTCATCATTCACTATTTAATCATCAGAAAATACACAGGTCATTCATGTTCACCCCTCAGTCACAAGTAAATCACGATATTCTCAGTCAGTATACAATATCTAAGTAAAGTCTTCTTCCAGCTTGACTCGAGGTATGCTCTCACATTCACTACATCCCATCCCATGGACCCAGCTCCTACTTGAACCCACCAAACTGTCACCTGAGTTCAAAGGCAGACAGATCTCAGCTCCTTGTCTAGCTCTCTGTGCAGTTCCTGTCCCACCCTGAAGCTCACAGTGTCCAGTCCAACTTTCAAGATCTTTATCCTTGTGAAGTCAAGGCTTAACAAAGCCACAAATCAACAAAATATTGACACAACAGTCGTGCTTCCTCAGTCTTCTGCAGTTCCAGCTGGTCCTTAAACATCCTCAGTAGCTCCTCAGCAGCTCCAGCTGGCCCTTCAAAGAAGCTCCACCACCACAAGTTCCCAGGAAATTCTGCATTTCCCAGCTAGGAATTTTCTTTATATGTAGTATTTCTCCTCCCTATTCAGCACCTTCCTGTCACATCAGCAACAGGGCTTCATATCTTCTGTTTCTTTAACAGAGGCTCAATTTGAAACTAGGCGCTAAGTTCCACATAGCTTAGCAATACAAAGGTATCTTCAAATTTCATTACTATTGCAGTGTGTTAGAATATTTTTTCATATGGCTATACATAGCTTTAATTACTTCATCTGAAAGCTAATTATATGTTTTAATCACTTATCAATTGGAAATAGATATTATTTTTATAAATTTGACAGTTGTCTATATGTTAGAGAAATGAGGCCTTTATCAGAGAAACTTGCTGTTTTTTCACAGTTATTATCTAATTATATTTCCCTTTATCCTATACCACTCCCACTTATTTTATTATCTTCCTTCTTTTATTCCATCCCTCTTAAAGTGTTTCACATCTGATTACCCCTTCCCCCAATCTCCCTCCCTTTTATCATGTCTCCACTCTTCTGTTATTCCCATCCCCTTCTCTTTTCCTGTAGGATAAGATAGATTTCTATATCCCATTGCCTATGTATCTTATTTTCCAGTTAATGTAAAACAATATTAACATATTCTTTTAAAATTTTGAATTCCAAATTCTCTCCCTCTCTCCCCACTCACTCTTATTGAGAAGAAAAGCAATTTGATAAAGGTTATACATGTTTAGGCATGCAAAACACTTCCATAATTGTCATGTGAAAGACTAACTATATGTCCTTCCATCTAATCCCACCACTGTTTATTCTATTTTTTCTTTCACCCTGTCCCTCCTCAAAAGTGTTTGTTCCTGATTACCTGCTCCTCCAATCTGCACTCCTTTATGATTCCCCTCTCCTCTTATCCCATTCCTCTCTACTTTCCTGTAGAATAAGATAGATTTCCATACCCAATTGAGTGTGTATGTTATTCCTTCCTTAAACCAGTTCCAATGAGAGTAAGATTCATTCATTCCCTTTCACCTTTCCCCTTTTCCCTCCATTGTAAGAGCATTTTCTTGCCTCTTTTATGTGAGATAATTTATTCCATTCTACCTCTTCTTTTCTTCTCCCAGTATATTCCTCTCTCACCCCTTAATGTTATTTTTTAGATATAATCCTTTCATATTCGACTCACCCTGTGCCCTCCAACTAATCTAATGATGAGAAAAGTCTCATGAGTTACAAATATCATTTTTCCATGTAGGAATATAAACAATTTAACCTTAATAAGTCCCTTATGATTTCTTTCCTATTTACTATTTCATACTTATCTTGAATCTTCTATTTGAAAGTCAAATTTTTTATTTAGCTCTGCTTTTTCTCAAGAATGTATTAAATTCCTCTATGTCATTGGACATCAATATTTCCCCTTCATGAATTACACTCAGTTTTTCTGGGTAGTTGATTCTTGGTTTTAATCCTAGCTCCTTTGACCTCCATAATATCATTTTCCAAAGCATCTTATCCCTTAATGTAGAAGCACCTAAATCATATGTTATTCTAATTGTGGTTCCACAATAATTGGATTGTTTCTTTCTGGCTATTTGCAATATTTTCTCCTTGACATGGAAACTTTAGAATTTGGTTATAATATCCCTGTTTGTGTTCATTTTGTGATCTCTTTCAGGAGGTAATCAGTGAATTCTTTCAATTTCTATTTGACCTTCTGGTTCTGGAATATTGTGACAGTTTTCCTTGACAATTTCTTGAATTCTAGGCTCTTTTATTGATGATGGTCTTCAGATAGTCCAGCAATTTTTAAATTATGTCTCCTGGTTCTATTTTCCAGATCAATTGTGTTTTTTTGTCAATTAGATACTTCACATTGTTTTCTATTTTTTCATTCT
The DNA here is from genome assembly GCA_028646575.1 of Pseudocheirus occidentalis. NCBI lineage: Eukaryota > Metazoa > Chordata > Mammalia > Diprotodontia > Pseudocheiridae > Pseudocheirus > Pseudocheirus occidentalis. The sequence goes on from CM053598.1 coordinate 206,711,709, forward strand.
TTTGATTTTGCTTTATAATTTCTTGATTTCTTATAGTGTCATTACCTTCCATTTGGTCCATTATGATTTTTAAGGAATTATTTTCTTCAGTGAACTTCTTGGATTTTCTTTTCCATTTAGCCAGTTCTGCTTTTTAAGTCATTCTTCTGTTTATTGGCTTTTTGACTTCTTTTGCTATTTGGCCTAGTCTGTTTTTTAACGTGTTATTTTCTTCAGTACCTTTTAGATCTCTTTTAATTTATTTTGTCAATAATGAAGGTAACAAAGATTTTATTATTATATCAATATGTGCAGAAAAAGCATTTGATAATGTATAATGGTCATTTCTATTAAAAACATTTTAGGGTAAAGGCATAAATGGATTTTTCATTAAATTGATAAGAAACAATTACCTAAAATCGTTAGCAATCATTATTTGTAAAGAGGAAAACTAGAAGCCTTCTCAGTAAGATCAGGTGTGAAACAAGGATGCCCACTGCCAGCAATAGTAGTCAAGATTGTTTTGGAAATCATAGCAGTAGAAATAGGAGAAAAAAGAAATAGAAGAAATCCAAAATAAGGAATGAGGTAACAAAACTATATTTTTTGGAGATAATATGATATACATGGAAAATTCAAAAGGCTTAACTAAAAATTCATTGAAATAATTAATATTTTAAGCAAAGTGGCAGGATATAAAGTAAATCCTCATAAATCATCAGCATACACCTATATATTACCAACAGGGTCCTGCAGGAATAGATAGCTAGAGCTGCTCCATTTAAAATAACTTGGGATAGTATAAAATACCTGAGAATACACCTGCCAATACAAAGCCAGACTCTATATGAGCAAAACCATTAAAATATTTGCATATGAATAAAATCAGATTCAAGTAAATGGAGAACTATTTGTTGTTCATGGATAGGCAGGGCCAATATAATAAAAATGAAAATTTTACTGAAATTATAGCATACAGTTTTATATATAGTTTTGGAATAAGAATTCATTCATTGATATAAATTTTTAGGAAAGCTGGAACACAGTCTGGCAGAAATGTGGCATAGACCAATATCTTACTCTCCCTTATTGACCTTGAAAAACCTGGAGAATATTACTCCAGCAACAATTCTGGAACAGTAGAGACAGTAGAAAGATGGAGTGTATCAGTCTTTTAGCTTGGGAGGCTAGAGAGATTAACAGGAAAGTCCCTTTTACTGTGGTGGAAGGGGACCAGTGCAGGATAGGAGACATTCAAGGAATCCAGCTGCAAATCCATCCTAATCAAACCAGTAAGAGATCCTGAGCCACAAGGTGCTGGAGCAGGCAAGTGCCAACACCAGGTACACACCAGCCACCACCACTAGCTCTAGCTCAGCACCAGATAAGCTAGTAAACCCCTAGAGACTCCACCTGCCAGCACACAAACAAGGCCCCAACACATAAAACACTACCGGAAAAGCAGAGATCAACTTTAAAAGCCAGAGATTCAACCATTCCTGATAAAAAAAAAGAGTTGAATAGAAAATTTGACATTCAAATACAAGAAGCAAGAGAAGCATGAGAAGGTAAATGGAAAGGAAATCATAAAGAACTTATTGAAGTTGAACTATTTACATGCCCACATGGAAAAATAATAATTGTAACTTATGAAACTTTTCTCAGTATGAGGATAGTTGAAGGGACTATAAATGTGTGTATGTATATATGTATGTATGTATGTATGTATGTATGTATATTGTTGTTCCATGCATGCATATGTCTATAAAAAGACAGTATATGTGCATATGAATATATATGTGAGTGTGCATATATATGTGTAGAGCCATACACAGACAGAGGGCACAGGATCAATTGAATAGAAAGAGATGACATTTAAAAAAATAAAATTAAGAGGTGAGAGGAATATAATGTGAGGAGATAGGGAAAGACAAAATAGGGTAAATTATCTCATATAAAAGAGTCAAGAGAAAACCATTATAATGGAGGGGAAGAACAGGAAGGTAAAAGGGAATGGATCAATCTTACTCTCATTGAATTTGGCTTAAGGAAAGAATAACATACACACTCCTACTCTACAGAAAAGTAGAGAGGAAGGGGAAGAGGGGGGATGTTAGAAGTGAGAGCAGATTGGGGTGGAGGGAGTAGTTAGAAGCACACACTTTTGAAAAGGGACAGGTCAAAGTAGAAAAGAGAATAAGTGGGGGCCAGGATAGGATGGAGGGAAATATAGTCAGTCTTTCACAATATATCCACTATGGAAATGTTTTGCTTAACTACAAATGTACAACTTATATTAAGTTACTCATCTTGCCAGTAAGGGTGGGTGAAGAGGGAAAAAGGGAAAGAATTTGGAATTGAAAGTTTTAAAATCTAATGTTTTTAAAAAGTATATCATTATTATTTCATATGCAACTGAGAACTAAGATATACAGGCCCTGGGGTCTGGAGATCCATTTTGCCTTGCCTGAAAGTCAGAGGGGAGATGGGAGAGGATATAGGAGAGAGCAGATTGAGTTAGGGGGTATTCAGTGGGATTACTCTTTTGGAGTGGTGGGTAGGGGAAAGATGGGGAGATAATTTGTAACTCAAATCTTGTGGAAATGAATGTAAACTAAAAATAAACATAAAATTTAATTAATTAATTAAAAAAATAAAAATACAATGACAAAATGGGAGTAAAGTACGCTGAATAATACAAATGTTTACAAAGTACAATTATTTGTATCTCTAAGTGCTTAGATCAATAAAAAAGAGAAATGGAAAAGGAGATACAAAAGCTAGCTAAAGAACACAATGTGTTAAGAATCAGATTTGAGCAAGCGGAAGCTAATGACTTTAAAAGACATCAAGAATCAGTCAAACAAAATGAGAAGGATGAAAAAATGGAAGAAAATGTAAAATACTTCATTAGGATAACAACTGACCTGGAAGCTAGATCTAGTAGAGCTGGTTTAAGAATTATTGCTCTACCTGAAAGCCATGAAAGAAAAAAAAAATATGGATAGCATCTTGCAAAAAAAACAAGGACAACTGCTGCGGGTACCTAGAAACAGAGGGTAAAACAATCATCAAAAGAATCTGCCAATCACTTCCTGAAAGAGATCCCGAATTGGAAATGCCAAGGAATAATATAGCCAAATTCCAGAATTATCAGGTCAAAGAAAAGATGCTGCAAGCAACGAAAAAGAAATTACTCAAATATTGTGGAACCACAGTTAAATTATGCAGCATCTTACAGCTTCTACATTAAAAGATTGGGGGCCTTGGAATATGATATTCCCCCAAAGGAGCTTGGATTACAACCAAGGATCAATTATCCAGCAAAACTGATGATAATTGTTCTGGGAGAAGGTGGATATTCAAGGTAATAGGGAACTTTCAGACTTTCCTGATGAAAAGAGCAGAGATCAAAAGAAAATCTGATCATCAAATACAAGACTAAAGAGGGTCATAAAAAGGTAGACAGGAAAGAAAAAAAGCAAATTATTCAATAAGGAAAACTGTTTACATATACCTACTTGGGAAGATGATACTTCTAACTCCTGAAAACTATACCTTTATTATGTCATTTAGAAGGGATATAGATAGATAGAAGACTTGGGTATAAGTTGACTTTAACGTGCTGATAGAAAAACTAAGTGGTGAAAATGGATTGTAATGGGAGAAGAGTAAAGGAGGAGGTAAAAAATGGTAAATTGTATCTTATGAGTAGGTACAAAGACATATTACAATATAGGGAAAGAAGGAAGGGAGATGAGCATTGTTTGGATGTTCCTCTTTTTGGAATTGGCTCAAGGAGAGGAAAACATATTCAAGAATAGGAATTTAACTTGCCCTATGAGCAATAGAAGAGGAAAGGGGAAAAAGGGAGGGGGAGGGGGCTGACAGAATGGAGGGCAGATTGAGGGAGGTGGTGGTCAGAAGCAAAATTCTAGTGAAGAGGGAAAAGGAGAAAGAAAAGCACAAACAGAGGTTGGGGAATAGAATGGAGAAAAGGACACAGATATTAATCATAACCATGAATGTGAATGAAATGAACAGCTCCATAAAATGGAAGCAGATAGCAGAATGGATTAAAAACCACAATCCTACAATGTGCTGTTTACAAGAAACACATCTGATACAGAGACATGAACACAGAGTAGAGGTAAAATGCTGGAGTAGAATATATTATGCTTCGGCTGAATAAAAAAAAACAGGGATAATAATTCTAATCTCAGACAAAGCAAAAGCAAAAATTGATCTAGTAAAAAGAGATAAGGAAGGAACCTACATACTGCAAAAAGGCACCACAGAAAATGAAGTAATATCATTACTAAAGATGTATGCATCAAGTGGCAAAACATTCAAATTCTTAGAGAAGTAAAGGCAGTTACAGGAAGAGATAGACATGAAAATTATACTAGTGGGGGAACCTCAACTTCCCTTCTCCATAATAGATAGATCTGACCACAAAATACATATGAAAGAAGTTATGAAGGTGAGTAGTGTGTTATAAAAATTAGATATTGTAGACCTCAGGAGAAAACTGAATGGGGATAGAAAGTGATATGCCTTTTTCTCAGACGTATATGGCACTTACACAAAAACTGCCCAAGCATTAGGGAATGAAAGCCTCCCAATACAATGGAGAAAGGAAGAAATATTAAATTCATCTTTTTCAGATCATAATGCAATAAACATTATATTCAACAAAGGACAGTGAAAAGATGGATTAAAAATTAATTGGAAACTAGATTATCTAATCCTTAAGAATGGGTGTGCCAAATAACAAATCATAGAAAAACTAAAAATAAAAAAAACATTAAAAAACTGAAAAAAAAATGACAGCAATGACACATCATATCGAAATTTATGGGATGCAGTCAAAGTGGCACTTAAGGGAAAATTTATATCTCTAATTGCTTACATCAATAAAATAGAGAAAGAATAGATCAATGAAATGAATATGTAACTTAAAAATGGACAAATAACAAATTAAAACCCCCCAATTTAGAACCAGATTGGAAATCCTGAAAACCAAAGGTGAGATGAATAAGAGTGAAAGTAAAAAATATCATTGAGATAAAAAATAAAACTAGGATATGGTTTTGTGGGAAAACCTATGGGATAGTTGAGACATTTCTTAATTTGATTTAAAAGAAAGAAGAAAGCCAAATAAATATACAGTATAAAAATGAAAAAGGTGAATTTAGCATTAATAAAAAGGAAAGTAGGGAAATTATTAGGTAATATTTTACCCAATTATATGTCAATAAATCTGACAATTAGAGTGAAGTGGATGAATATTTACAAAAGTATGAATTGCCTAGGTTAACATATGAGGAAATAGAATACATAAATAATCCCATCTTAGAAAAAGAAATTAAACAAGCCATCAGTGAACTTCCTATGAGAAATCCCCAGGGCCAGATGGGCTCACAAGTGAATTTTATGAAACATTTAAAGAACAATTAACCCCAATACTATATAAACTGTTTGGGAAAGGAGAAAAAGGAATCTTTCCAAATTCCTTTTATGACATAAATATGGTGCTGATACCTAAACAAGGAATAACTAAGACAGAAAAAGAAAACCATAGACCAATTTTCCTAATGAATATTGGTGCAAAGATTTTAAATAAAATAATGACAAGGAGATTTCTGCAAGATATCACAGACATCATACACTATAACCATGTAGAATATATATCGGGAAAGCAAGGTTGGTTCAATTTTAGGAAAACTATCAGCATAACTGATAAGATCAAAACTAATAGAAATCCTACAAGTATCTCAATTGATGTGGAAAATCTTTTAACAGACTATAATACTTATTCCTTTTTAAAAACACTAAAGAGCATAGGAATAAAAGGAACCTTCATTAAAAGAATAAGTTGTACCTATCCCAAAACACTAGCAAGCATTTTCTTTAATGGAGTTAACCTAGAAAGCTTTCTAATAAGATCAGAGGTGAAGCAAGGATGCCCACCATCACTAGTATGAGTACTCAAAATATTATCTATAGCAATAAGAGAAGAAAAAGATATTGAATAAATTAGAATATGTAAGGAGAAAACAAAACTCTCACTCTTTGCAGATGAAATAATGTTATACTTAGAAAATCAACTAAAAAACTAGTGGAAATAATTAACAACTTCAGAAAAATTTCAGGATATAAAATAAACGTACCTAAATGATCAGCATTTCTGTATATGACCAACAAAGTCTCACAGCAAGTGATAACAAAAAAATTCCACATAAAATAACCATAAACAATTTAAATACTTGAGAGTCTCCTGAACACAATTACAAAACACTTTTCACACAAATAGAATCAGATTTTAAAAATTGGAAAAATGCCAATTGCTCATAGGTAGGCTGAACCATAATAACAAAAATGACAATTTTGCCTAAACTGATTTATTTATTCAGTACCATGACAATCAAACTACCAAAAATTATTTTATAGACCTAGAAAAAAATAACAAAATTCACCTGGAAGAACAAAAGGCCCAGAATATCAAGGGAATTAATTTTTTAAATGACTTAAATTCTTAAAAATTTGACTAAGTTCACTATATGTTTTAGAAATGAGGCCTTTATCAGACACTCTTGCTGTAAAGATTATTTCTTAGCTTTCTGATTTCTTTTAATCTTGGTTGCTCTGTTTACTTTGTTTACATTTACATTGTTTGCATGAGACCTAGCAATACCAGATTTCAAACCATAATA
>CM053598.1:206718903-206741095 GCA_028646575.1 Pseudocheirus occidentalis
AGGAATTAAGATATACAGGGGCTAGGATAGGGAGACCCTTCCTACCCTACCAGAAAATAGGAGAGCAGAACAGGGGAGGGGCTTTACAGTGAGATTGCTGTTTTGGGGTTGGGACAGGGGCAAGATGGGGAGAAAATTTGTAATTCAAAAATGTATTGAAAATGAATAATGTAAACAAGAAAACAAATAAAAAATAAATTAAAAAAAAAGAAATAGAGTAGCAGATCAGTACAATAGATTAGGTATACAAGACAGTAGTAAATGACCACAGTAATCTAGTATTGATAAACCTAAAGACCTCGGCCTCTGGGATAAGAACTCACTATTTTGACAAAAATTGTTGGCAAAACAATATGGCAGAAAAAGAGTAGAGACCAATATCTTCCACTGTGTAAGGTCAAAATTCATAGATGATATAGATGTAAAGGCAAATTAGAAGAGCAAAGAATAATCTACTTGTCAAATCTATAAAGAAGGAAAGAAATTATGGGCAAACGAGATAAAGAACATTATGAAACAAAATAGATAACATGTTAAATTACAAGTTTTTACACAAGTAAACAATGCGACCAAGATTAGAAGGAAAGCAGAAAGCTAAGAAACAATCTTTACAGCAAGTGTCTCTGATGAAGGCCTCATTTCTAAAATATATAGAGAACTGAGTCAAATTTTTAAGAATACAGGTCATTGATTAAATTATAAATGGTCAAAGGATAGAAACAGGCAGTTTTCAGATGAAATCAAAGTTATCTATCACCATATGAAGCAGTGCAATAAATTATTTCTGATTAAAGAAATGCAAATTAAAACATCTCTGGGGTACCACCTCACACTTATCAGATTGGTTAATATGATAGTAAAAGAAAATGATAAACTTTGGAAGGGATGTAATAAAATTGGGACACTATTGCATTGTTGTTGGAGTTGTGAAGTGATCCAACTATCCTAGCAAGCAATTTGGAGCTATGTTCCAAATTTCTAATACTGTTCACACATTTTTATCCATAAATACCATTTCTACATCTTTATCCTGAAGAAATCACAAAAAGGGGGAAGGGACCTGGAATATATAAAAATATTTACAGCATCTCTTTTTGTGGTGGCAAAAAAAATTGTTAATTGAGGAAATGGACATCAACTGGGAAATGGCTGGATAAACTGTGGTATATTATGTAATGGAATACTGTTATGCCATAAGAAATGATGAGCAGGTAAATTTCAGAAAAAAACCTGGAAAGACTTGTATCTACTAACGCAAAGTGAAATAATCAGAATGAGGAAAACATGGTATACAGTGTCGGCAGCATTGTGTGATATTAGCTCTTTTCAACAATACAATGGTGCAAGACACTTCCAAAGGACTCATGTTGGAAAACGCTTTCTATATCCTGACAAAGAACTGATGGAATCTGAATGAATATCAAAATACATGATTTTTACTTTGTTTTTATGTATTTATTCTTTTTAGTCTTTTTCTCTTTCACAATTTTGACTAATGTAGAAATATGTTTTGCATGATTGCACATATCATATATCATTTACCATTTTAGGAGGAAAGAGGAAGGAAATTTGGAAAGCAACATTTCATAAAATTAAATGCTAAGAATTGTCTAGATAAAACTGAAAAATAAAATTTTATTTAAAAAAAGTGACACAATTCTATATTACTCTGTAGCAGGTTAAGAAAGGATATTCCCCATTTGCATGTTATTGGTAGGGTAGTCTATACTTTGCATGTGTGAGATCTCAGCATTCACCAGTCCTTATCTTTTTAACTAGCCCTGGCTCGTTTCCTTATTAACTCTTTATCTGGGTTCTAAAGTAATCAAGGTAATTATTTCTCATTTATAGCAAATTAATAGAAAAGGTAATTTTCCTATTAATTGATGCATTTAGCTCTGAGACTCCACCCCATTTTATAAAATAGAAAAACCTCACATCCCATAAGCTTAGGCTTCTCTCCTTTGTTCTTATTCTCTAACTTGTAGTTTCTGAAGTTCAAGGTGATAGCTTTTTTTTCTCCTGAAATAAGTGAATGATACCTCTGTTTGATTAAAGTAAGATTGTTAACCTATTTTGAGTTGCTTACCTTTAGAAAAGCAGATTAAAGAACCTGTGCTAGCAGCTATCCTGGGTATGCTAGGGTGTTTGCTGTTACAACTATCAGTCCCCCACCACTACCCACAAGATTTCCTTTCTTGTTTTTTTTTCTTTTTGGAGGGGAGAAGGTAGGGTAATTGGGGTTAAGTGACTTACCCAAGGTCACATAGCTAGTAAGTGTTAAGTGCCTGAGGTCGCATTTGAACTCAGGTCCTCCTGACTCCAGGGCTGCTGCTCTACTCAGTGTGACACTTAGCTGCACCATGATTTCCTTTCTTCTTAAAGGTTAAGTGCCTATATCTATAGTGTCTGGAAAAGGGTCTATTGAAATGTATTACCTTTTTTCTCCATACCATAGTCAAACTTTCAATTTCTGTTTCCTGGCTTCATCATGGGATAATGATAGGGCCTGGGCCTAGAATTCCATTAGTATAAGGAATGCCTGGATGAGGAAACTCCTTCTATAGCATCAGGTTAGCAGTTTCTCTTCAACTTATTATCTTAAAGTGTAAGCTAGAACATTGAGAACTTAAGTGACTTGAGGATCACAATCCAGTATGTATTAGAAGCAGAATTTTAGCCAGGTCTTCCTGGCTCTAAGGCCAGATGTCTAGGCTTTCAGGCCAAATGTCTATCCACTACACCACGCTATCTCATTAGTACATCAAATTAATATTAATAAGCAGAATATTTAGCACAATGTAGAGTGCCACTTGACAGGCTATTTATTATAAGGTAAAACAATAGCAATAATAATAACAATAATACGTATATGTATTTATATGTGGGTAATCTATGTATAGTATTTCATAAACATTAAAAGGGCATACATCTAACCACAAAATAAACAAGAAAGGAGGTAAGGAAGTGAATACAATTCTAGAAAAATTAGATATAGTACATTTCTGGAGAAAAATTGAATGTGGAAAGAAAGGAGTATACCTTTTGCTCAGTGGTACATGGCACCTACACAAAAATTGACCATGTATTAGAGAACCAAAATCTCACAATCCAAAGCAGAAAGGCAAAAGCTTTAAATACATTCTTTTCAGATCATGATGTAAATAAAAATTATATGTAATAAAGGACCATGTAAAGAAAGACTAAAAGTGTATTTGATTCTAAATTATCTAATCCTAAAAAACGAGTGGGTGAAACAGCAACTCATGGAAACAATCAATAACTTCAGCCAAGAGAATGACAATAAAGAGATGGCATACCAAAACTTGTGGGATGCAGGAAAGTTGTTCTTGGGGAAAGTTTTATATCTCTCAATGCTTACATGAATAAAATCATGAAAGAGAAATTCAATGAATTGGGTATACAACTAAAAAAGTTAGAAAATGATTACATTTAAATTCCTCAATTAAATACCAAATTAGAAATTCTGAAAACCAAAGGAAAGATAAATAAAACTGAAAATATGAAAACTATTGAACTAATAAAACTAAGACCTGGTTATATAAAAAAAACAATAAATAGATAATCTTTCGGTTAATTTGATTTGAAAAATAAAATGAAAACAAACTTGAGATACACTTTTACACCAATCAGATGGCTAAAATAATAGAAGGGGAAAGTTACAAATATCATAGGGGATTTGAAAAAATTGGAACCTTAAATTCATTTTTTGGTGGATCTGTGGGCTGATCCAACCATTTTGGAAAGATATTTGGAATATTCCCAAAAAGTTATTAAACTGCCTATACCCTTTGATCTAGTAATACCATTGATCTGTTTGCCAAGATGATTAGGGAAAATAGAACATAATGTATACATTTTAAATTATTTATAGCAGTTTTCTTTGTGGTGACAAATAATTGGAAGTCATGGGGATGCCTGTCAATTGAGGAATAACTAAACAAATTGTGCCATATGTTCATGATGGAATGTTACTTTGGTATAAGAAATGATAAGATCAATGATTTTAGAAAAGCATGGACAGACTTCTATGAACTAATGAATGGTGAAATGAGCAGAACCAAGAGAATATTGCACATAGCAATAGCAGTATTGTTTTAAGAACAATTTTAAGCAACCAAGTCATTATAAATATCCAAATTAACCTTATAGGTCCTGTCAAATCAAGAAATAAATATTGCTGTGGTGTAGGAAATGATTAGCTGGTTGGTTTATGGAAAGACTTGTATGTATGAAGGAAGATACTATCCACCTTTGGACAACAGGTAAAAAATACCCAGCAGAGAACAAAAGAAAACCAACAGGGAGGACTGCTGTTGTGAATAACTTTAAGGTTCTGATCTCACAATATAGTAAACTGACTATTTAGCAGTAAACTAAAGCAAAACACTATAGAAACCAAAGAATAGCATTCATAGCAATATAACACAACAACTTATTACTAAGGTGGCCACATAGACTTAAACAAAACATATCATTCAGTAAGTCATAATCTCCTCAATCACTTTAGAGTACCCTAGTAAAATCTTCTTTCATCTTGGACTCAAGGCTGGTATCCAATCATATTTAAGCTAACCATCATTAAGGGGTAGGGAAAAATACAAAGAAAGGCCACCCAATCCTAGGCCATGATCAAGTTACAATATTATCAATCACTACTATGTAAAGTTCTTAAGGGGTAGTGGAAATTATAAAGGTCATGCACTCCTAGGTCAAAAGTAAGTAAAAACTCACATTAGTCAGCATTGAGTACCCAAAAAAAGGTCCTTTCGTCTTGATTCATGGCTGACTTCCAAAATCTACAGCTCCTCTTCCATGAGGTGGCCACTCTCCCAGTTCTTTCCTGGATTCACAGGACTGTTGCCTGAATTGTCACAAGAAGGCAGCTCTTTGCTCCTGTACCATATCACAGCTCATATGACCACCCTACCCCAATTGCTTCAACTATCCTCATACTGAGAAAAGTCTCTTGAGTTACAATGATCATTTTTCCATGCAGGAATATAAATAGTTCAGCTTTAATAAGTTCCTTATGATTTATTTTTCTTGTTTACCTTCTCTTGCTTCTTGTATTTGAAAGTTAAATTTTCTGTTCAGTTCTAGTTTTTTCATCAAGAATACTTGAAAGTCATCTATTTCATTGAATGACTATATTTTCCCCTGAAAAATTATACTCAGTTTTGCTGGGTAGGTAATTCTTTCTTTTAATCCTATCTCCTTTAACTTCTAGAATATAGTTTTCCAAGCTCTTTGATTCCTTAATGTAGAAGGTGCTAGATCCTGTGTTATTCTGATTGTATTTCCACAATGCTCAAATTGTTTATTCTCAACAGCTTGTAATATTTTCTACTTGACCTGGGAACTCTGGAATTTTTCTATGATATTCCTAGGGCTTTTCTCTTTGGGATTTTTCTCAAGAGGTGATAAGTGAATTCATTTGATTTCTATTTTGCCCTCTAGGTCTAGAATATAAGGGAAATTTTTCTTGAGGATTTCTTGAAGGATGATTTCTAGGTTATTTTTTTTGATGATGGATTTCAGGTAGTCCAATAATTTTAAAATTGCCTCTCCTGGATATATTTTCTGGGTCAGTGATCTTTCCAGTGAGATATTTCACATTGCCTTCGACTTTTTTCATTTGTTTGGATAGGTTGTATAGTATCTTGGTTTCTCATAAAGTAATTGGCCTCCATTTCCTCCAATCTAATCTTGAAGGAATTACGTTTTCAGTGAGTTTTTGAAATTCCTTTTCCATCTGGCCAGTTCAGTTTTGTTTAAAGACATTCTTCTCCACATTAGATTTTTGGGCCCCTTTTGCCATTTGAGTTTGTCTTTTTTTAAGGCATTATTTTCTTCTGTATTTTTTGGTGTCTCCTTTAGCAGACTGTTGGCTCGCTTTTCATGATTTTCTTGCATCATTCTCATTTCTTTTTCCAATTTTTCCTTTACTTCTCTTATTTGATTTTCAAAATCCGTCTTGAGTTCCTCCATGGTCTATAACCAATGCATATTTTTCTTGGAAGCTTTTGATGCAGGAGTTCTGACTTTGTTGTCTTCTTCTGGTTCCATGTTTTGATCCTTTTTGTCCCCTTAAAAGGATTCTGCTATTTGACCGTGCTTCCTCTGCTTGCTCATCTTGCTAGTCAGTTACTTGACTTTTGATCTCTTGGCCATGATAGAACTCTGCCAAATCACTGGGCTTTTTGCAGCTACCAGAGCTATGTAGAGGGTGCCCTCTCTACAGTCACCACAACCTCTGGCATGCTGGCCTCACACCCCAGAACCACCACCCAAGACTGTGGCTCAGATGTCAAAACAAGAGTGATTACACTTTGAATGTTTGCTTGGTCCACTATGACCTGCAGGCCAGAAGCTCCAGAGGTAGCCATGTGGCAGCAACTGCAATGCCATCTTTCACCCCCCCTAGGCGCAGGGGCCAGATCATGTTCTTCTGTTACCCAGTTCCAACAGAGTTCCCCACTAATCTTTTACTTTCTCTTTGGTGTTTATGGGTTGAGAAGTCTAGAAACTGCCACAACTGTTGTTGATTCACTCTCTTGAAGTCTGCTGTGGCTGGTCTGGGCTGCCAGTTGGGATCACCTGGGGTTTAGGCCTGTGTAGCTCACATGAGACTGTGCTCTGCTCTCGACTTGGTGCAATAGACCTTTTCTGCCAGCCTGTCAGGCTACCTTCAGAAGATAGATTTGTTTCTCTCTGTCACTTTGTGGATTTTACATTAATTGTTGTTTAAATGTAAAATTTGTTTACAGTCATGTTTTACATGTAGTAGAGGTATTTGGAGCAAGAGCTCAGCCAAATTCCTGCTTTAACTCTGCCATCTTGGCTCCACCTCTCCTGAATATTCCCTTCTTGTCTACTCTGTACATGGCAATGTCTTTTTGTTTCTTTTCTCATTTCATATTTACATGTAAAATTGAAGAAAATTTTAAAAAATAGAAATGGGTGCTATATTTTGTCAAAAGTTTTTTCTGCATTTATTGAGATAATCATATTATTTTTATTGGTTTTGTATTGATGTGGTCAAATATGCCGATAATTTTCCTAGTATTGATCCTGCATTTCTTGAATAAATCCTATCTAGTAATAATATTTTATCTTTTTGACATATTAACATATATCCTTGTCAATGTTATTTAAAATATGTGCATCAATATTCATTAGGGTAAATTTTCTGTATTTTTATATTTTCTTTCTCTGTTTTTGTTCTTCCTGATTTATATTTGGGTCATAAAAGGAATTTAGAAAAACTTGCCCTTCTCTTCTTTTCCAACTAGTTTATATGATGTTGACATTAATTGTTGTTTAAATGTTTGGTAGAATTCAGTCTGAATCCATCTGGCCTTGGGAATTTTTTCTTAGGAAGATCATTGATGTTCATGATCATTGAAGTTCAATTTATTTTCCTAAGATAGTCATTTAAGTATTCTGTTTTTTCTTCAGTCAATTTGGGAAGTTTATATTTTGTAAATATTTACCCATTTCACTTAGATTGTCAGATTTATTGGCATACAATTGGTTGAAGAAAAGCTACTAGTGGTTGATTTATTTTCATCTTCATTGGTGGTGAATTCACAGTTTTCATTTTTGATACTGGTAATTTACGTCTTAGCTTTCTTTTTAATCAAATTAAACAATGGTTTATCTATTTTCTTACTATTATCTTCACAAAACCAGTTCCTAGTATAATTTATTAATAGTTTTCTTACTTTCCATTTTATTCATCTCTCTTTGATTTTTCATAATTCCCAATTTGTTTTTTAATTGGGTATTTTTAATTTGTTCTTTTTCTAGTTTTCTTTTGGTCATTTGCCCTTTTCAGTGATCTGTTCTTTCTCTATTTTATTGATGTATGCATTTAGAGATATAAATTTCCCCCAAGTACTGTTTTAACTGAATCCCATAAATTTTGGTATGTTGTCTCATTGTTGGCATTCTCTTTAATGAAATTATTGTTTCTATGGTTCTTTGAGCCATCCATTCTTTAGGAGTAGATTATTTAATTATCAATTAATTTGTTTCCATGGCCTTTTATTGAATATAATTTTATTGCATTATAATCTGAAAAGGATGCATTTAATTTTTCTGTACCTGGTTATGAGGTTTTTAAAATGCCCTAATACATGGTCAATATTTGTGAAGATCCCATCTGTAGCTGGGAAGTAAGTTTATTCTTTTTTTGTTGTTGATGTTTAGTTGTTTCAGTCATATCTGCTTATTCATGACCTCAATTGGTGGGTTTGGCATTTCTTGTATGTTTTGGCAAAACATGGAGTGATTTGTGATTTGTCTTTTTCTTCTCTAACTCATTTTATGTATGAGGAACTAAAGCAAACAGGGTTAAGCGACTTGTCCAAGATCACTCAGCTAGTAAGTGTATAAGGTCAGATTTAAATTCATGAAGATGAGTTTAGCACCACATAGCTCCCATAATCCTTCCCTTTCCCATTTATTTTTTTAGAGATGTCTATCATATCTAATTTTTCTAAATTCTAAAATCTCCTAAACTTTCTTGTTTATTTGATGGCTACTTTACCTAGTTCTGATAGGGTAAAGTTGAGATCCCCTATTGGTATAATTTTACTCTACATTTTTCCAACAATTCACTTAACATTTTCTTTAAAAACCTGGATCTATGCCATTTTGTGCATATTTGTTTATTATTGATATTGCTTCATTCTCTATGTTATCTTTTAACAAAATGTTTCTCTTTAATTTTTTTTCTTTTTAAAATAATTAATTTTTTACACTTTTAAAGTCAACTACCCCCCACTTTCCCACAGAAACCTGCATCAGAGGGGGCCAACATTCAATAGAGAAATATGTGTAGAAACATACAATACATGCTTCCACATAGCATTTCTTTTTCTAGGAATGAATAGCATTTTCCTTCATGAGTCTTTCATAGTTGTCTTTAATATTTATATTACTCAGCTATAGCTTAATCATTCATAGTTGCTCTTTGTACAATATTGCTCTTGCTATATGCTCCATTCTCTTGATTCTGCTCATTTCACTCATCATTATTTTATTTGTCTTTCCATGTTATTTGAAAATCAACCTGCTCATCATTTCTTACAGCACAGCGGTATTCCATCACAATCATCTACCACAACTTGTCTAGACATTCCCTAATTAATGGGCATCTTTCCATTTCCAGTTCTTTGTCAACACAAAGTGAGCTGCTATAAATATTTTAGAACATGAAGATTATTTTCCTTTCTCCTTGATAACTTCAGGAAACAGAGCTAATAGTGGTATTGCTGGGTCAAAGAGTATGCACCATTTTCTGACTCTCTGGGCATAATGCAGAATGTTTTCCAAAATGGTTGAACAAGTTCACAGTTCTACTGACAATGTATTAGCATTCCACTTTTTCCACTTCCCCAACAACATTTGTCCTTCCCCTTCTATCATTTTAGCCAATTTGATAGGTATCTCAAAGTTGTTTTAATTTTCATTTCTCTAATCAATGATTTAGAGCATTTTTACGTGACTGTAAATAGCTTTGATTTTTTTCTTCTCAAAACTGCCTATTTCCTTTGACCATTTATCAATTGTGAAATGACATACTTGTATTCTTAAGAAGTTGATCCAGTTTTCTATATATTTGGGAAATAAGGCCTTTATCTTAGAAAATGATGGTAAAAATTTCCCCCAATTTTTCATTTTCTTTCTAATCTTTTTTATTTGTTTTATTTGTACAAAACCTTTTGAATGTAATGTAATCAAAATAACTCATTTTCTATCCCATAATGCTGTCTTTCTTTTGTTTATTGATAAATTGTTCTATCCATAAACATGATACATAATATGTCCTATGCTCTTTTAGTTTACTTATAATAACTCCCTTCATGTCTAGGTCAGGTATCAATTTTGATCTTATCTAAGTAAGTGAAATAAGGTATTAATCTATACCAAGTTTTCCTGGAAGTTTTTTAAAACAAATAATGAGTTTTTATTCTGAAAACTTAGATCTTTATGATTATTAAATAAAATGTTATTGTGATCATTTACTCTTCTGTAAGGTATACATACTCTATTCTACTCATCCAGCATTCAATTTCTCAACCATTAACATATAGTTTTGATAGTTTACCACCTATCTGACACTGCTAGATCTCTTTCCTTTCCTTTTTTTGTTAATTTCTTTTATGTTCTTTACCTTTTTTCTTCCAAGTGATTTTATTATTATTTTTCTAGCTTAATAAAATACTTATAGTAGCTTAATTGCAATGACACTGAATGTAAGTAGATTAATTTAGGTAGAATTCTCATTTCTATTATATTGACTTAGCTCATCCACAAGCAATAAATATTTTTTCCATTTGCTGAGATCTGTGTTTATTTTCATGAAAAGTGTTTTGTGATTGTGTTCATATCATTCCTAGATTTGTGTTGACTGGTATACTCCCAAGTATTTTATATTATGTATGCTTATTTTAAATGAACTATCCCTTTTTGCAGGACTTTGGTGGTGATATATAGATATGCTGATGTTTTTGTGGATTTCTTTTCTATCTTGTTAGTTTGCTAAAATTTTTAATTGTTTCAACTAACTTTTAGTTGATTTTCTAGGACTTTCAAAGAATTCCATCATGTCATCTATAAAAAGTGCTTATCTCTTTTAATTGTCTTTTTTTGCTTTTGCTTTTTCTGAGATAACAATTGTGACTACTGTTTTTTTTAATCTCAGCTGAAACATGGTAGATTCTGCTCCAGTATTTTATTTTTATTCTCTGTATCTTTCTATTTCAACTGTGTTTTTTTAACTTACTGTTAGATATTGCCTTTTAATTCATTCTGATATCCATTTTCATTTTATGAGAGATATCTTCCCATTACCATTCAGAGTTATTATTAGCAACTGTGCATTTTCCTCTATTCTGTTTTTCTTGGTTTATCCTTCTCTCTTTCTCTTTTTAATCCTCTCCTTCCTCAAAAGTCTATTTTCTACCACTGCCTCCTTTAATCTGCCATCCCTTCAATCACTCCCTGTTTTCTTATCCCTTTCTCTTTATACTTTCTTGTTGGATAATGTAGATTTCTATACTCAGCTGAGTGTTTATGTTATTTCATCTTTGAGTCAGTTCCAATAAAAAGATTCAAAGCATTACCCAACACCCTCCCCATCTTCCCCTTCAATATAAAAGTTCTTCCTTTCATGCCTCTTTTATGTGAGATAATTTTTCCATTCTTCCTCTACCTTCACCCTCCTTGCATCACATACCTCTTTCTTATTTCTTAATTTAACAAAAATCATCTTATCATAGTCAACTCATACTCATACTTTCTATCTACATATGCTCCCAACTCCCCTAATAATGACAAAGTTTTTAGTAGTCACATTCCTATATAGGAATGTAAATAGTTTAACTTTATTGAATCCCTCATGATTTCTCTTTCATTTTTACTTTTTTATACTTCTGTTGAGCCTGGTATTTGAAAGTCAATTTTTTTTTCTATTCATCTCTGGTCTTTTCAGTAGGAATGCTTCATTAAATATCCACTTTTTTCCCTGAAGGATTATATTCAGTTTTGCTGGGTAAGTTATACTTGGTGGCAATTCTAGTTCCTTTGCAATTCAGACTATCATATTCCAAACACTTGATCTTGTCATTTTGTATCATTCTGACTGTAACTCCATAATATTTGAATTGCTTCTTTCAGGCTGCTTGCAATATTTTCTCCTTGACCTGGGAGCTCTGGAATTTAATTTTAATATTCCTGAGAGTTTTCATTTGGGGGTCTCTTTCAGGATGTGATTGGTGGATTCTCTCAATTTCTATTTTACCCTCTGGTCTCAAAATAAGGGAAGTTTCCCCTCATAGTTTTTTTGAAAGATTATGTCTAAGATTTTTTTACTATGACTTTCAGGTAGTACAATAATTTTTAAATCATTTCTACTCTATCAATTTTGCATGTCAGTTTATATTTTTCCAATAAGATAGTTCACATTTTCTTCTTTTTTCATTCTTTGATTTTCTTTTATTATTCCTTGATGTCTCATGGAATCATTTTCTTCTACCTACCCAATTCTAATTTTTAAGGAATTATTTTATTCATCAAACTTTTTACCTCTTTGTTTCCCCATTTGACTAATTCATGTTTTTAAGGATTTCTTTTCTTCAGTGATTTTTATATCTTTTTTCCCATTTGGACAATTCTGCTTTTTAAGTTCTTCTCTTCAGTGCCCTTTTTTACCTTTTGTGCATTTTTGCCTCTACCATTTGAAAAAATAATTTTAAGGTCTTATATTCTTCAGTATTTTTGTACCTCTTTTACCAAGCTGTTGACTGTCTTTTCATAATTTTCTATCATCATTTTACTTTCTTTTACCATTTTTTCCTTTTCCACTCTCATTTTATTTCTAGAATTCTCTTTAAGCTCTTCCAGGAATTCTTGTTGGGCTTGTGTTCAATTTACAGTTTTCTTTGAGGATTTGCTTATAGATATTTTAGCATTATTGTCTTCTGAGTTTGTGTTTTGATCTTTTGTATCGCCATAACCTGGTTAGGTTCTTTTTTTGTTGTTTGCTCATTTCCCCAGACTATTTCTAAATTTTGGATTTTATCTTAAAGTTGGGCCATGTTCTTGACATGGAGGGAGCACTGTCTAAAGCATCAGGTTTTTCATGCTGCTGTTTTCAGAGTTAGTTCTAGAAAATCTGTAAACTTTTGATGCTTACAAGGTGGTATGATTTAAGGAGAGCTGTATTCTTTGCTCTCCTGGTCTGTGCTCTAGTCTTTATCCAGGAGGGGACCTTGTTACCCTGTAACCCCAAATGTTCTTACTCCTTTTGGCCCTGGAAATATGGCCAAGTCCCCTATTCTCCTATGCCCCAAGTGCTAGTGTTACAGCAGAAGGCAGAGCCTGGGCTTGGTGAGTAGCCACAATTCAGGAACAAAGACTGAAAGATGGGCAAAAAGGAGGCAGATTGTATCCATAACTGTAATTAATCCAATCATATACAAAATTCCAACCTGAGAGAGAATTCTGTAACAAGTGAAAGTATAAATTCAAAGGGAAAACAATATTTTAAATTAGGATTACATGAATGTCCACAAGAAATTAAGGAATGTGTTTTTAAAATTTAAATAAAAATATCTGGAGGAAGGAATTGGAAAGATAAATAGCTTGGAACAGAAAGTGAAAAATTTTAATGAATTAATGGACAATTAATTGGAAAATTAGAGTAGACAAATAGAAATAAATAATTCAATAATATAAGACAGCAAGAAATATTAGAACAAAATTAAAAGACTGATTAGAAAATATGACATTTGCTATCAAAAACAACAAACTCAAAGTAAAAAAAGTTAAAGGCTAATTTAAAAATTATCAGATTCCTTGAAAATCAAGATATTTCTTAAAGCCTGGATAGTATATTTCAAGAAATAGTAATGGAAAACTGACCAGATATATTAAAACCAGAGCATAATGTGACAACAGAATCAATTTATTACCTCCTGAAATAAATTTGAAAAGGAAAGCTTCAAGGATTCAATAGTATAGCCAAAATTTAGAACTCTCTATACAAACAAAAAATACTGCAAGCTGTTGGAAAGAAATAGTTAATGTACCAAGAAATCACAATCAAGATCAAGTAAGACCTAGCAGCTTTGAATATAAATAAGAAGAGAATTAAGACTATAAAATCTGAAAAGGTAAACATAAACATAGAACACTTTTTATAAGAATAAACTCAGGTCTAACTAATTTTTGAAATAATATTTATTGTTCATGGCTAGGTAAAGCCAATATGATTTTTTAATGACAGTTTTCCCTATCTAATCTATTTATCCAATGTCATACCAATTTAATTACTAAAAATTTATTTTTCTCAGTTAGAAAAAATAATGAAGCTCACTGGGAAGAACAAAAAGTCAGAAACTTCAAAGAAACCAGGGGGAAGGAGGAAATGTAAAGGAAGTAGATTCAGCAGTATCATATCTTAAACTATATTATAAGGTGAGAGCATTGTTGAAGTATAAAAAGAGTAATTTCAATTATTTTAAATAAAAAATTTATTGTATAAGTAAAACATATGTAGCCAAGAACAGAAGGAATGCACAAAATTGGGGGGAAACTTTCAAAGACAATCTCTCAGGTAGGATGTGATTGGGTTGGAATATAGCTGTAGTATAGGAAATGATAAGCTGGTTGATTTAGAAAAACTTAAACTTACGGAGGAAGATGCTATCCATCTTCAGAGAAACAAATAATAGCAGGAAATAATCAATGGTCTTACATTTATATGCATGAGTGTGTGTGTGTATGTGTGTGTATGTATGCATGCATGTATATGTTTATATATATCTATGCATATGTGTATGTATATATGCATATATATGTGTATACACACACATCCACACTTAATTGTAGCCTTCTTTAGAGTGAGGGAGAAGGGAAAGAAAAAAATAAAAATTGCACAGCAGAGGACAAAAGAACAACAACAAGGAAACAAAGTCAAGCAGCTTTGAAAACAATATATAGTATTTATTAGATAGATTTTCTTGAAGTAAAAACTTATTGCTTTATATTGAATCTTATAATGGTCTGCTGTGTACATGGCAATGTATTTAAGTTTAAAATTTTAAAGAAGTAAAGTAGGTAAATAGAATCTTACATAAGCTAAATATGAGAGATATATAGAGAAAATTGAATGGAAATAGAAAAGAATACGCCATTTTCTCAGCAGTGTATGATACTTTACAAAATTTGAACATATATTGGGCATAAAAATTTATAGTTAAATGAGGAAAACAGAAATACCAAATGTATGATTTTTAGATCACAGTGCAACAGTAATTATATTCAATAAAGGACCATGGAAATATAGATTAAAAATTAATTGGAGACTAAATAACCTAATCTTAAAGAATGAGTGGTTAAAGAATAAATTATAGGACTTCCTATGGCAAACCAAGATGGTGGAGTGAAGCAGGAAGCCCTTGGAGCCCTGCCAAGTTCCACTCTAAGCAACTTGAAAAGCACCTCAGAACTGATTTGGGCACAGGAAATATCTTAATGGGTGGGAGGGGAATAAATTGCTAGATCAGTATAAACTAGTCTTAGAGTAAAAGGTATGTAGCAAGACTCCAAGCCCCAATGAAATCCATCAACAAGGTTCTGTCCTCTTGTAAGCCAGCAGCCTCTAGGTGAGTCAATAGTCTTCATATCAGAGCAAGGTCCCACCTCAGTGACCTCACCCCCAGTACATGACACCAGGGGGCCTCCACCCCTTTCCTGAGCAGTAGTGAGGGCCCACCCTGGAGGCAGCCAACAGGAAGACCACACATTCTAGGTCAGATGGCAGAGAGTCCCTGTTTCCATAGCACCCTAGCAGCAAATAGATGATATAATGTTATACTTAATAAATCCTAGAGAAACAACTAAAAACCTAGTGAAAATAATAACTTAATAAATAATAATAACTTAATAAATAATAATACAAAATAAACTGACATATATCTTACAGATGAAGTCTAGCACCAAGAGATAGAAAGAGAAAATCAGAATGAAATGAAAAATTTCAGAATTGAAAAAATTCAGAAAGAGATTGATATCCAGAATTGTTGAATCAGTTCACAATTCCACAAATAATGCATTAGTGTTCCAATTTTTCCACATCCTCTCTGGCATTTATCATTTTCTTGTTTTGTCATCAGTCAATCTGACTAGTAAGATGTGGTACTTCAGAGTTGTTTTGATTTGCATTTCTTTGATCAATAGTGATTTAGAGCATTTTTTCATATGCTTATAGATATCTTCAATTTCTTCCTCTGAAAACTGCCTGTTCATATTCTTTGACCATTTGTCAATTGAGAAATGACTTTTATTCTTTTTTTTACTCCATTATCTGTATATTTTAGAAATGTATATATCTGTATATATCTGTAGTTTTTACTCCATTATCTGTATATTTTAGAAATGAGGCCTTTATCAGAGATACTGGTTGTAAAAATTCTTTCCCAGTTTTCCACTTCCCTCTTAATCTTGGTTACATTGGCTTTATTTGTAATAATTATATAAATTTCAATATTGACAGGTATCAGCTTCCCATACAGAGATGTAAATAGTTTGCTCTTATTGAATCACAAGTTTTGTGTGTGTGTGTGTGTGTGTGTGTGTGTGTGTTTTCCTTGTGTACCTTTCCACGTCTCTCTTGATGCTTGTATTTGGAGATCAAATTTTCTGCTGAGCTCTGGCTTTTTCATCAGGAAAGTCAGGAAGTCCCTTATTTCATTGAATGACCATCTCTTTGTCTGAAAGATTATGTTCACTTTTGCTGGGTAGCTGATCCTTGACTGCAGCCCAAGCTCTTTTGCCTTACAAAATATCATATTTCAATACTGCCAATCTTTTAATGTAGAAGCTGCTAGGTCCTGTGTGATCCTGACTGTAGTTCCACAATATTTTCATTGTTTCTTTCTGGCTGTTTACAGTATTTTCTCCTTGACCTTATAATTCTGGAATTTGGCTACTACGTTTCTTGGAATTTTCAATTTGGGATCTCTTTCAGGAGGAGTCCTTGAATTCTTTCAATAATTATTTTACTCTCTGATTCTAGGACCTAATGGATTTCATTAATGATCTTTTGGAGGATATTGTCCAGGCTGTTTTTTTCATCATACCTTTCCAGTTGACTGATAATTCTTAGGTTATCTCTCCTAGATCTGTTCTCTAGGTCAGTTGTTTTTTCAACAAGATATTTTACACTTTCTTCTAATTTTTCAATCTTTATGTTTTGTTTGACTGATTCTTGATGCATCATAGAGTGCTTAGCTTCCATTTGGTTGACTTTAGTTTTTAGTCAATTCCTTTTCTTGGTTAGTTTTTAAGGCTCCTTTTTAGGGAGGTATTTTCTCCAGTTAGATTGTGAACCTCCCATTCTACTTCACACATTTTACTTTTAAGGATTTGTTTTCTTCAGTGAGTTTTTTTTCCAATTCTGGCCAATTTAATTTAGAAAGAATTGGTTAATTTGTCTTCTGCCTCTCTAATTTGACTTTTAAAATCTTTCTTGAGCTCTTCCAAGAATGCTTTTTGGGCTCGAGACCAATTCATATGTTCTTCTGTGGTCTCAGGAGTGGATATAGAGTTTATGGTGTCTCCTGAAAATGATTCTTCTGGTTCATAGCTAAAGGATTCAATTGTCTTTGGTTTTCCCTTTGCAAGTTACTTCTTTCCCATTGTGATTGCCTATTTCCTGGCTTTTAAAGTAGATTTCTGCTTCTGGGGTACAGAGAGTACTGACCGATATTTCTCAAGCTAGGAGCTAGGGGTCTGATTATTGAATTTGTGCACTGTAACTTCTGGGTGTCTAGACTGAGGCCAAGGCCAGCAGTTCCAGTGTTTCTCCTGGGTTACCCTGAGGTTCACAGAGTAATGTGGGGGGGAGGAGTGGTCTGGCCACTTCAGGTTTTTGGCTCTGTGCCCCTGGGCTACAGCTCATGCAGGCTTAGCAGCTGGAGGCTGGACTGCACTGGTCTCTGCCGATTCCCCTGGTTGTGCTAAGGCACACCTGGGCTTCTATTGTTAGTGCTTGCTGGCTCTGCCCCCCCTCCCCAGCTTCATGATCACCTGCTGGTCAGCTGAGATGTATTTGTTGGGATGCCTCCCACCCTTCACTTCAGGCTCAGCACAGCCTCAATCACACCCTTCCTCTAGGAGTCCCAAGCCTGCTGTTGCTTCCACTATTTCAGGATTTGACACTGAGTGGTACAACAATCTCTGGGTTTTCAAGGCCAGGATGAGGGATTAGTACAACTATGGTTTACTCTTCCACCTTGGCTCACAAAAGTTCAGGTAGGTAGGGCTGCTAGGTGGCTCAGTGAATAGAGCCCTGGAGTCAGGAGGACCTGAGTTCAAATCTGACCTCAGACACTTAACACTTACTAGCCATGTGACCTTGGGCAAGTCAATTCCAATCCAAAAAAAAAAAGAAAGCAAAATAAAAGTTCAGGTAGGTGTTTTTTAAAAATTCAGGTTTGGGGCCTATAGCCCCAGGAGAAGCTGCTGTTTGCTGATGCAGGTCCTGTGCTGTCCATTACCCAGCTCCAACCAAGCCTCCATCTTGTGGTGAGACGTCTGCAAATCACCCTTGTGACGGGTGAATCCTCTGGCCAGGGCCCACTCTTGCTCCACTGTGGTTTGTCTCAGGTCTGCACTGATGCAGCCTCTGTGTGCTCTGTGATCCCCCTTCCCAGTCCTGCATAGGCACTTTCCTGAACTGGGGATCTTCCATGCTCTGTCTCCCACTGGATTCTGTCACTCTCAAATCTGTTCAGATTCACTTTTTAGAGGTTGCTGACAGAATTCATGGAGGAGTCAAGGTGAGTTCCTGTATTCACTTCTCCATCTTGGCTCTACCCCCAAATTAATTTTTTAAAGGGAGAAATTAGAGTATTCTGGGAAGTAGGACCTGATGCAGAGTGAAGTGAACATAACCAGGACAACAATTTATACAGTGGCAGCATTTTGAAGCAAAACAACTTTGAAAGACCTAACAGTTCAAGGCAATGACCAGCCCCATCTCCATATGATGAATCATATTATCTGTATCCCAGCAGAAAGGTGATAGACTCAATGTACAGAACTAAAACAACTTTGGGACAAGACTTCTGTGCATATTTGGTCCGCTTGATTGTGGTTACTTATTACTAGTATTTTGGTCTTTCTTTGTTTTCATTTTTTTTAATTCAAGAAAAGTAGGTATCAGAAATTTAATGCCAAAACAAAAGAAAGAAAAGAAAAAGAGAAGGCCACAGAAACACTTGAAAAAAATCAGAGGATTAAAGAAATTAGTTCAGACGGAATTTGAGATGAGAACAGGTTTGAAATAATGGGTCTAAATTATAACATACTTTTTGCTTAAAGCAAATTATATGTGCATCCGTCCTGCCGTACTGGAAAGCAATTTGAAACCATGACCCCCAAAGAACTGGAAACTGTGGGGGGTGCCTATCAATTGAGTAATGACTGAACAAGTTGTGGTATGTGGTTGTGATGGGATATTATGATGCTCTAAAAAATGATGGGAATGATGGTTTTAGAAAAACCTGGGAAGATATACATGAATTGATGAAGAGTGAAGTGAACAGTACCAGATCATTGTATGTATTAACAGTACATATTAACACTCTACTTATGAACATTGTACATATTAACAATAATGTAATGATGATCAAGTATGGAAAACTTAACTACCCTGATCAATATAATTATGCAAGACAGACCTAAAAGATTTATCATGTAAAAGACTATCCACCTCCAGAAGGATAACTAATGAACTCTGAGTGAGGATTGAAGTATAATTTTTACTTTATTTTTTTTCTTTTTTAATAACAGCTAATATAAAAATAAAATTTACATAATTTCATCTGTATAATTGATGTTATGATGCTTACCTCCTTACTAGGTAAGAGAGGGGTTAAAAGGAGGGAGAGAATTTGAGACTCATATTTTTTTAAAAGGATGTTCAAAATAAATAATATTTCTTAAAAAGAAACTATACCCCTCAAATCACCAACTAACTATACTCCTTGATCCATCTGTATCAATAAGTGTATAAACCAAAGAAATAAAGAAAAAGAAGAGAGATATGGAAAACTATTTATGGAAATTCTTTTCATAGCTGCCAAAAATTGGAAAGTAAGGGAGTATCCTTCTATTGAGGAATAGCTAAAGAAATTATGATATATGAATGCAATCAAATATTAATGTGCCATGAGAAAAGATTAAATTAAGGGAAACTGGGAAGATCACTAGAAACTGATGTAAAGTGAGCAGAGCCCTACTTATGTAGGGCAACAGGCATATAATAGTAGCAACATTTTAGAGAAAATTATGGTACATTATAGAGAATATTATAGGGGAAAACAACTTTGAAAGACTGTGGAACTCTTATCAACCCAATGATACAAGTCCAAAAGAATGAAAATTAAACACTTCCCACAATATGACACAGAGATGATTAAATTAAAATGCAGAAACAAGAGAACAGACTAATAAAAGTACTATTACTTGAAAAATGAAAATAATAAACTTTTTAAAGCAAGTGGTATGGAATAAAGATTGATGGTTTCACATATCTACTTTGCAGCTGGAAATGTCCACTGTTTGGTCGGTATTTTTTACTGTTAAATGCAGAATTTTAAAAAAAAGAATCAAATGTCAGATATTTGCTGCAATAAACAATTTAGAGGTAAGGCTTGAGTTTAGAAATTCAATTAAAATCCTATTCTCAACTGTTATCCATATTTCTGAGATGATGTCACTAATTCTTTTTGTCATATCCATTTTTATGGCTTCAGGACAATACTTATGCATAATTGGAGGGGGTGCTTATAAATGTCAGTTACTCAAATTTACTAATAAACAAGTATTTATTAAAGGCCTAGAATGTAAGTTTATGGAAGCATTGAATCTTAGAACTGGAAGGGTCTTTATAATCCCTTTGGCCCACTTGCTTCATATTAGATGAAAAATATCAAAACCAAGACCTGGAGATGTATAATTATTTGTCCAAAATCTTGGATCTGTGTCAGAGACAAAACTAGAACCCATGTTACATCGGGTTCTCTCTTTTTCCAACTTAATGATATGTGTCGATGGTGTTTCCTTACCTAGACTTTAAGCTCCGCAAGACAGGATCATATAGTTATCTATTTTCCATAACACTTGACATAGTACTGAGTACATTGTAATTATCTGACATAGATTTGTTGTTCTTTAACCTTCTCTACAATTTGGTCAATCAAGAAAAAAGAGATCAATGTCAAGCATAAAATATAGTGTACAGATATGCAAGATCCTGTCCTTAAGGGTCTTGCAATTTAGTTAGAGACATGTTATTAAGATAACAATTACAAAAGAATTAAATATTCAATTGTAAGGTAAGGCTATTACTCCAAAAGAGAGGGTGATCATTTAGTGTGAGCTAGAGTAGCCTTAGAAGACTTCATGAAGTGGTGAGATGTTGGGAGATGGGTAGAATCTTGGAGAGGCAGAAGACATTTGGGAAGGGTGAGGTCAGTACATTTATCAAAATAGGAGACAACGAGAAAATCAAACTACACAGAAAAGCATTTGGGAAATAATGGATACTTAGGAGGAAACTAGCTGGATAGTCTGAGGTTGTATAGTGGAGGACCATGATATTTCCAGTTGGCACATATATCCAGGTGTATAAATATGCAAAGTATTATGCTTTTTCTCCAATGTTTTGAAGAACCCTAATGCTTTCAGGATCAAGACTTCAACAGAATTAAAGTGTTCTTACAAAGCACCAAGCAAGGAATGTCTAGAATTTAAAGTGCTTTGTATTTGTGTTTGATGTCCCATTTCCTGGGTTGACTGGAGTCTGCTACTCTCTCACCATTGTTTCCAAATGGTATGGAAACTGTGCATTATCTCCCACCAACACTGATCCCTGGATAGCGGTTCAACTTCTCTCTACTTCAGTGCCAAGGGAAGAATTCCTTGAAAAATACATGAAACCAATCTTATTTACCTTGAAGACCTTCTCCCCCAGATTTCTAAGAACAGATCTTCACACCACTAGCAGCATTAAACCTGGGATATTTTTATACTTAATGAGAGCCATTAACAGCTTGATGTTTTAAAAGGGCAAATGGATGAAAGGATGAAAATTAAAAGTCTAGATTAATGTGTCCCTAGGAAACCTATCTTTATCAACCTGGAGATGGATGACCCAGGGAGGCCAATAGAGGGTGCCGTAGATCCTGTGCCTCCTGATTTGAACTGTGGATCCAAGGTGGAACAGTATCCCAGGGTGGGGCCCCTGAATTCCAAAAGTCTCTGGACTTGAATGTGAAGCTGTGACTCGAGGACTAGAAATGTCAGGGATGGGAAGACTCTTATAGGGGAGAAGTGGAAGTATTTGGAGGAACAGTCAGAGGAGAAAGAGGTATCACAGACAACGAGAGATTTCTCTGCTAGGAATCCCAAGACTCCCCTGTAACTCCCCTAGAGAAACAGAGGATTCAGGCAGAGCCTGTGAAAGAGGGCGGGCAGAGGGATAAGAGAACAGGGTCCTGCAAACGAAGAACGCCGAGAGCGCTGAAAATACTAAGCACCCAGGAAATAAAGATTAGAACTATCCTGAAAAGAAAGATCTGTAAAAATA
>CM053598.1:206741195-206760333 GCA_028646575.1 Pseudocheirus occidentalis
AGGAAGGAAGGAAGGAAGGAAGGAAGGAAGGAAGGAAGGAAGGAAAGAAGGAAGGAAGGAAGGAAGGAAGGAAGGAAGGAAGGAAGGAAGGAAGGAAGAGAGGGAAGGAAGGAAGAGAGGGAAGGAAGGAAGGAAGAGAGGGAAGGAAGGAAGAGAGGGAAGGAGAGAGGGAGGGAGGGAAATGAAAATCTGTCTTGGTGATCTAGCGATCTGGCTATCTGGGATCTCTCCAGCGCCTGCTTCTTCCGACATTGCTAGATGTATAGCAATGAAGAAAGGAATAAAAGCAACACATACTGCTTTAATTTCCGACCAGGAGATCGTTGAGTTTCTCTTTTCTACTGAGTAGGCGTCTCACTCTGACAATTACAGGCGTGTCTATCTTTGAGCACCATCCTTAGTTCTGCTCTCTTTTCTCCTCTAAGGGCTTCACTTTCTTTGAATCTTTAAGGGTCTCACTGGAAGTGTGGCATAGTAGCTAAAAAGCAGATCTCGGAAGCAGGAAGCCCTGGCTTCAAGTCTGACTCGGACACATATTGTCTAAGCGACTCTGAGTAAGTCCCTTTAAACTCTCCGTGCCCCTCTAGGAGGCAACTATCTAAAAGCAGGTATTGATGTGACTCAATAAAGGTACTTCTCTCACTTGGGGGTTTCCTATATCGATGAAAACAGGGAAAGTTCCTTCATTCTTGCTGAGGTTGGTTGCTCTTCTCTACGAATGTTCCAGATTCCTATTTTTTTTTCCACCCATCCTGTTCCTCTTAGTTATTTGCTGACTTTTTCTCGGCGGGGATAGATGTCTGGGACATAGACCATTTCTGAGAAGCCTGAGCTGGAGGCAGGTCCATGGAGACTTTCAATCCAGTCTTCTCTGATGGATTCAGGAGATATAGACTAGGGTTGGAATAGTTGGGAAAACGGTGCAAATGGAGACAAACTAGGGGTCGGGAGAGAGTGCAAGACAACATTTATCTAAGGTAAAGTACCAGGCTTTTTATGGATGAAGTATCCAATCTGTCAGTTTCACTCTCATATCAAAGTGGATCCCTTTGCCTCGTTTGAGGTTTACAAATAAATTCCCAAAATAAATAGCCATTAATTCACCAGTTAAAAGAGCAAGTCTTGCTCTGCACCCCTCTTCCTGTCCTAGGATAATCGGGAGCTCTAGAGAAAAGATCGTGTACAATAGCACAACCACCTACTCCCAATAGAGGTATCTTTGACCACCCAGAAAATTGGATGGGATGTGTGTGTGTGTGTGTGTGTGTGTGTGTAGGAGGGTTGGAGGGGGAGGAAGTTGGGTTTTGAAGGAACTGCTGACAGTGTACTTCAGCATCCCTCTCAAAAAAGGGGGGAGTAAGCCAAAAGGTTAGTGCAGAGAAAGGGAACTACTCCAGCCCAGTATCTCAGTGTCTCCACTTCTGTTTCTGCTTAAGTGTTCCGGCCTGTGCTGCCGGCTCTGTTCTCGGGGGCACGTGAGGGACTCGGAGAAACGAGTTCCTTATTAATAACTGAGAACTTCATAAATTGTTCTTGAAAAAGCCAAGTCTCTCTCTCCCCCCCCCCTTTCCGGTTGTTTAATCCTTGAACGAGAGGAAAGTTTCGGGGATTCTCAGGCTCAGAGGGGTACAAGGTAGAAAAGGGTAAGATAGCTGCAGAGAGGGCGTCAAAGCTCAGTTCTCGCAATTGAATTAAATCCCCAACCCAATAAGCAAATAGTGCTTCTGCGCACTCAAACCCTGTGACCAAACCTACCAATGCTAGGAAGCCTGGAAAAAGGAGTGGAGGAGTGTGGGGGGGAAATGCGGAGCTGCAGCCTTTTCCAGAGGACGCGGAGCTTCTCAACTGTGGGAAAATATCGAGTGAAGAGGGAGGGGCTGGGCCTGTCCAGCTCTAGAAGACTGGTATTACTACACAAAAAGGGTGAAATGAAGGGGAGGGGGCGGTGTAAGCGGGAAGCGTTGTGCACCGTTTTAGATTCTCAGTCTCCAGAACTTGGAATCAGAATTATGTAGAATTGAAACGGCAAGTCGGGGAAGGAAATACAGACATACACGCACAACTTTCCTAGACAGGAAACAAGGAGAAAAGGAATCTCTAAAGGAGATAGAGGATGGAAGAATAAAATAACAATGGCCATTTAAAAATACTCTGAAGGGAAGAGTCAAATCTGCTCAGTTCCCTGCTAACACACACACAGACACACGCGCAGAGAATTGAGTGTTTCAGTTGGTTTATGTTTACTGTTTTGTTTTGATTTTTGATTTTTTTTTGTAACAGGAGTATAATAATGTCATATCCGTCTCAACTTCGCAGTCGCGGAGGGAAGAAAGTCTGAAAACGAGTAAAAGAAACGAATGCTATCGTATGAACGATTACTTAAGGGTCACAGGAAAGATGTTAGGAAGAGTTTTGTAAATCTCAGTTCACTTCCCAGTCCCTGAAGGTTCCTCCTAGAAGATCTGAGGGCTTTTCTAGGCAACTCTAGGGAGTTCGTCCTAATTTGTCTTAAAACCAAGCTTCTTTGCTGTCTAAAAAGATACAGTTGCCAGAGAAGAAAGAAGCGAGTCTGGGAGCTTGGCGTAGCCAGTTTACCCTAATCCCAAATCCGATGTGATTGACAGCACCTCTTACACAGTCACATTTCCCTCAAAACATTAATAAAACTCAAAGCTATTATAGACATGTTCTTGTAGACTTGGGGGGGGGGTGTTAAAACTTTCTATACAAAATAGGGGATGATTTGGAATAATGTCCTTAAATAAACTCCGCCGGGCATTGAAGAACAAAACTGTTGCCCTTTTTCACTCTGTCTTTTCCCTTCTTGAGCTTATTTTGAGTGTTATATATTTTGAAGAATATATAAACAGAGAGGTTTGAAGGGAGTGGAGAAGAGGAACAGGGACCCTTAGGGGGTATAGATTGGGATTAAGACTCAGGATATAACAGGTGCTACCTACTGCTAAAGAAGGCAGATCTAATCCAAAATAAAAAGGAAAGGAAAGACTTTCTTTTTAGACTTTTTCTTTCTGGAAGCTTTTGAAGGAAACCATGAAGCAAGCGTTAGCCGAGGTGTTTGTATTCTACAAAATTTTGTTTAGGTAACATAAGAGCAACTTTCTTTGAAGGAAATAGCTGTGTCTGGAGAGTGTTCTATGTAAATATCCTATTGAAATTGACCTGTAAATATTCATATTGTTTCATGTTGTGTGCTGTATAGACTTGGCTTTAAAATATTTGGAAAATGTGAAACACCATAGAAAAAGAAATTCCTTCTTTTAGCTAATCTTTGAGTTCACAGTAGAAAAGTGCTTAAACGAGTATTTATTGATGTGTGTGTTTACACATACATACAAAATGTAGAGTCAACTACAAGAACTTACTTGTTCCCTTATATAAAGATATCATTGAAGGAACGTGGACTTCGTGTTTTAAAGAGAGTGTCTGCATTTCCCATTGCCATTCTATCCATGACTAAACTTTGAGTTCACACAGTCAGATTCCCACCAAGAGAATTTGGGTGATGTATGTTAAAAGATTCAGATATGTTTAGATGTCTTCCTCTCTCCCTAGGCTTGGAAGGTGGAAATTATATAAGGTCATAGTGCAGGAAAATTCCTTTTGCAAGTAGTGTTAAATAAAGAAACACATCTGAGCTGTATCTTGTTCTTGAATGCTACCCTTTTCCAACAGTATTGTTTCCCTGTTTCTAGTTGCGAATTGTGGTGGTCGTTAAAACCGAACGAAAAATTTCAATACTAAGGGACATGGCTGGGTACTCTGATCTTCTCACCCCTTTCTGGGGTGAGAGGAAAATAAATATTTATTTTTACATGTTCTTAAAATCTCAAACAAGCAAACAGGAAAAGAACCTTGCAAAAACATGCTTCTGTTGAGGAAAGGGACCTTTGTCTTTAAAAAGCCTGAATTAAAACGTCAAAAGGTGCAACATGTCCAAATTACAAATCACTGAAACTGTGGGGAAAGAAAAATAAATGACTCCTTGACCTGCTACCGCAAATGACCTTGAGGCCAATATTTCGTAAGAAAAATGCCTCATGTCTTCAACGTTCCTGGGATCCAGACTTGCTCCCAAGGATGAAAACAAACTAATAAATTCAAAGAAAAAAAAAACAAAATTAGCAATAAGATGACCAAAAAGTAAGTGATTTTTCATTCTGAAACTGAGTCCAATTCCATAATTGATGTCTTCTATTATGTGCAGCTTGGCGGCAGACAGGGAGGAGTACCAGGGACCAAAAGTGTAAAGAAAGTAAGAGAACTGGTGGAAAGAAGCATCCCTAAGCTGCTGTTGGCATAGGAAAGAACTCTCTCGGTCTGCACCAAACTCAATGTACAAGGTTTACATTTAAAGGATGTAGAAACCCACTTTATTCTGAATGTTTTCTTGGTTTCTGAGCAAAAGACGCAAAAATGAAGCAAAATTATCTATTTATATCAATATCCAGTGCAATCACATGGTGACCAATTAAAGCACCGCTTTAAAGACTTTGATTATTTCCCAAGCGTACTTTTGCATTTTTTTTTAAGTATAGGGAGAGAGCCCTGAGAACACGGATCAAAATAAATTTTCCCCGGGGTTCTGTAGAATTGGAAGCCACTGGCTTCTGGGCATACAGGCTGTCCTTTTCCCTCCTGCCCAATGAGTTGAATGGGATCTCTTTGATTCTATTTCCGCTGTCCAGAAAAGAGACTTTGATTCCAATTTGGTTTTGTCAAAAGCAACGAAGAAGGGAATGTCTGCTTCCCTTCTTTTCCTCAAGAAGTGAAAATAGATTTCTGCAAGACCTCAGTTTCTGTCGGAAATTGTGTTCGCTCAAGCCTTGAAGCATTGTGCCTGTGCGTCCCCTGGAATGGAAAGATCCTCCTGAGGGTGGTGGCTAGGGGTGGTGCCATCCCTATCGATCCACTCCCATCTAATTAACGAACTAATCCCCCACTTCCACCCCCTAACCCATCCAAGTCTTCCCAGACATGTGTCCACCCGGTTGAGTTTTTACCCTGGCATCTTTATTGGTACACACATCCCCTGCCAGAACCAGGGCAGACGTGAATGTGTGTATGTGTATATGTGTATACGTGTGCGTGCGAGTTGAAGTGTGTAGTGATGCTCAGTAGTTGAGGGCCTGGTGGAGGCGAAGCAGCCTCCCCAGGGGCGCGTTTTCCGTTCCCTTTCTAAGCTGCGACTCAGCCCAACACGATTCTTCTCTGGTAGGAAAGAAGGGGATAAGGAGCAAAGCGCAGTCTCTTTGACAGCATTAGGAAAGACAGAACAACTGGATGGTGTTTGGGAACAACATTAGTCTGGAG
Source organism: Pseudocheirus occidentalis (assembly GCA_028646575.1). Classification (NCBI taxonomy): domain Eukaryota; kingdom Metazoa; phylum Chordata; class Mammalia; order Diprotodontia; family Pseudocheiridae; genus Pseudocheirus; species Pseudocheirus occidentalis. Next base: position 206,746,527 of record CM053598.1, read on the forward strand.
TTCTCTAGTTTGTTCACTATTTGTTCTCTGCTGAGGAAAGTCCGATGTGGTCAGGAGAAAACTGAAGGACACGGGTCTGGGAAGGCAGTGGGGAAGCAGTTCTGGCGGGCTCAGGTGATAATCCAAACTGCCACCAAATCCCCCTGTCCTGCTATCCCCATATCCACAGGAGAAAGTAATTTCACTTTTTCATTCTGCAAGTTGACTGAAAAGCAGCATTTACCTTCTCTCTCTCACTCCTCCTCTTTTGCTCCCTCAACGATCCCTCCCTGCTTTCATTCCCTCCTCTTCCTCTCCCCCACCCACCCTACCGACACCCCACAAGAAATCAGGGGGGTGAGGAGTTGGGGGGAGGGAGAGGAGAGAAAAATGTCTCGGGTCCCGTCTCTCCCTCTCTCTTCTTTTAAGACTTAAAAATCCTGACAAGTGAAACTTAAAGGTGTTTACCTTGTCATCAGCATGTAAGCTAATTATCTCGGGCAAGATGTAGGCTTCTATTGTCTTGTAGCTTTAGTGCCTACGCCCCGCCTCTGGTGGCTGCCTAAAACCTGGCGCCTGGCTAAAACAAACGGAAGGCAGCCCCTGAGCCTCCACTCAATCCAATTAAGGCGGACTTGGTCCACTCCGTTACGTGTACATCCAACAAGATCGGCGTTAAGGTAACACCAGAATATTTGGCAAAGGGAGGGGGAAAAAGCAGCGAGGCTTTGCCTTCCCCCCTCTCCTTTTTTTTTTCCTCCTCTTCCTTCCTCCTCTAGCCGCCGCCGAATCATGTCGATGAGTCCAAAGCACACGACTCCTTTCTCTGTGTCTGACATCTTGAGTCCCCTGGAGGAAAGCTACAAGAAAGTGGGCATGGAGGGGAGTAACCTCGGGGCTCCGCTAGCGGCATACAGACAGAGCCAGGTAGCCCAGCCGGCTATGCAGCAGCATCCGATGGGTCACAACGGGACCGTGACTGCCGCCTACCATATGACTGCTGCTGGGGTCCCCCAGCTCTCGCACACCGCTATGGGGGGCTACTGCAACGGCAACCTCAGCAACATGAGCGAGCTGCCTCCTTACCAGGAGACCATGAGGAACAGCGCCTCGGCCACAGGCTGGTATGGGGCCAACGCGGATCCACGCTTTCCCTCCAGTAAGTGTTACCCCACTAGTGGGCAAGAACGAAGGGAATGGGTGAGTGCGGGGGAGGGGAAGCTTGGTTCACTGAGGGGACGTCCAGGCAGCGGCGCAAAGGAGTAGGAGTGCAGGGAAGTTGGAGGGTCCTCCCTCTTCTTCCTATCTGTCAAGGGAGGCAGAGAGAAGGGTAACAAGGTCCTGGGCGTCCCAGACGCTACTCAATGGAAAATCTCCCTGTATTTGTCTCCCTCTTCTTCACACCCTCTCTACCTCTCCCAATACCTCTTCGGCGAGGTCTAAGAGAAAGAAAGATGAGGCAGGATGATATGGGTAGAGACTGTGTCCTTACCGTGGGGAAAGATTTCCTGTGGGAAAGAAGCAAGTTGATGGGGGGTGGGGAGATGGGGACAAGCGAGTGGCATCAGGGAGCTATAATCGCGGCCTGGCCTGAGATTGCCGGGAAAGCACCGAGGGGGTCTAGGGTACAAAGCACAGAGTACTCTTAATCCAGTCACCGAAGAAGTAACTAGAGAAAGGAGGAAGGAAATGCTGAGAGGAAAGAAATTAACCAAGTCCTTTGCTCTGGAGGGCAGGAGACTTCTCTAAACAGAAGTAGGCGGTTTCGCCTTCCATCAACCGCAGAGGAGTTGACTGGGCAAGCAGACAAGCAGAATATGGAAGGGTGGGGTTGGGGGGATTAGAGTTGTTTTAGCCTAAGCATTTTTCCAGTCCCACAGTTACAGATCTCTGATTTTCCTCTCAAATATGAAGCCCTTCCTTAAGGCCCTCAGCCTCCTCCCTCCATCCTATTGAAATGAGTTCGGCTGGGGCTTTTCCAAGAGAATTGAGACTGCTCTGCGGAAGACAGTAAATGGGGATACTTATCGCCTAGAAAGCGGGAAATCTGAATTCCCGAGTCTGTGGACTGCAGTTAGGACTGCATCTAGGATTCCCGCAGAAGTCCCTCGAGGACTACCCTGTCTCACTGAGTCTTCCAAACCAAGAGAGAAAGTACTTTTTTTTCTCTTAAAAAAAAAAAGTAATGAAAATCCCCAGCCTCCCTTTCTTCTGTCCAGGGGACTCCCTGAACAGCATGCCTGGACGGGGCGGTCAGGGCCTAGAGGGGTGGGGTGTGGGGCTGTAGTTAGGGGGACATGAGGCGGAAATGTCGCCAAAGTCCCCAGCCCGACCCATGTACTGTTGTCACCTTACAGTCTCCCGCTTCATGGGCCCCACGAGCGGCATGAACATGAGCGGCATGGGAGGCCTGGGCCCTCTGGGGGACGTGAGCAAGAACATAGCCCCGCTGCAGAGCGCGCCGAGGCGAAAGCGCCGGGTCCTCTTCTCCCAGGCGCAGGTGTACGAACTGGAGCGGCGCTTCAAGCAGCAAAAGTACCTGTCGGCTCCTGAGAGAGAACACCTGGCCAGCATGATCCACCTTACACCCACCCAAGTTAAAATCTGGTTCCAAAACCACCGCTACAAGATGAAGCGGCAGGCCAAGGACAAGGCCGCCCAGCAGCAGATGCAGCAGGACAGTGGCTCCTGCCAACAACAGCAGCAGTCCCCGCGGAGAGTGGCAGTGCCGGTCTTGGTCAAGGATGGCAAGCCATGCCAGGCGGGCTCCAACGGCCCCAGCGCTGCTGGCCTCCAAGGCCACCAGCAGCAGGGGACCGCGGCTGCAGCCATCACTGTGTCCAGCAACGGCACCAGCCTGAGCCAGCACCCGAACCACCAGTCCAGCAGCGCTGGTCAATCCCCGGATCTGGCCCAGCACTCCGCCAGTCCTTCGTCCCTCCAAAGCCAAGTGTCCAGCTTGTCCCACCTGAACTCTTCGAGCTCGGACTATGGCGCTGCCATGTCCTGTTCTACCTTGCTATACGGTAGGACCTGGTGAAAGGATTTCATGCCAAAAACAAATGAGCCCTCCCTCCACTCTCCACATTTCCCCATCACACCACACACAGATAAGAATCAAATCAGCTGCTCCCACGTTATGTTTCAACTTTTCTTAATAGTCTTTACCCGTTTAAACAAAAGAATCAAAACAAAAACCAAACTGCTGGACGTCTTTCTTTTCTGTGCTTTTTTATTTTATGTGTTTTAATAGAAGCAAAAAAAATGAATTTAAGGTTTCTTTAAGGAATCTTTAAACAGAAAGAGACGGACAGAAAAATAAATACTTTGGGGGTTTCTCTTAGGTGATGAAAATGGGTTTAGAACGCCTGAATGGGGCTTTTCCAAGAGGGCCATAGTGACTTTAAAAGTGTGTGTGTGTGTGTGTGTGTGTGTGTACACATACATATGTATGTATATACACCCACGGGTATATCGTATACACATTCATATATATGCGCAAACATATATACGCATGTGTATATGAATATACTCTATAGACGTATGCATACAAACCTACTTATACATACATATATACACACATATACATATGCGCACATGCACGTCTATAGGAGGAAACAATATTCACCCATACACATTACCAGCGAAGTAATACTCGAATGTAAATACAAGGATTTCGGAAGTGGGGAATCTGGGGAAAGAGGAAAGGCGCTTTTACCAAACCCACTCGTCACAGAAACAAAGGAGGCACAAGGCATCCCAGGCTTCAATCCCTCAGTCTCCTCCTAGCCCCCAATCTGGCTGCTTAAGGCAGAGGAAACATTTTCACTGGCCATGGCATAACATTTTTTTCTTACCTTTAATGTGAACCTGTAGCTGTATAAATGCTGTCAAAAGTTGGACTAAACATCTAGTTTTTAGTATCTGTATATTTTGTTGTAAAAAGGAAATTCTGCAACTTTCCCTACCTATTCACCCCTTCACATTTTTTATGGATATCGACAGATCCGTGTATATTATTTGGCAGTTTGGTCTTTGCGAAGTCAGTCTTTTTTCTGTTGTAACTTATGTAGATATTTGGCTTAAATATAGTTCCTACGAAGCTTCTAATAAATTATACAAATTAAAAAGATTCTTTTTTTTCTTCTATTAATACCCCTTTTAGTTTTTAGTGATTGTGGGAGTTTGTTGGGGTTGAGGGAGGGGCATATCACCACTCCCTCAGGAAAATTAGACTTGTTTTAGGCTCTCTTGAGAGAAGGGATTGAATCTTCTAGAGCTATTGGGGTGAGGAGGACCCGAATCTATTCAGAAGGAGACCGAAGCTTTTGCCCAACCTACGGAAAATAAATTTTTGGCCAATCTTGGGAGGCAGATATTCTGAGGATTTGAAAGGAAAATATTTATAGGAGATATAACAAGAGATAGAAAGTGAAGAACATATTTTTTAAAAAAAGAATTAAATCCCTTTTATTTTAGAAACAAAATCTCTCACTTGTTCTATAAAATATTGAGAAAATTTGCAATTCTTGCACTGGAGAAGCAATTTTAATAATGCCCAAAGATGTTCTTTTTAAATGAATTGGTTGTGTTCAGAATTTAACCTAAATCATTTATGTTTGAATCCTTCATAGCTTTCCTGCAATGAAGTTTGAATTAGATATGTATGCATATGTATATCTCTTTAAAATGGTAGCGGGGAGGGGAGAAGAGACAGATTTTGTGCTCTTACACAGCGGAAAGAGACTTATTGAGTGCACGTTCACTGACTCTATCAGGCGGTTTTCTTTGTGGATTGTTTTCTTTGCAGACGATTTTTAGCCTGATCACTAAGGATGAGGGGACGAGTCATGTGAAATAAGGGTGGCAGGATTGTGGGGACAAATCTGGAAGAGCCCTCAGAATGAAGGCTATCTGTTGGCTAATGGTTAGGGCTTTATTCGACTTGTATCCAACTCTGGAGTCCTAAATCCTTTCTGCAAAGAATCTTTAGCATCATTCGGCATCCTTTCCTTCCCGATTTCTCTTTTTTTCCCCCAATTTTCTTTTATTTTCTCCACCCTTTCCCTTCTCCTGGAAGTGAAGGAAAACAGCTTCAAGGATAGGTTGAGCTAAAGTACTCTCGAGAAATTAAAAAATGAGAGTATTAACCCTAACTGCTTCCCGTCCTCCCCCCTTACCCCCCAAACCCTACTTAAATAGGCAATGGAAAGTGCCTGAAAGACAGAATTGGGATGGGAAATCTCCATAACATCATTTTCTCCCTTCCTTCCCCCCAACCCCTAGGAAACTGGACAGATTTAATTATTTTCAAAAATGCTGAGAGAAAAGGGCAAGTTTCCTCACTCACACCTTCTTTTCTTTTCCTTCCTTCCTTTTTTTTTTTTTACTCCTCTCTTCCTTTTCTTTTCAGTAGAAGAAATTAAAAGATTCAAGTAGGTCCTTGGCTCTCTCTAGAGACACCAGAGTTGGTGAAAACACTGCAAAACTTCAAGGTAGCAAGTCCTCTTTGTTAACTTCCTGAAAGCTTTTCTGTTTTTGCTCTCTGTCAAAGGAGTGTGCTGGTGTTCTGCTTATAGTAATGTCCAGTTGTCCTGTTTTGGATAAAAATAGGAGTGGGATTCGGAAAAGATGACGCTGGAAAACATGTCTGTTACTGAAAGGAAATTAGGAAATATGAAAAGAATTTATGTTTTCAAACCAAATGAAATCAACACTAAACTTTTAAACATCGTGGGCGTTCCTTTCCAACTGTGTTCTGAGTCCGGTCAAAGAAGGGCCTGGGGTTTGGGATTAGGGGACCAGAAAGGAGCGAGCAGGTATGGGGAGAAGCTGGATTGTAGTGGGAGGGAACATAGACCTACCGAGGTAGAGGGGCGTCTCAGCCCCAAGATAGTAGCTGGTTTGGGGTAATACCCAACTGGCTAATTCTGTACACGGATTTGTCTTTCAAGTAAATTTAGTTTTTCCATTAAATAAACTCTTTTACACTGTAGTCTGCAGTCGGCTTAAAGTCTGTTGACTTGTTCCAATGAAAGGTGAATTCACTTCTTTTCTGTAGCACAAAATTCTGAGTAAACAGGATTCCGGCTACATTTACATATCAATCACGAGAAATGCAAACAAATGCTTTAACAAATTTATGTGGGGCGGTGGAGGATTTTTTTTTCTTTGACAAACAAAGTTTCTAGGACACTTAAAAATATTACTAACTTCTTTGTGGAGAAATAATTGAGGAGTGAGGGAAGAACTAAGTGTGCGGCTTTTGAATTATTCTCAGCAGAAATGAATTTCCTGCTTGTATTCCTAGTCTGACCACATTTTCCTCCCTGGAACCCCTATACCGCTAGGATATCTTCTCTGTTCGCTTCATTAGAGCACAAGATAGTCCCCCATCTTTGGTTCATTTTTTTATTTAGGCGGAAAGGATGCCTTTTTGCCCTTCTCAGAGTGACACCTTGAAGTAAGCAGTGAAATAATCCTGTAGGTTCCACAGACGTTTGGGTAACACCTGTCTTTTCCATCTTAGGGTTCTTTCTCTTTTGTTGGAAAGTCCGCTGTGCCTGAACCCCGAGACCTTTCTTCACCTCTATCTCTACTCTCAGGCCCTGGCTGACTACTTAAAGGAGTGGGGGGGGGGGGGAATGCAGAGGGAATTTTTCTCCCTCCCTCTCTGATGTAAACATGAGACTACACTCAAGAGCCCTGGAGTGCAGTTGTAGTGGCATTGGGGGCTGAAACCAGGGAATTCACCATGTTTGATGTTTAGTATCAAAAAGCATTTTGCTTTGCTACCCGCCCCCCACTCCACCCCGCCCCCCGGCCTTTGCCTGAACCGCAGAAAATAGGAGAAGCTTGGGAATCTAAAGGCAAGGAAGCTCTGACTGAACTGGTGTGTTGGATGGGGAATGGAAGTGGGGAGGAGAAAAAGAGAGGAAAAAAGAAACAGAACGAGGGAAGAACCAAATCTGTTCTCTCTGCTCTCCCCCAAGGAAACCAGTTATGCAGTGTTGAGGAGAAGGGGGTGGAGGGGAATGGCGTGAGAAGACAGGCAGGCATGCAGAGACAGAAAGACAGGCAGAGAGACCAGGCAGAGAGAGGAGGAGGAAGGAGGGGAAGAGAGAGATAGAAAGAGAGGGAGAGAGAGAGAAACTGAAGAGTCAGGGAGTCAAACACACAAACATTTTTCAATGTGTAACTGTTCTCTGCAGAACTTCCAAGAGGTTAGGAGACAGCTCAAACTCAGAAAGATGGGCTGGCTTTGGGTGAAGTGCCTAACTGGTCCAAGTAGTGCAATCAGAGAAAACCCCATGCTAATACTGAGATAAATCGATTCCAGGACATAATTTATAGCAGTAGGCGATCAGTAGTTATCCATCTATTCCTCTGGGCCTTAAAGAGAGGCAACTCTTTCTCTAACTAGGAAGGACTGTGACCTCTTCAAAAAGGGGGACTTGAATGTAAACAACTACAGGATCCCAAAGGATTTTTTATTCTTTTATGGAAAGATTTGGGGAGGTGGTCCCGGTTTTATTGTCAATGTATTGAAAACTGGATCTCTGATATAAAAATTATAGCCAAAGGTTTTATAACTGAAGAGACTGATCAAGAGAAATCACAAGTACACACACCCACATCCACATGGATGTGTATTATGTATCATGGGGTAAGGGTCCTGAAGGGAGGAAAACATAAAGACAATCTGAATTTCGGCAACATGTATGCATGCAAATGTAGCAAGAGTATCTTCTAAGGCGTTTAAGAAGAAATGAGATCCGGTTTTCTGGCTTCCAGCACGTTAGGTATCAGGTAAGGTCACTATTTTCTATTTTATATCTTTATCTTCAAAGCGGGTCAATTTAAGAAAAAAAAAATCCAGGATACAAAAGAAGAATTCTAATAGAGAATTTATCTTTCCTTGCATTACAAAACAGATAAAATAAGAATGTACTTTATTATCAAAAAGAAACTTGTGAGAATCCAGCTTGAATTCAGATTGAATTTATTCCATTAACTATCTACCCTCAATCATTTCTAAAGTACTGTTTATTTATATTGATATACAAACATGTAACAGAAATCTGAACTTGGGTTGATACTTTACTTGTCAAGATCTTAAAAATAAATAATACCTACTCTGCATTCAAAGTGGCAGATTATAGACTTGTTTTCATACCTCTATGCAAAGATCACACTTAGGATATACTACTGCAGAATTGCCTGATTAGGACCCTGGCCTGCTATAAGTTTGTGTTTCCCATTGGAAAGTTGTTTTCCTGTGACTTGGACTCCTCTGTGTATTCAAAGATACAGTTTCTTTGTTTACTTTTCTGCTAGAAGCACTGGCAAACTTTTCTTAGATCATGTCTTTTTCTCTTCCTTTTGGCGTTTCATGATTATTCACTATAAACTGAGTGAAACTTTGCTTTAATATGTGACCAGAGAATTTCTTCAGAAATTAAGTAAAAAGTTAAACAAAGAGAAGGGAATTATCCATTATCAAATCTCATTGATAGTTTTGAAATCTTTAGTCATAATGGTTACATTCACTGTATGATATGAATACTATACTTGGGAACTTGACCCACCTAATGCTAAAAGATACCCAAGATGTGCTTCAACCCCAAACTTGGGAGCTATTTTCTGTTTTCTAGCAGAGTTGTTGCTGAAGTGATTGAACTCATTTCAGTCTGATAGTAACCTAAAACTACAAGTTTAGAAGCTAATTTGTTCTCTTCCTTGCTTTCCTCTCTTTTTAAGACACTATCTGGTCTCTCTTTTCACAATATTTATTGCTTTTTTATTTCAATAGAATTCTAGAAATGGCATGTTTTAATTTCACTTCAGGTTATCATTTATTTATTTTTTTCATTTCATGACTGCAATTTTTGTTGTGTCTCAAATGAACATAGTAAATGCAAGGACAGGGCTTTATTGCTTCTTCATCTGCATATGGTCAACACCTCCCAAACACCCACTAACAGTGCTCCCCCCTCACAATCTAGATTTCACTAGTTCACTTATAAAGTCTGCCATAATAGATAGAGAGCCAGCTTTGAAGTGTGGAAAACTTTGGTTCAGTTCTACCTCTGACAAACATTGACTGAATGATCCTGGGCAAGTCATTTAACCTCTCCAGGGAAACCTGATAAAACCATGAGTTTATGGAGAGGGTGGTGATCTGATAAAGGGAGTATCCTCAGGAGTTGGGGTGTATTTAGAGTTATAAATAGTTATAGTTAGTAATTTTCATATCATAAAAATTCACATATAGTCTCTCTCTCATGATTTAATTGGTGTAGGAATACAGAGTAGTAAATTGGAAAAAGCATTACATTTAGAGTCAGAGGACCTAGGTTCTCAGAAAAATCTCCTTACATCTTTGGTCCTTAGTATGCTGATCTGTGGAATGAAGAGGTTAACTAGAAGATTGCCTCTAAAAATCCCTTACAGCTCTAAATCTATGATATAATGATCCCCTCTACCAATGCATGTCAGCACCTGATCTTTAACAATATTAGAAAGTTAGCTAGAGCACTGAGAGTTTAAGTTACTTGACTTGTGCAGAATCAAACAGTATGTGTCAGAGGAAGGACTTGAACCCAGATCTTCCTGTCTTCAGGACTGATTCTCTGTCACCTATGTGACACATATATGTGTATATATATATATATATAATATATATATATATATGTACACACATATATATGTATGTATATACATATATACACATTGTATTTATATGTATTTATTTAAAGAGAAGAAAGATTGCTAAATGTAAAGCATTTTTCTTTTAAAATGATAAATCCATTCTATATGTTTGGTTGTGAGCTTTCAGAACTTTTAGATGAGGCTAAATGAAATAAAATATATTTTCTATCAAATCTGAAATTTACAAAATTGATTTTATTTTCAAGTATTTTTCAAATACTGTGCTTTTTTGGCTAATTTAAACTTTTTATTGGGACAGGAATCTATTGTGGAATATGTACATTCATAAAATGGGTTTTTATTTTTTGAAACATTAAATTATGTTCTTAAACACACACAAAGTTGTGGTTGGAGTGACTGTTGAGGCTATCAATCCATGACAAAGGTGCTGTGATGTCACATGCCAAAACATAATACACATTAGCGAGTTTACTTTGAAGTGAGCTAAAATAAATATCAAGGGGAAATGAATCAGAAATATTGCTTCTGGATTAGCAAAACAATATTCTTAGAATCTATATAAGTGGAAATAAAATTGCTAGTTTTATTGTAATTCAATAGACGAGAAAGGGCCAAAAGTTTTCTTATCCCTAGTCTCTCCATTTGGAATACTGGATTCAGGAAATTACTTACTTTATCCACTTGAATGCAATTTCATTATCATATTGTTTGCATTTTAGCTTGTCCCCAGTATTCCCCCCCCCTTGCATATGTTTATTCAGTTTCCTTGATTACGGAAAGAAGACTAGAAAGAGAAAGAGGTGAAAAAAAAAGGAGTTGAATGGAAAGTCAGTGCTTAGTCTGAGGTTCTAAGAGCCATGTCCAGTGCTCTTTCTGATAGGAAAATTACCAAAATGATCCATTCACATTTCTCCCCTAAAATTCCACATCCTTCCCAACGATTCTACTTCAGGCAAGATGTCCAAAGCTGTAGAAATATAAGGATTTTATCAGCAAGTCTATTACTGATTTGCTTGACCTCTCCAGTGGGGATATGGACTTGTGAGCAAACAAATATAAACACTGGGATTACCTAAATGGCATGAAAATACCCAAGATTTTTTTCTTCTGGAAGTAGCTACTCACTATTGCCTTAGGGGCTAACAGGACAAACTACAAGAAGAGGTGGCAATGACTCTGAAATGTGTGTGTGTGTGTGTGTGTGTGTGTGTGTGTGTGTGTGTGTGTGTGAAGAGATGGGTATCCTCTGGGTGAGTTCATAATTCTTTTTAGTTTTAGTTTTATTTAGTGCATGAGATAGAGAGTTTAAGCCTTTTTAGGAACCAAGTTGAACATAGGCTAAGCAGAGGGAGATTCTAGAAACTCAATTACTTGACCTATCTCCCATATCACACAGCTACATGAATCATTGTTATGGCTATGCTGGGATAGTATAGATTTGGGTGTGCTGAGTTAAGGATACTTTCTCTTTCTGTTTCTGAAAGAAATAACAAATGAAAAACAATATTCTGGCACTACATGAAAACAAATACATGTGTATACACACACACACACACACCTTGGAAGAATACTTACTGAACATTTTACATACCACCAACACCACTAAGAACAGTAGGTCAAAGCTGGAGCTTGGATCACTTTTCTCTTTCAATCTCAGTGCAGAATTGATTGTGCCTGCATGAGTATACACATAAGCACTGACTATAATCATTATACAGAACGTGTCATACCGTAGAACTCACACAGAAATCAGACTTAAGATAAAACACCAGTGTCTGTTTATAACACTGCACATTTTCTGTTGGACTCATTTCAAATTCAAAATGATCTAAATGTGATTCGTTGAAACATACACTCATATAATATTATGTTTACACAGATGTAGAACTTGGTTTGGCTAAGGAGAAAAATATTTTTCTGAGATAAACTATAACATGCTGATTCTTATATATTCTTGATATATGGCCAATCAAAAATATGAATACACAAATATCATTAAGAGAAACAGGGCTAATTGTTAAATGTAATTGAAATGATATAATGTTGTTTATTTTTTATTAAAGAGGTAATCTTACTGTAGGTCCTAATTTTGTTCTTCTCAGGTGGGTGGTTGTGAGTATATGTGAATCTGTTATATGAGAATTGAAAGATGAAAAGAGAGAGTGACAGAGACAGAAAGAGAAAAAGAGAAATAGGGAGACACCCAGAGAGATACAGAGACAGAGATTCAGTTCTGGAAAGTTGAGCAGTACAAACTGTAGGGCTGTGTTTGTGGGGTTTTGCTATGTGTTAGGGCAGGGTCTGATCACAGTATATTTATGCGTATGTATTCTGAGTGGGTGGTGATTTTAGTGTGAAAATGTGGGAGTGGAACACAAGAGATGATGTGCATACGTGTGCATTGCTGAATGTTGGGCGAATAACACAAAGGTCTCATAATTATCTAGCTGAAATGTGGTCAGATGGCAAAAAGTTGCAAAATAGATCGACCTCCCTGAGATGAGAAGGAGCTGGCTACAGAGGTCTGCAGCCATCATCCCTCCCTTTTTTTTCAATACATTTTAAACAAGAGCATCTAGTAAGTGATTCCGATTCAATACACATAATCAGTTTGGGAGTCTTATTTCCATTTGAAAACAGGGCCATTTGCAATCATAAGAGCTGGACACACTGAAAGATTCAGAACGCATTCAGAACAGATGATAGGTGATAGAATCTGTAGACAAGCACTCAATATTTTCTTCCAGTTTTAGACCCTTTACATTGTGCTTTAATCACGATGTATTTTTAATCTAATATTCTTTTTGAAAATATGACTTAATTGCTTTAGAAAGCAAAGCTTTGACCCACAGTGAGACTCCCTGGTGGAAAAAAAAAATGAAAGAATGGTGATTGAAAAAAGCATGTTGATTGTCCTTGTCGTCTCTTAGGGTTAACAGTCATTTAATCAAGAGTACACTGGGTAAATCATTTTGTGGAAAATGCTAACTTGTTTTTAAAGTAAGTGCCGCCTGAAGAACATTGTACAGGGGCTAAAAATAGCAGGGACCATACACAGATGAAAACTGAAAGAGTACAGGCAGTCCTGACACTGTTTGGAGTCCTCTTTAGGGGCTGGGGATTGGATGATGGGGGGGGGGGGGAAGGAAAGAAAAGAAAAGATCCCTTAAGAAACATTCAGAATCTGATAAAGTGATGGGTTTGCCTTTCTATCTCGAGAGATTTCCAACAACCCAGTGATGATTTTTCAGGAGATATAGTTGATAGAAAAAGAGGTGAATTATAGTAGCCCCAATGTTGAGTCAGGAGGTGGAGTCAAAAGTTTGGAAACTGGAATTCAGAAGTTTTTTTTTTCCCCATCCTCTCCTGTTTGAACTCCCCAACCTCATTTAGCCATGGCTATGCACTTTACCCTCTCAGCATATATAAACACCAATACAAACCCCACAAGATATGTTACAGAATTCTATCTCCTATTTCATCATAATAGTTAATTTCATAATCTAAAAAGACATTCAGTTGCAAACAGTGAAAAGAATATTCAGAGGCCACATTTAACTGCATCTTGTTTTTCTGGGCTACTCCAACTCAGTGTTGAATGCAAATCACTGGAGAAAACAACCATAGAAAAAGTAATTTCTGAGGATGAGAAGGCACAGAATGAACAATGAACAAGTTTTCACAAAGATTAAGAATTCTTTTTTCATTTGAGAGTACCCTTACTATTTCTTCTGCTTTTTTTTCAGTTAAATAGATCATTGTATTGTACTGTTTCTATGATTCAAGGCATATTGAAGATTCAAAACTTGACCTGAAATTTTATTTTTTCAAGCATATAGCGTATAGTGTCCTTAAAAAAATCTACAGAGGAAATCTCGCTGATTTTGTGAAGGGGAGGCAGCTTTGGTCCTCCACTAAAGGACACCTATCTAAGGAGCTTACTTCTTAGTTGATGCACAATCTAATAGCATTTATTCTTGTTTAATAGAGGCTCTTCCGTGCTTTAAAAGGAAAGTCATTCATCAAACATCTGGAACTGCAGTCCTCAAGGTAAATGAGGCATACTTAGATGTCACTGTATCTTCTTTTTTCTTCTTTCCTCTTTCCTTCCCTCCTTCCTTCCTTCCTTCCCTCCCTCCTCCCTCCCTTCCTCCTT
>CM053598.1:206760833-206785667 GCA_028646575.1 Pseudocheirus occidentalis
TCCTTCCTTCCTTCCTTCCTTCCTTCCTTCCTTCCTTCCTTCCTTCCTTCCTTCCCTTTTTAATGATCCAGATGATGATGATATTGTAATTCAGGGAAGAAAATATGTGTGGATCACAAACAAACAAGGCTATGCCCAATTCCTACTTCCCTATTTGTTCACTTCTGTAGGAAACTTGTTTTAAAAGCCACTGTTATTAATAAGAAGCAACATTTGGGAACCACATTCTTCTGGTAACCACAATCAACCACCTACCTGACCCCAGATGTCTTAGCTAACCAGAAAGTGTTAAAACATTTTCTTACAGCAATTCTATTGATCTTTTTGTTTTCCTGAAGCTATAGGTAGAGACAGAACATTGGTTTACAAATGCCAGCAGATATTGGAGGGAAGAAGAATACAATTTCTTTCATGTACAGGTCCTGTAGGTTCCCCACAGCAGTGTTTCCTGTACTAGCTTTTAATGTTGTTGTTTTAAAATCTGGACTTCCTCTATGCTTGCCTTAGCAGAATGTCCACCTATTCTCAGTGAGCACTGATGAGGATACTGATAGAAGGGTGGGGCTAGAGGATTTGTCTGAAGGCTCTGGTCTGTCTGAGAGAGACTGGAAGTAGCAAATTATATATCCAGAGCTACCACATAGCAGATTTGAATTTTCAGAATTTACAATGTCTGCACCCAAAAACTCACTAGTCGATGAGGCCAGGTTCCAGCATTCTTGGTTGTATGTAGATAATTTAAGAGATTTTTGTTGTGTTTATATTCACATATGGAGATGACCTATTCTATGTGTGATAAAAATGAAAGTATTAATTCCCTCTGGGGAGGGTAAGCTTAGTGTTGTTTGATGGGCAAAGGTGATGGATTTGCTCTAATGAATTCACACTCTCTGGACTGATCCCACTCCTTCTTGAGAGCATTGATAGGGGTTGGTGACTTGATAGTGTTTAGTTGTTGTTATTGTTTTTAATGCAAATCTTACTAGGAAAAGATATGCAATCTGATTGGATTCTCTCCACAATTAGATAAGACCAGTTCTGTCATTCCCGGTTTATGAACAAGAAATCTTTGACTTAAAAAGGTTGAATGACTCTCCTAAAGTCAAAGAGCTGTGAAGTAGTTGAGCTGAGACTCAAGTCACTTTTCCTCAATCCACATCTTTCTGCCATAACAAATTGCCTTCCAGCCATAAATTTTCAAATCAACTCAATACATTTTTACCCTTGTGTTAGAAGAAGCTTATGATTTCTTATCCTCCACTTCAACTCTGGGTTCTAATAAAATGAGCCAAATGACCACATATCATACTCGTACACATACACCAGTAGTATATAGTACATTCACATTTGGGGATATATGTAATATACACTAGATAATAAAAAGTACTATACATATATATATATATACATATTGTATTGTAGTGAAAAGATGACTGGACACGTTGTGTACCCTGTCTTAATACTTTTGGAGCTATGTGACCTCATCATTTAACCTCTTTGAGCCTCAGTCTCTTCATTTGTACTTTTACAGATAGTATTGCTTGCACTAATTTTACAGTGTTATTCTACTGTATACTAATGTGAGAATATTATTCCAATAGAAATACACTGAGTGGCTGTGACTATATTAAGTGATTATTGGTTTACCTCAATGTACACGGGACGTTTTTGCATTTGCAATAAATAGCCTCAGTTCAACTTCATTTTTAAAAATATTTTAATTCTTTTTAAAATTTAATTATTTAATCATTTTATACATCTTTTCTGATTTTCTTCATTCTCTTATTTAAAAGACCAAGAATTTTAGTTTTATTTCTCTCCTTCATTAGCTAGCTCTTCCTTCTTAGAGTAGCATAGATACTAAAGCTGAGCTTATTCATGCATATTTCATTTTGGTCTGTAAGTATTTAGACAGACAACTAAAGTTCCATGTACTGACCAGTTAAAATGGGATAGCCCCTGAGGCAAAAATAACAACTTAGTCATATAGTTAATAGGGATAGAAGAAGGTCAGGTCAAAGTTAACATAAAGAATGGGGAGAGAAAGAGAGAGAGAGAGAGAGAGAGAGAGAGAGAGAGAGAGAGAGAGAGAGAGAGAGAGAGAGAGAGAGAATTGGAAGAACTAAATTAATGACAATTGATGATAAGAAATAACTCATTTGCACAAGAAAGGAACTGAGAAAGAAACGTCAAATTCCTTAGTGTGCTTTTACTGTTTCCACATGTTGAACATGAAAAGTTTTATGATTAGTGATTCAGATTCTCTATCTATTTACTTCTCTCACAATTTCAACTGTGTCCTCTGTACTGGCCTCTGTGATCTCCAGAAACCCCAGACCCAATCTTCCTAGCCCTAGCTGAACTTATTAACTCACATCCCCTCCCACCAGATAAAAGAGGAAAATGTCTGATACTTGATGAAGTGAAGGTAGGAAATGAGAAAGGAACTAATTTGGACATCTTTTGGAAACTTCAAGGGGACTGTCTTCTTATGCTGAGAAACTCAGTGTTCTGTATTGGGCAAAGAAAATGTCAACTTTTTTTGACCCAAACTGGGAAGAGGGCATCTTTGGTTCCTCAGTATTGAGAGGGCTTGCAGAGAAGGAAATGGCATGATCCCAATCCCTGAAAACTGATGCATCATTTGTGCTGATGTTACTTTGAAAGAGTATTGGGAATGATAGGAGCTCAAAGCTTGAAGGGAATTAACTAGGGAGATTTTTGAATTTTAAGTCCTCACTGATTATAATTTTAAAATATTTAAAAAGAAAGAAAAATTCAAGGTGGGGAGTGTGGTAGGGATACTTTCCTGATTTCTGGTGTGTTTTGTTTTAATCGCTTAATTTTTAGAGTCCTCAAAGTATTTTGCATCTGAATTTTAATTTAATGAAAGCCCTTCCAGAATCAAAACCATTTTTCAGATAAATAAATTTATTTCTCCTGGGAGAATTATTCTTTAGGCCTTAGGCCTGCTGCCTAAGTGGGGACACTTTTACATACAGTAAACTTTAGAGGGACTGGACTTGTTTCCAGAAACTCTCTCTACCAATGTAGAGTAGTACCCCTTTTGTAGTTTCTTGTCTTAGAATCTAAGCTCTAAACAAATATATATTGAATTGAACTGAATTGGAAACTGAATTACCAATATTTAAAGAACTTGAATGAGTGATAAACGAAGGGGAGGACACTACCTTTGGCTAAGGGGGGAAAAAACGGCCTAAATCCAGAGCTTTCCTTCTTTCACATAAATTTACTCAAGTATTTTTTCTAAGTGTTTTAATAATATTGCCACTGAAGGCTTTGATCTCAATCTGCCGATAATAACTGAATTTGTGTAAATAACTTAAACAAAATACACTTCTTTTTTCCTAGGATTATATGTAGAATTACTCAAGAGTTTCTGTATGGTTCTGCGTTGAGTTATATATTTAAACTGAGCTAACCGAATGCAGAAGTTTTACTTCAATGCATTTTAAAATAACTACATAAGGACAGAGGCAGCAATGTTTTCGAAAATTTAGCAACCTGGGATTTTTTCTTTTCCTACAAGTTAC
The DNA here is from genome assembly GCA_028646575.1 of Pseudocheirus occidentalis. Lineage (NCBI taxonomy): Eukaryota > Metazoa > Chordata > Mammalia > Diprotodontia > Pseudocheiridae > Pseudocheirus > Pseudocheirus occidentalis. Next base: position 206,764,388 of record CM053598.1, read on the forward strand.
TTCAGACAAGGCAAAGATTGAGTAGCCTTGAATCTCTGCCGAAATCTAACATACTTAATACCCTTCCCCCCACCAACCTCTAACTCCCCTACCCCCCACCCGCACACTCGGGAAAGCTAGCATAGTTTTCTGTCCCTATCTGCACTGCCTAGGCTTATCCTACTATGAAGAGACTGTGGGGAAGGGAGAGAGAGAGCCAGCTAGACTCTCTCAACCATCTTTTCAGCTCATTCTGAAGGGAGTGCAATTCTTTAGCTTGAGTGACATATGGCTGGGAAATTAAAAAAAAAAAAGAAAAAAGAAAAAAAACAGTGTGTCAAAGTGTCAAGGGGGTGGTATTTGCCCTGTAGGGGAGCGACCTTTTTCCTTCTATCGTCTTAGTTGAGGACACTAGGTAGGTAGTTTACCTTCAGAAACTGGTTTAGTTTGAAAAGAAGATCGTTCCTTGCTAGAGTGATTCGAGAATCTAAAATTCAGTCTAGAAACTGGTTTTCCTCTGCCTGTGGGTGAGGATGTACTTCTGACAATTTAGGGAAATGCGCCATCTCCTTCACCACCACCAGTCCTTTCATGTCCTTACATCTTTTTTTTTTTGTAATTAAAAAAAATCAATATTTCTCAATTTTACAAAAAACAAATGTTTATCTCAGTTCATCTCCTGAAATCCAGAAATCAAGATATTTAAGTCGCACTGTTGGTTTTCTTTTTTCCTTTTCTTTTCCCCGTCTCCATCACAAAACTGAACGCGGTGCTGCGCATTGAACTCATTTGGGGTTAGCTTCTCCATGTATTTCACACCAAAAAAAATGGGGTCTTTTTTATTTGTACTTGTCCTTAACCTTTATAGCAACTGCTGTAGATAGCAGCGCTGTACATCCTTTAATAGATTTTACCAGGGGCTAGTGACAGAGAACTGATTTCTTTTCTATTAGGGTTTAGCACATCTTTGTGGAAGCCCTGTAGAATGACCAGAGATTAGATTTGCATCTCTTAGACTCCCTGTGTGGTCTTTGTGCGAAGCTTGTAACTGTTAAAAATGACTTGTTAGGAAGCGTGTGGGCTCTCATCGTTCTCCTTTTGACAGAATGATTGTGAAATTCAGATTGGCCCTGTAGGATTTAGCCCGCAGATTCCACCTGAACCCTAAGCAATTAGACCCTAATCTCACCGCAATCATATTTGAGTTAGGATTTGCTACACTGTGTTTACTTCAATTAAAAGTAGAGGAATATAGACCTCCCCAACCCCCATTAAAAAAAAAAACAATTTTAAATTCAGAACTGCAGGAATGAAACTTCAGAGTTTTGGTGGTGATGGAATTTTAAAACATATTTCTTTCTTGTATGTTCTTTCCCCCTGGTGGCCCCTTTAAATAACTCCCCTATCTTCCGCTATCGTTCGCTTATACTGGATATAAATCGTGGGGAACTTAATTCGGGTCACTAGGGGAAAACTACATCATAATGGTCCCCAATTGGTCTGGAGCCCGGGTAGGGAGTGGGGCAAGCTTTTACGGCTCCTTCTCAGTCTCCCTTCCTTTCCTTCGGCGCCATCTCACTCTGTACCTACCTACCCACTTCCCACACCGTCACTCTGAGAAGCCCACGGCGCCAGTACCGTTCTACAACCCAACTATCTGCTTTTCAATGTTGTTTTTTCCTCTTCTTCCCAAGCGATTGGCACATTCCTTAAACAGAAACACAGGAGTGTGTGGGTTTTCCTCTCCGCTGAATTTAGGTTACTCAATGCCAGTTTCAAATTAAATTTGTAGTGCGTTTTTGTTTTGTTTTTAAAGGTAGCAGCTCAAAGCCGGGTTGCCCTAAGTCCTCGCCTTCCCGCGTTCTAAGGCGCAGCCTTCCTCTGTCCTGATCGCAGCTCGCCTGCTTTTCCAGTCCTAATCCTAAACTTCTTGTGCCTGCGAGCTCCCAGAGCTATCAGAAAGAGAAGCCGCCGCCTGCCCTTCTGGACACTTTTGATTACATTGTTTTTTTAATTGGAGTAGAGGAGAGCGTGTATATAGGGTGGGGAGGAGAGAAGAGTATCTTGAGAGATTGGGGGGGGGGTGTCTTCACATCATAAGCTATTTGCATACTAACCTTAACTAACCTACCCTCCCACTTAGGGATTTTAAGTAGCTAATTTTTAAAATAAAGAGTATGAATTATAGAGATGGTCGCCACATCTGGGTGTCCATTCCTCAAAATTCTTTGTCGGATCAGAAGCAGTTACTTGCAAACTTTGGTTTTCCCACAATGTTTGATACAAATCATTTCGAAGGTAAGGCGAGAAAGAAATCACGGGTGCACTTAGTTTATTTTGGGAAAGTTTTTCGTTTTACTTCTGACAAGGATGCTGTTTTGGCATCAGACCTTTTTAGGCCTTCGGAATTCTCAAAGCCGGCCAGAGAAAGACTGTGCTCCTGCCCCAACTGCATTTCGTACCGGCGTTCACTGGGGGCCCCTCGGTTTCCATCTTCAGCTGCCTTCAAGACCGCTTCGTGCTACCGCACAAGCCTTTTGTAACGCTCAACCGCATCCTGTCAGCCTATTTAGTGCTGCTTTTCGCTGTCTTCGCTTGCAAGGGACTGGAGTCCAAGGGCCCTCCCTTACTCTCACATGCTCTGACAGCCCCATATCCTAGTTTCAATGCTCTCTCTTGTTCCTTCTCCATTCACTCCACTCCACTCTTACCTCTCAGGTGACTACAGGCCCCAGGTCTTTTGTTTGGATAGGAGATACTGCTCGCTGGTCCATAGAGAGCTAACTCCCAACATTAGTCCGGAACTGCTCTGTTCCAGACTTCTGGAGGTGGGCGAGGTGGGGATGGAAAGGAAGGGGAGTAGTCAGCCATTTTTAAAGTTTTCAAAGGTTTGAAGTCTGCCTCTTGGTTTGTTTTTTTCAGGCTTCAAAGTTTGGGTGATTGCCAAAAAGTTAGATTGTTTAATAGACTTTTCCTTAATCATACTTCTTTATAGGTTGCTTAATTCATTCATTTTTTTTTTATCTCATCAGAGCTCCCTTTTATCGGGGTGCCAAGTAAAGTATCCAGTTTCCTTCTTTTCATTGATAAACATATTTGTTCCTAATTAGTTGGATTTTTTTTCCCTCCAGATATTTGAACTACTTGAGTTACTTTTCTTGGTTAACAATATAACAAATAATATAAATAAAAACAACGCTTTGTTATTTGAAGCTCCAAAATCTATTTGGGTTGGATTTTGTTTGCTTAGGGAGATGGTTGTGTGTTACTGCTTTATAGTTTTTGGTTCTTTTGACCTAGACTTGTGATTTCATTGCTTTAGGGAGCAGCTAGCAAGGAAATTCATTCTACCAATTCAAATGGGCAACTGTTATTCAATTTATAGACTCAGAATTGAATGGCAAGGAAAGGTTAACTTGCTAGCATTCACACATTCAGCATATGCCAAAAGAGCAAAGCGAACAGAGGTCTTTCCTACTGGAGGGTGACTTTCTGTATACTATATCATAAACTAATTCATTGCTTGTTTTTAAGTAAGACTTTCCCATTTCAACTTGTCTAGTATAGTAAGTAGACTTTTCATCGTTATTATATTATAGTTTGTAACAATTGTAATGAAAATTGAATTTACCTTCACTTGTAAATAATAATTACTAGATAATGTGAAATAATTTTGCAAATATTAAATCGTATAGAAATCCAGAGCATCAGTGAGTAGCTTAACAGATCCTGATGTTTCACCGATATTTCTAAATCAGAGGTCATACTAAGTCCGTCTTTTTTTTTTCTTTCTTTCTTTCTTTCTTTCTTTCTTTCTTTCTTTCTTTCTTCCTTCCTTCCTTCCTTCCTTCCTTCCTTCCTTTCTTTCTTTCTTTATTCCTTTCTTTCTTTCTTTCTCTCTCCCTATACACACACATATATGTGTATGTATTTGTATATGTGTGTATGTGTGTATTGCTAGAAATGTATGTGTATAAACATTTGGGGGAGGGGTGATAAAGTGAGCAGGAGAGGGAGCACTGTTACCAAAACAGGAATCTAGGGAAAACTTGGAAAGAAGGTGTGAAATGATAGAGAAGAATCCTATTTTAGTAATGTTGTCATCCCCTTTCTAGACAGATTCCATGAGAACAGAAACTCTATGTAATCTTCAAGCAGTATCTTCCTGAACACCTGACATTTACTTCACAAATGTTTGTCCATTGAATGAATGAATAACAAATGACTTGTTTTTGAAATCCATCAGTAGATCAGGATCTCTTGGTTGAGAATCAATAGTGCAGGTCAATCCTAAATCTGTCTGCATTTGAGAAGGAATTATAACCAAATCTCAATGGAACAATGGCAACAGTAAATTTTATTACCTAATAAGACATTTCTGGTAATAGAAATTTAAACACTACACTATTTCTTCACAGCTACTGAGTAACATGAAATATTCTCTCTAATGCAGATCATTTATAGGTCATATTTGATAACTAATGGATGACATTCTTTAAAAAGTTGTCAACCATTTCAGCAACTGTAGAGACTATACTGCCTTAAAATATATAGAATATTTTACTTCTCCTTTTAGTGAGTCTCCCTGTAATATGAATGTCACTGCTTCTGTTGTTAAAGAGATGGCAGCTCTAACCTATGACAAACAATTTAGTCATTCCTTTAGATACTTTTCAGAGCATATGTGTTGTTGGAAGGAGCCATCGGTATTATTGAAGAATTAATGAAAATTGAAATTGAGACCTAGAGCTTCTAGAAATAAGAATGTGATAGAGTAACAGTGTATTCTGCCCTGGTCAAATCACATCTGGAGAATTGTGCACACTTCTAATGTCACATTTAAGAAGGGAATGATGAGGTGAAAAGTGTACAGAGGAGGGAAGGTTAGTGAGATAGTGAAGGGACTTGATTACACACCACATATGGATCATTCAAAAAAAAAAACTAACCATATTTAGCCTGGAGAAGGGAGAACTGGGGATTATGATAGTAGTGCTCTAGCAATTTGTAGGACCATGTTCTATGTGATCCCAAGAGAGTAGAAATAGGAGAAATAGGTGGAAGTTGCAATAAGTTTTGCCAGGCTTGTTACATGTTAGAAAACCTTTCCTAACAACCAGATCTATTCAAAAGTGAAATGACTTACTTTTGGGGAAAATGGATTCCTTTAAGCAGGGGACAGGTGAACATTCACTGGGCAGATGAATGTTCAGTTGCAAGATGGAATAGATGGTTGGCTGCTGAGGTATCTTCCAAATATAAAATTCAGTGATTTGACCATTCTATTAAAAAAGATAGGAAGAAGATTAAAATAAAATAACAGCAGCACATTCTACCACACTCACTGAGCAATTTCCACTCCTTGAGTTGTTTCATATAAGACAGAACCAGAGGATTTATTTCTAGTGAATTAGAGGCAGGCAAAGGACTGATAAGAAATTATTCATGTGAAGGAAATTTCAAGTGGTTTTATTCCCCAGGATTAACTATTGGACATACCTTGTTCCAAAACTGGACATTGAAGGAATAAGATTCATGCTACAGACAGGAGAAAAGTTCAAGGAAGAATAAATAGTAATGGGTTCTCAAGATGAATAGTAACAGAAAAGGCAAAAGGTTTAAAGGCAACTTTGGAGCATATCTACTATTAGTGAATTGAGTATGATAGAGATTTAAAAGGCTTAATTTTTTTTTACTTTTATAGTAATTAAACATCTACTTTTCTGAAAAATCAACAGGACTTGGGTCTTTTGTATGCCTTTTATATACATAAGAAGAGAAAATATCACAATATAAATGTTTCCTATCCTACCCCTACCACAATGGGGGAAAAGGCTTTTGCCATATATGAACCTTGGATGTATTGAAGTCCAAACATTACACTAGTGATAAGTTACTAGTATAGTGATAGTGATAAGTCAATGACTCTGATTGGGTTCTGATTGGTTACAAAGGTTTACTTCATCCATCTCCTTTCATCAATAGAATGTTAACTTGGAAACAGACCATTTAGTTTTTTCTGTATTCAAGAATTGTCTCTTTATTATATAATCATTCAGATACAGGAGGTGGTTTTTAAAATCTATAATTAGTTATCACCAGTTAAACCAAATCCATAATTTTTCTTGTAGATATTAAAAGTAGACCAACTATTGATAAAGATAAAGATAAATCTACATTGATTTCTCTTCATATGGGGAGGGTTTTGTTTGAGCAGTTTCTGAAAAAAAGGGGAAAATCATAGTTTACAATTCTGAATAGTATAGAAGGCTAGCAATATGGATTTTAGATGAACGGTATACTTTCTTTTTATTCTTCTAGAATGTATCTAGACATAAGGTGTAAGAAAAGTCTATTTTTAAAAATTTCAAAATTATGCTATCATCACATTGTCGTACTTATAAAAGAATGTAGATAGACATTAGTCACCTAAATTATTGAAAGAGGAAAAGCATTTAAAAATACGATGATATATTTGTCCCTTATACTTTAAACAATGTTGAATGGTAAATAATCTTCCAAATTCTTTTAAGTAGTAAGGAAAGAGAATGTCCATAACAGAATAGAAAACACATTATTTTATAAATATGCAAAAAGAATCCGTTTTATTTCCCTATAACCCAAATCATTACTTGGCATTTTTAACAAGAGTCAATAGAGTGAACTCAGCATGAGGTGATTGCTTTAATCCCTTAAGAAAATCAAAACCTGGATTTCATCTAAGGATACAAAGCCCAGCAAAAATCCATATACCATCTCATTGAGTTTCTAGATTTGTATTTACTTATAAAATCCTACAGTTGTAGTATTTGTCAACCAAAGATTGATGAAGATTGCCAACACCTTTTCCTGGTTTTGTTGGGGGAGGGGAGCAGTGGAAGGAGATGAAATTCCAAAATTCTCAGTGGGTTGGAATGAGATGATAAGAAAATGGTTGATGCTAGGATCATAATTTCTATCCTTTCTCCCTATGCCTTCCTACAAAAGGATGCAGATTAAAGAGTGAGATGAGGCCACAATGACAACATGTATGGATACATACATACATATATACATACATGTATATATGTATGTATGTATGTTTGTATTCACATACATATATTGGAACTCAATTTCCACACAAAATATGCAGAGATTTTTTTAACATTTCAGATTTAAAATTCCTACAAGTTATTTCAGTACCCACTGTACTACAGGAAAGAAGTCTGAAATGGCCAGGGGGGGAAATCACAAATCTTATCCAATCACAAGACCTCTCTTCTCCTGGGGATTTGCCAGTTTGTAAGATACCCAGATTCACATGTCTTCCACCAGTCTTATCTTGGCTCTTTCCCCAGTATAAATGCCTTATCCCTTTTGGTTTGTGCCTGCCTCTTCTGGTGAAAATGTCCAAACTTCATCCTTTCTAAAAGGTCATTCAAATTGTGACATATTTCTATTAGAAAAAAAAACATGTTATTTTTTGAGATTGAAACCCATTGTGTAGTCTCAGTCACAGGCTCTATAACAACCTGAACATCCAAGAAAAAATTTTGTTTTCTTTTCCAAATGACAGTTCGAATTTACTTCAGGAAAACAGTAGCCTCACTTTTCACAGAAGAAATAGAGAAGCTGTTTTAATTCTGTTGCTGATAAATCACATAATTTGATTCATTGATCTTTCAAAGACTATACTTGCCTTATAGGAGATTCAGTTATCAAAAAGTGTATTAGGTGGTACACTACTGTTGTTCAGTCACGTGTGACTCTTTGTCACCTTATGTAGAGTTTTCTTGGCAAAGGTAACGGAATTAAGTGACTTGCCCAGGGTCAGATTGCCAATGAGTTTATGAGGCCAGATTTGAAGTCAGGTCTTCCTGATTCCAGGCCCAGTGCACCACCTAGCTGTCCTTGGATGATACCTAGAGCAGCACAATTTTCTCGTTAAACTGTATACTTGAAAGAGTCTGACAACATAAGGAAGTATGTTTAGGTCTTTGAAACAGGTATTCAGTCTTACCATAAGGTAGATTTGCTAGTGAGGAAACAATTTATTTGAAATTAGATTAAAAGCTAAAGCTTCTATTTGACTCATAATGATGTCACTTATTTCTATAAGATTTCTCAAGTATCTTAAGTGAGGGGCCTCAGGGGACCTCTTACATTAACATTCCCAGGGCCTCAGATTAAAAGGTATACTTAAAAATTTTTATGGTTAAGTCAAGCTCTAGGGATCATACTTGCCTTTTCTTTTCATTCCCTTGCTGTATAGTCATGTACCACTCTCCATGACCCTGTGGATTATAGCATCCAATACTATCCACAGGGTTTTCTTGGTAAAGACATTAGAGTGGTTTGTCATTTCCTTCTTTGGTGGATTAGAGCAAACAGAGGTTAAGTGACTTGCCCAGGGTCACACAGCTAGTAGGTGTATGAGGCCTCATTTGAACTCAGTTCCTCCTGACTCCAGGACCAGCGCTTTAACCACTGAGCCATTTAGATGATTTTCATTCCCTACCTGTCACCAAACCCTTACCTCCATGAAACGCTTTTCTCCTCAGACCTGAATCAGAATTTCAGAATGGTGGGGCACAGCAAAGAGTTCTGATTATTGGGCTTGATGGAGCAGTAACTATACAACAGGGAGACTGGCTGGACCTGATTTATGGGATGATATAAATCCCACACAGAACAACTACTTCCCAATACTCTCTCTAGTTATGTCACTGTATTTGGCACCAGTCCTCATGTTTACCTTCCAGAATGCACTATCTTTATACCACAGGACAAAAGATCTTGGAAGCCCCCCAAAAATTCTTGGTTTCAGCTCTTGAAGTTAAATATTTTACTTTACAGAGTCTTAAATCAGACTTTCTTTTGGATGGAAAATGTGAGCTTGACTAGGCCATCGCTAGCTACAGCTTCTCTTGGAGTACTAGAGATACTATATCCAAAACAGTATGTGCCATGATTCTGGCAAAGGATGTTTTTAGGTTGCTAAATTTCAGGCAACATTATGTCTAGATTCCATTTCCTTTAAGCTAGAAAGGTGTAGCTTTAAAAATACACTAAATATCTTAAAGTGAAAAAAAATATTGACATCAGTTTCTGTTTACCTCCAAATATAGATTTCTATCTTTAGTGTGCTGGAGGGTTTCCTTTATCTTAGTCTCTGCAAGTAATAGGATCCTATACAAAGGTGAGGGAGACCTCTTCACTAATATCTAAAATTGTCATCCATCATCGATCCAAGGACCACTTCATTAAAATTTAATTGTGATTTTGCTACCTAACTCTTTTCTAGATCAACTTGTAAGTCATTAGAGTTTCTGAAGTTAGATTAGTTAGAAGTTAGAATGGAGTTTCAGAAATAATGATAATAATGAAAGAAAGCTCCAGGCTGTCCAAATTACTTACTCTCCTTAAGCATCCAACAAAAATTGATTTTGTACACAGAACAGAGGCACAGTTCTAAAATTATTTAACAGTAAAGAACCAGCATGGTCCTTTAAATAGATACACAAATCTTTATTATCTTTTTCAGCAGGATCATGTCTTCCCTTGTAGTCATAGCTAGGTAAAACTACACTAAGATATAAAATATCATGGTCAAAGTTAATGCTATATTATCAAAGTCAAAGAATATCCTCCCCAGCCCTTTTCTGTTAGCATTTGGTAAACTTTTTTTGAGGGGAAATTTATTTTTTATGAAATATACATTGTTTAAGTTGTTATTAGAAACTATAGTAATGCCTGATATTAAAAGAGTGCTTTAAGTGTGTAAAGTAATTTGCCTGTCGTTACTCAGTTGTGTCCCATTCTTTATGATCCCAGTTGGGGTTTTCTTGGCAAAGATACTGTAGGGGTTTGCCATTTTCTTCTCCAGATCATTTTATAGATTAGAAAACTAAGGCAAAACAGGTTAAATGACTTGCCCAGAGTCACACAGCCAGTAAGTATCTGAGACTAGATTAGAACTCAGCTCTTCCTGATTCCAGGCTCAGTGTTCTATTCACTGCACCACCTAGCTGCCCTATATTACCCATAATGCCTCATTTTATGCCTTTCAACAGTCCTGTAAGGTAATATTAACATTATTACTTGTAGTATTATTTTTTTATGGTTTAGAAAACTGAGGCTCAGAAGGGCTAAGTGGGTTGCCAATGATCGCACAGCTAGTAAATTTCCGAAAAATTAAAACCTAGGGCTTTCTTTTAGTAAATCTAGTATTGAATTTATTAGATTATACAGTCTTTTGGGTCAAAACAAAATATCTTTAAAAATAACTGCAAGAAAAAATCTATGACAATATTTTCAGGAGTAGTTATAGACCCTGGCATGAGTGAAGTCTTAAGATGACTTACCGTCGATGTAGGGAGATTGATTATTCATGCTGGGTAAAGATGATTGATTTCATTTTTTTCACACCTCTCTCCCCTATCCCCTTGCACATAGCTCCCATAGAAAGGGGACACTGCAAACTGCTTACTTATCTTCTATGCTGTCTTGCTGAAGTCTGCTTGAGATAATATGGAATAAAGGATGTTAGAAGTTTGGGATTTAGTTCTGTTGGATAATGTCTTATCAATCAAATGAGGGGGTTGGGCTAAATAATGTTTAGATTCTTTTCTGCTCTGAGGTTGGATGGTGTGAATTCACCAATTCTTTCCTCTTGCTTCTGAACATTATTTTTGTACAAATGTTATCCATCTCATATTGGAATGCCTACATAAACAGAGATTATTAGAAAAATGAAAAAATATAATAAAGTGTTCCCTTTATTTGGAGTTAAATTTAGTTCTTAAGTTAAGTCTGAAAATACTATTGTTAAGAAAATTTTTTGAAACCATGTTATCTTCTATGATGTTAGCTTTTTTTTTTGCCCCCAAGGGAGAGGGATTGAAGAGACAAAGATTGATCAATTTGGCATAATGGTTTGGAGAAATTTATTTGACTTTCATTTTTACAACTTTAGTTGCCTTTTCAGTTTTTGAATTTTGGGCAGTACAACTGGAAGTTCAAAAATCATGCTCTCAGAATGCATACTGTGTAAAAAAAAATGTAACCCTTGAAGCAAGAGCAGGTTTACTAGGAATTACAACTGTTTTTCCTGCTTAATATTTGGCATTAACTTTAGAAAATCACATTATTTAATTCCCCTTTTTTTGTTATTTAAGGGCCTTGTTTACATTAGTTAAAAATGCATATCTTCCAGGGTTTGGGGAGTTCAGCGCACACTTACATAACATTACAATCTAGTTCCTGGCACAGCGCTCCTTGTGCAAATCAAAAAATATATATCTTAAAACATAGAAGATGTGTAGTTGATGAAAATTCATGATTTCTCTCTGTCAGTGCTTCTTGAGTTTAAGCCATCAGAAAAAGGTGAGTGCATCGAATTTTATTTAATACTTTTAATTCTGGAACACTTGCATCTCTCTCATTTTGAGTCCCACATCTCAGCACAGAGAAAGCAAGAATGTACATTTTTGTTTCATGCTCTTCTTGTAAAAAAGAGAGGAATTAAAAATTAACTGCATGCTCTCAATTGCTTTTCAGAATTCCCTACTTAAATCTTCTCTCTGATGTATAACTTTTAAAGAGGGATTTAAATGTGGTTTGAAAATGCAATCATGAACTATAGAACATGCAAAATACATGTGAAAGGCCAGAAGAGTGCTGTTGATTTAACTGATTACACTTTATGCTTTAAAGATTTTTTGAAATTTATCCTTTTTTTAAACATGGCAAAGAAAATATTGCAGTTTTTTTAAAAAAAATCCAAAATTATGTAGATATTGAGATAAGCTGTTTCTGAGGAAAAATCTTTTCAATGCAAAATAAAAGCCATTGTATGGTATGTGCCTGCTAAAACTGAGAACACAAGAGCATTGCAGTTAATTAGTATCAATCAACACAGGATGCTTTGCCACATTTCTAACATCAATGCACCATCTGATCTTTATAATACACATTTCCCACAGTCTTGATGCAGAAATAACTGGAAATAAATATTTGAGTTATTAAAAAATGTGACATTTTAATTCCTCTTCCAATAACTTTTTGATTAATTGATATGAAAATAAGATTTTAAAAGTCTGAGTATTGTTATTTGATTTTTAAAGGTTCTCATTGCCATTGTATGGTGACTGTGATATTTATATGCATTTAATTACAAGAAAATAAAAACCATTTTATTGATTTAAAAAAATTGATTTTAGATTTAATTTAGTTAATTAGAATATGTGTGTATCATTATTGTATAGTGTGGAAGATAACTGTCTTTCTGGACTGCCAAATCATTATATTATAAAATGCTCAATTTAATGCATTATGAATAATGAAGTGATGCATTACAATAATTATTTTCATATTAACAGAATCTGGAACTGAGTTCAACACTTTTAGCATCCATGCCACACTAAATGCCTTTAAAGAATAAGTCGCATTTAATACTTTGAAATTTCTACAGTTTTTCATGCTTTGGTTTAGAGGAAATATCCTTGCATTTGATTTACTTCTATTTATTCCAGAGGTAAAAAGTCTTTTGCATGTTTAAGCTGTCTTTCTGTGAAGGTTATGGATAATTTGTTATGTATAAGCTTATTTGATTTCTCTCTTCCTATATCATATTCTTTTTTGGAACAAATTCTTTGTTACACTGTTTCTTACATTTAGCTTCACTCAGCATTTCAATTCAATGTGGGCCACCAGAGGTACTTTAAAAAGCTCCATGAGAGTATTGATTGTTTAAAAATATATTTGACTTGAAGTGGGAAAAATAGAAATCTTGTTAGAAACTTATATTTAACCACCTAAAGGATTATTTAAAAGCATCCAGAAAAATGGAGTGGTTTTTTTAAACAGGTAGGAATATTTGCAAAATTTTAGTGCAATGATTTATCTGTTTAATGTTAGAAGTACCCTTCAAATCACATGGGTACAGCAGGTTTATTTATAAAATGCTAGAACTTGCTTGCTCACGTGGGATAAGCTACCCAACAGTCCTGTTGGGGGTGGAGGGGCAGATGAAACACACTTTAGAGGAAATGCAAGCTGAGTTATGTTTTGCCTTTAAAAAAATCTTTAACATGTAGGGAATTGTTTTCTTAAAAGATTGATTGCTAATTATCTCCTTACTTAAACATTAAATCCTTATTTCTAAGCAATATATTAAATAATTTCAAGTACGTATCTCTCTGGTTTATTCCCCTCTCCCCTTTCTTAGAAAGAATTGCTAAGTTAGCTAAGTACTCTTTTAGAAATAAAGTCTTTCCATAGTTTTTCATTAAGTAAACTAATGAAATTCAGTGCTTCAAAACAGTTGTCTTCAGACTGCATTTTGTAGTTACATAAAAGATTTAGGCTAAAGATATAAATTATTTTTCCTTACTAAGGAGCATGATATCAAGGTGATACTTGTGTCTGAATTTAAAATGAATTTTAAAATTGGTACCTTTCCTTTTAAGGATGGAGACATTACTTATAAATGTTCAGTTCTCTTGTAAAATACATTTGAAATAAATAATAGTTGCTATTGTTTTGTTTTCATCTAGTTTATTTTTAGGATACTAAATAGCAATGTTGTGACAAATGCCTATTACGATTACTATGCACATTTTTCACTGGAATAACTCTTTCTTAAAGCAAATAACTTAGAGAGAAAAGTAATGTGATAAAAAGTAATTAGTTTGTGTGAAATAGGACTCACATTCTTCTCTTCGATAATTGTTCAGTTGTAGCTCTAAGTTCAGTGGCACTCCATTAGATGTAATTCTCATTCATCTTAAACTCTGAAGAAGAAAAAACCCCACACATATATTAAGAGGACCCCCACCATCACCACATTAATTTCAGGGAAACAAACTGACATAGAAAACAAATATAAAACTTTATCAAAATTTCTATGTTATTTTTCACTTGCTATTTTTTTTTACCTTATGAGAATGTTTGGTTTCAGAACAAAGGCACCTTTTAAAAAAAAGAACTTTAAAAAATCTGTTTAAAATGTTTGTACAATGCAAAGATGAGTAAAGTGTAATTTAAACTGTAAAAAATACCTAGATTTTGGAAAAGTCAAAAATTAGAAAATTAGTGAAATTACTAAAATTTCAGAACTAGCAGAAAGATTATATTCAGTTAAAAAAAGGAATGAAAAAGCCTCAAATTATCAGTGTTTTAAAAATTCATTTTAGTTTGCATGCGTATTCACAGATTCTGGCAACTTTTAAATATTGTATTAACTGGAAACACTTGGAATTTGTAACCCCAAATTGTGTAACTTCAGAATGGTGACAAATACTGAGTTTGTTGGAAGCCAGTGTGATATAGTTAACATTTTTAGAATCTAAGAATGTTAATTCAATCGGTCAATTAAAAATTTATTTTTTGCTTACTAAATTATCAAATACCATAGAAGTTAGGAATTTAGAAAATTTGGGATACCAGCAATGTTATATTAGATAGACGTGAATAGGAAGTGCCACTAATTAGCTTGCAATTCATTTTAAATACTTTTTATGTGCTGCATTAAGTTGAAAATATTTTTTAGATTTGATAATGTGTGTATTCAAAGTCATAGCTTTTATAGAACATTATTGTACTTCATGGTAAAATCATAATAAATTTGATTGAATCTAAGCTTGTTGAGTTGACAGAGTATTTATACTATAAAGTTGCTTTTTGACAGGTTGAAATAAAACTTTAAAAATCAATTAGGTATTTTTTCTGACTTACTATCAAAATGTTGTTCAAGTGTTTTAAATTTTCCAAATAAAAAGAATATTTCATAGTGTCAGTAAAGTTTTGTTAATCTCACCACCAACATTCTTAAGAAACAAGCCCAGTTACCACATTCGCAACCATACATGTACTTTTATGTTAGCTTTATTTCAAGGATATGTAAATGTGTTTACCAAGGTGTATAAAACAAATGTAACCAAAGAAAGATCTTTTCTAAAGTACAATAGGCTAATGGATTTTCTCTTCACTTGCTTTAAAATCTTCTTTCTAGTAAATTATGTAATTATACAAAACTAACAAAAGACAAAGTCATACTAGAAACCCAAATTTGGACCAAAATTGGTCCAAACATTCAGGAAAGAAACATGAAGTGTTGTAGAAAATTATATTTATCCATCACTGGATAGACATGCATACGTTAAAACATAAAAGGCAGCAGGGCTAGAAACAAAAGCTGTGTGTTGAGCTTCCTACAAGTTTGAATTAACTAAGTGAAAAAAAAATGAAATCATTCTGCTTAAACTTGCTTACTAATAAAATGATAATCCCCTTTGTTAAAAATGCTAGATGTGATTATCGAGTAAAATTTTTTCTCCCAGACATCTATGAATAAAACATGCATTTGAGCATTAGGTAAACAAACAATAAATGGATGAGTTCAGTTACAACATAATAACATTTTATTTAGAAAACATATATAATCATACTTGTATTGCCAATCCAAATTTAATGACTTCTTTCAGTAAAATCAAAGTGCCTCATGAGTAACATCTGATAGAGAAGAATTGCTTGTTCTTTGATGTTTTCCTCTTAAAGAAATAGGTTTTCAAGGTATCTAATTAATCATACATGTGAGCTAAGTGAATGATTTTAAATCCAAACAAAATAAGTATTAAAGCAAGCAATATTTAAAAAGCTGAGCTTAGAGAGAGTAGTTATTTTGACTCAAGGCTAATTTGTCTTTTGGGTCACTGATATTCACAAATTATAGGGTCTATAAGAAATATATAACCCTACATACATGTACACATATGCATATATGTATATATATATTTACACCTAAGTGTACATTAATCCACATGTGTGAGACTGGAAAAGGATGTTAGCAAAACCTTTTCTAAATTGGTCCAAATGTGAATAAGGTTATACGTCCAATTGGATTATGCTCTGTGAAATATGAATGAGAAGAAACCATGTATAATAGGAAAAGAAAACAACAGAATGAGTTTCCTCTGTTGGTGTTTTATAAAGCAGTTAAACTGAAAATGGAGGGAAGAACTCTCTTTAGATGTCACTTAATTAAGTAAAGCATCCTAATCAGAGTCCCCTCCAATTGTAAAGACTGTAGGGAGTCAAGTACATTTCTGTCTATATTAGCGTATCTAACCACAATGATTTATTGATATTTATTTTAGAATCACAACACAAAAGCAGCAAAACAGGAAGCAAGGAGAGAGGGAGCCTGTGATTGCTTTATTCTATGTCTACCAGAAGAGTTTTACAAAATTTGAAGTGTTTTTTGGGGGTGGAACCCTTTCTAAATTCAGAGAAAGCTTACAGATGGACATTTCAGCTTTCTAGATACCAGTTTCCCAAATAATTGTAGTAACCTCTTTGCCTTGTATGAATACTTAAATCATTGGTTCACTTTCTCTACTGTAAGAGTGAATGCAGCTGAGTGCATGAGCACCTGCTGCTCCTGCAGTAATGCTGAGCTGTATTCTGCCCTCATTTTAGTCATAAACTCTAGCTTCTCTGAATGGGAGAGATGTTTGGGGAAGAAGGGTAAATATACCCTATAGTCAGAGAAGTATTAGCTTCACTCCAGGCTACACACAGCATTGACCTCTTTACCTGCTGTACCTCACATTAACACACACACACACACACACACACACACACACACAATCTGGATAATCAAGGGAACAAATGGATGAATCACACCAGGAACATAACCAATATTCTAATTAAAATATGCTATTAATAAAAGTTATTTAGAACAAAGTTGACTAGACATTTAAAATGTGTAGGTAAAGGTCCACCCATTCCTGCAAACTGCATATTGTTGATGTCTTTACATGCAAATTATTTAAATAAAAGACAGCCAAAATGCACTTTAGCATAACTATCCAGATAATCTGAGTCAAAGTACATTTTATTTGTGTTTCAATTATCTGTCCAATTTGCATGTGCAGACCCCAAGTCTCAACACTGGGGCTTAAAATTTAAATAAGAAAAAAAATCACATAGCACATGAACACATGCATTTGATAATATTCTTTGAGCCTCTTTAGTCTGCATGAATGTAATTTTCCAGATATATCTCTGTATATAATTCAGTGTTATCTGCTATTATAACTTTACAGAGCATTAGTATGGAATATTGAATATAAATTAGGTCAGCATGACTATAACTATTTTGCATTTACACATTTTTCAATAGGAATTGATGATTTCTTTTAATTTTTCTTTATTCACCTCAATCCGTATCCCTTTATCCTTTTACTCTGTTGTTTAGCAGCATTTAATTGTGAAGTGGAAATTAAGTTTTAAAAATGATATTTTGAGGTTACTTATAGATTTTGAACTGAGATCGCTTGCTGCTCAGGTTTGGTCATAACCACAGTGAAATGAATAATTTCTTTTTTCTGATATTTGTGACTAAACTTCAAAGTTCCCTTCATCATCTCTTCATCAGTGAAGTGGTGTGTGTGTGTGTGTGTGTGTGTGTGTGTGAATAAACTATAGTACACTGCCAGGAAAAAAAAGAGGAAATGTACTGGTTCCTTTTACCTGATGGGTTCATTTAAACACTTTCTCAGTACTGATTCCTACACTCTTGTTTCCTTCAGTTTTGTAGAAAGAAAGTGTAATGGGGAATTGGTCAATGAGGAACTAGTGGCCGTCTCATATATCCCCTCCCCAGTTTCAGTCCATAGATCACATGAAGATAGTCTCTGCTTGTTTTCACATGTAGAGGGTTGATGTGCCTACTTCCTTCCAGTCATGAGTGAGGGAAGGGGCTCATACTTGATATTGTGTGGTGATGAAGTCTTCTGGTTGGCAGAGTAGCTGAAAAGACTAATGATTCTTTAAATTTTGAATTGTAACACAGTAATCGACCTTTCCACTAGTCCTTTCATTTCCTTTCCTTCCCAGCAAAGAGTAAGACAGAAATTCTATGACCTGCTAGGTGGTAGGTATGCCTTATCACTTAGCTGGATGCAATGTGTCTCTAAACACAGGGTGCCTGTGTTTCTCTAGGTTTATTATTTCCCCATCTTATAAACATGATTATTCTAAGAGGAGGGCACCAGATGACCTGGTGATATATTGGAGCCATCAGAGGTTCCATCAGCAAGTGGATTTGATAGCAGAGTCTATCAGAAAAGTAGTGCCTGACCACAGAAGAAGAAAAACAGTCTTTGATCTGATCCCACATCAACGAGAAATGTTGATTATAAATGCTAGAAAGCTATTAATCCTCAGAACGCAGTCCACAGCTATACCTAAAGGAAGTAGAACTTCCTTTAATAGTGCTCCACAAAGGGAGAAAAGGACTTTCAGAGTCAGGAATTTGGAGCTACTACCTGGTCACCACCTTTCTCTACATTATATCTTTTCCTCCCATCAAGTCTTAAGTTCGGACGTAGTTTATGTGTTTGTAGTGATTGTTTCGTAATTACTATTCTTGTTATACTTTCTCAGTAAATCCTTTTTCTAAAAGCTACTAATAATTCATTGCCAACAGGGGAGCACAATGGATGGGATCTCAGGAAGTATAGAACTTGAAATCTCAGTGTCTCAGGATTATTCCTAATTCCCCAAGTGGAGTAATAATAAAGAAGGGAGAAGATTGTTACAAAAGCAAGATGTTCAGGTTTTTTTAGTAGCCAATCTGCTTCTTGTTAATTTAGTAGCCACCAAGTCTCGTTTGTACTATGTGAAAAGCTTCTCTGTCTTCAAATCATGGTAGTGTGGATATATGGGTACCTGAGGATACCCTCCAATTTCCATATACTATGTCACCTTGCTACCTTCCTTATACAGGTACAATTTTGTTTTTTCCCTGAGAGCCTACTCTCAGCAATTTGGAGCCTTTAGAAAATGTAGGTAGCCTAACATTTCATTGCCCAAATGATATTTTGCTACAACCACAGATCATCTTGATTATAGCTTTTCTGGAAGATGAAGTATGGCTGACATTGAATCTACTGCCAGTTGTGACAAGTGGGTTTTTTTTTTCCTAGTTTCATTTATAAGATTTTTTTTCACCTCATTTCTGCTTCAGGTTCTCTTTCTTCTAAAAGCAATTAAGGCAATCAGGCACAAACTTCTAAACTGAGAGAAACTGAATGACTACATTTAAAAGTCCAGCTCAATATTCTGTGAGACTATTTGATTTATTTTTGCATTAAGTTGATGCTTTTGAAGACCCAAAACAGGGAAGACATCCCTGGTGGAGAGAATCATTATAACCTTATACTTTATCACAAACTTCTTTCTTGCATCAACCTTCTCACAATATGATTAATATCTTCAGAAATTTCTGGGTGTAGATATATGATATCCTGTAGGTACTATGACCAAACTACCAAAATATTTATTCTAAAACTAGAAAAATAGTAATATAATTCATGTGAAGGTTCAAAAGACCATTAATCTCAAGGGTCATTATGGGGGGGGAGAGGGAGGAAAGCAGCTTATCAGTGTCAGATCTCAAGATATGTTACAATCATCAAACAATGTGGCACTGGTTAAAAAGAGAGAAATTGATTAGTGGAACAGATTATACAATATATAAAAGTAAATGGACATATTAGCAGAGGGTCTGATAAACCCAAAGATCCCTGTTACTATCGGAAATAATATTTGACAAAAATTGCTGGAAAACTAGAAATTTCATAGAAATTAGAGAAAAAAGACCAATATAAGTTCCAAATGGATATATAACTTAAACATAAGTGGTCACATATTAAGTGAATCAGAGTGAGAGTATCAGAAAAAGAACATAATTTTGATTATATAAAATACACTTTTCCCCCATAAACAATTCTAATGCATGGAAAATCAGAAGGGAAATAGGTAATAGAGGGGTGAGGTAACAAAAAAAAGTTTGCCCTAACTTCTCTGAAATAGGTCAAGATATAGTCATAATTGTAGTGAACTAGCATAAATTAATTTATAATTTATAATAAAATTAAGTGTCTATTATGTGTGAGACAGTGTGATAAGTCATTCTTGACTAGATAAGGACATGAACAGCAACTTTCAAATAAAGCAATGCAAGAAACCAGCAACCATATATTTTTTTAAAGGTCTAGATTGGGATGACTAGGTGGCACAGTGAACAGAAGACCAGCCCTGGAGTCAGGAGAACCTGAGTTCAAATATGGCCTCAGAAACTTAACACCTACTAGCTGTGAACTTGGGCAAGTCATTTAACCCCAACTGCCCTGCCTTCCCCCCTCTAAAAAGCAAAAAAGAAAAAAAGCTCCAGGTAGAGAAATAAAAATTCAAGAAAGACTTAAAGTTCTACTCCAGACATCTCAAAGGTGACAAAAGAGGGAAATGACAAATGTTAAAGGAACTGTGTGAAAACCCACTAGTTTTTGTCCACAGTTTGCTCACAATGGATTGATCCATCCATTCTAGAAGGCAATTTGAAATTATGCCCCCCAAAGTACTAATGTATCCGTATCCTTTGACCTGGCTGTACCACTGTTAGTTCATATGTCAAAGAAGTCAGAGAATAGAGGAAAGGACCTGTATGTTGAAAAAATATAGCTGTTCCTTTCATAGTAGCCCCAAAGTAGAAAATAAGAGAGTTCTCCCTTTTTGAAGAATGAAAAAGAAGTCATGGAATATTAATGAAATGGAATATTACTCTGCCATAAGAAATGATGAAATGGGCGATTTCTTTTTTTCTTTTTTTAATTTAATTTATTTTCTTGATTACATCATTCATTTCCACAAGGTTTTGAGTTACAAATTTTCTCCCCTTCTTTCCCCTACCCCCAAGCCCAAAACAGTGATCCCACTGTAAAGTCCCTCCCACAATCTGTTCTCTTTTATGTCCTTGTCCAATGCCCCTCTAACTTTCTAGTAGCGCAGGGAGGGTCTCCCTACCCTAGTCCCTGTATGTCTTATTTCTCAGTTGCATGTGGTTAATAATAATAATTACACACATATGTTTGTTTGTTTTAAAATTTGATTGTATAGCTTTAAATTTTAGATTCTTGCGGTTCCTCCCTTGTCACCCACTTCCACTTGAAGGAGCAGCAATTCAATACAGGCTGTACATGTGTAATTACACAGGACATCTCCATGGTGGGCATATTGTAAGAGGCTAATTGTATGTCCCTCCTTCCTATCCCACACCCCCACTTGTTTTGTTCTCTACCCTGTCCCTTTACTGAGGTGTGTGCTTCCCCTAACCCTCCCCCCCACCCTGCCCTCCCCTCCATCATCCCCCCTCTCATCCTCATCCCCCCCTACTCTCCTGTGTGGCAAAATTCCCAGTTTAGAGTTTATGTAATTCCTTTGCTAAGCCAAATTTAATGAGAGGAAATGAAAGTAA
>CM053598.1:206786167-206832657 GCA_028646575.1 Pseudocheirus occidentalis
AGGAAAAAATTCTGCTTCCTCCACCAGGAGCCCACCAGGAGAAAAATTCTGCTTCTTCTTCTCTTGGGCTTTTCTTATATATACACACACAGCACTAGTTTTCTGTTTCAGCCAAACCCTTCCTGTTATGTCAGGAACAGGAGACAGAGTTCACACCCTCTGCCTCTTTCACAGAGGCTTGACTAAGGGTTAAGTATCTGCTTACTTGACATAACAAAAATGGGTCTTCAGATTTAAATTAATTACCATTACAGCTAGGCACTCATCAAGGAAGGGAGAATGTTCAAAAGGTCAGTAGACCACAGTATCTCTTTCATTCATTTCCTTGCTCTCTGCTCCTTCTACAACCACCAATGTTTAGAACAACATCACCTTTTGCTTGGAAAAACTTCCTAATTGGTCTCCCTATGTTGACTTTTTTCATCCAGTTTTTCCTCTACAGAGCTACAAAATTTATATTCCCAACGTTCAAATATGACCATGTTACTCCTTTGCTGAAAGGTTTCAGACTGTCTTTAGGATAAGATACAAACTTATCAGGTTAGAATTTAATTACTTTCACAAAATGACTCCAACCTAACTTTTCAGACTGATTATAATTTATGTCCAGCATCATATTCTGTAGCCGAACTGACCTACTTCATATTACCCATAGATGACATTCCATCTCCTATCACTATCACTTTAGTGGAAGGAGAAGAGATAATATGTGTTTTAAGATTTTATGACTATGTATTCATTATTAACTAGGATAATAATAGAAACATATACAAAAATGTTCTTATACAAATGAAAGGTAAAAATTGAGAAGGAACTTTTGACTCCCTGTACTAATACCCTTCCTGATCACTGCTGCCTCTACTGTCCTTGTCTCTTTTCCCCTGAGTAGTCATTTTCTTGCATGCTACACCCAATAATATCCTTTCCACATGCTCCGAGTTTAGATTCCTACTTAATAGAGGTGTGAAGACAGATCACTTATTGTTCACTTTATTGGCATCATTACCCACTGACTACTCTCCTCTGCTTCACCATTGACTAAAAAATAACTTCCTGCAAGATCAAATCAGCTCTGAAACTTACACTCAATACCTCTTCTCCCTGGAACCCTTCCCTCCCTCTGATAAGAATGGGTGGAGGATGGATATGGAGAACTCCTTCCAGATTCTCCATTTAAGGGGGGGTGCCCATCTCATCATTAGGACAGCGATTTCTTCATTTTCACCTGGTTGGAAGTCTTCATCATGTTCAATTAATAGTTACTCTCATATCACCTTTCTTCCCCTTTTAGGTCCCTTGTGTGTGTGTGTGTGTGTGTGTGTGTGTGTGTGTGTATGTGTTGTCTTCTCTCAATTAGACTATAAAGTTAAGGACTATCTTTTGCCTTTCTTTGTATCATCAGTACTTATCACAGTGCTTGGTACTCAGTAGGAGATGAATAAATGTTTATTGACTAACTGAATAAATGTTTATTGACTAACTGATGCAATGGTCACATTATTTCCTTTTGTTCCAGGGCTTCTCATCTGGTGAGAATACAGTGTAAGAAAATGGTTATGCTAATTCAAGAGATAATTGGAAGAAGGGTGGGAAAAGATATTGGGTTTACACACACACTCACACATGCACACACACTTTTTTCTGCAAGGCAATCAAGGTTAAGTGACTTTCCCAGGATCACACAGATAGTTAAAGTGTCAAGTCTCTGAGAACAGATTTGAACTCAGGTCTTCCTAACTATATCCACTACACCACCTAGCTTCCCCATTATCATTTTTAAAAAGAGTATATTTTTCTGTTTCCTTCTGTACTCCTCCCTTGCAACTACTGAGAAGCATCCTTTACAAGAAAGGATTGCTTTTCAAAAAGGAAGACAATAAAAAAATTCAGGAAAATCAATAAAAATGTTGAAAAATTTGAAGTTCCATGCAGTTCCCATTCCTGTGGAGTCCATCTTTAGCAAACGATCATTGAGAAGTGTCTTCTTTTATAATGTCATTACATTCAATGTCAATTGCTTTCTATGGTTATTGTCCTTTCTATTTACATTGTTGTGAAGTGTGTTCTGGACTGCTTGCTTCATCTTGCATTAATTAATGTATTTTCATGTTTCTCTCTATTCATCATTTTACATTTCTTATGATACAGTAAATCTTTTATGTGAATGTACCACAATGTGCAATCTACTCTGTTTCCAATTCTTTAATACCACAAAGTGTGTTGCTATAAATATTTTGGTGCATGCAGAGTCCTTTTTATTGGTCAATGATCTCCTAGAAGTATATGTTTAGAAATGGATTTTTTGTTATTTTCTTTGCATTAGAGATTGTTTTCCAGAATGGTTGCCTGAATTTATAGTTCCATCAACAACCCAGTAGTTTGAGCCTGTCTTTTCAAAACTCCAACATTAGCTATTTCCCTCTTTTGCCATTTTGCTAATTTACTGTGTTTGTGAAGTTGTGAATCACAGGGTAGTGTCTCTTTAAATTTGCAGCATTTGTCCATATAGTTTTTGATAGTTTGTCAATTCTTTGGAGAGCTATTTTTATAAACTCCTATATTTGTCTGTTACTTTTAATATAAAAACCAAATTAGAAACATTTGGCACAAAAATATTTTTCCAAGTTGACTGCCTTTTTTCTTATCTTAGACACATTAATTTTGCTTGTGGAAAAGCTTCTCAAATTCATGTAATCAAAATGACCAATTTTACCTGTTGTAATTTTCCTTATCACTT
Organism: Pseudocheirus occidentalis; assembly: GCA_028646575.1. Taxonomy (NCBI): domain Eukaryota; kingdom Metazoa; phylum Chordata; class Mammalia; order Diprotodontia; family Pseudocheiridae; genus Pseudocheirus; species Pseudocheirus occidentalis. The sequence goes on from CM053598.1 coordinate 206,788,905, forward strand.
CTGCAATAGTAATGAAATTTGAAGTTCCTTTTGTACTGCTGTTGAGATGTACTTAGCACTTAGTAATTAATCAAGCCTCTGTTAAAGAAACAGAAGGTATGAACCCCTGTTGCTGACTTGAGAGGAAGGGGTTGGCTGAAACAGGAAGGAGCTAATGTCATTTGTGTATATAAGGAGAAGCCCCTGCTGGGTCACATAGATCTTCTTGGAGCAAGCTTCGTGAAGGCAGAAGCTGCTGCTGCCAGGTAGGCTGAAGAGGAAAAGCCCCCCAGGCTGGAGAGAGTGATTTTGACTTTGGGAACCTGGGCGAAGTGATTTTGATTCTGGTAACCAGCTGGAGATTCTGCTGAGGAGCTTCTGAGTTTTAGGGCCAGCCAGAACTTCTGGGAGCTGCTGAAGATGTCCAAAGGTGAGCTGGAGCTTCCACAGACTGAGGAAGCACAACTGTGATGCTGGTACTTTGCATGAGCCTGTTTGTGACTTTGTTAAGGCTTAACTTCCCAGGAACAGAGATTGTGAAGGATTTAAGGTGAACTGTGAGCTTTATGGACACTGTGAGCTTCAGCATGGAACAGGAAGTGCTCAGAGAGCTGGACAAAGACCTGGGAGCTGTCTGCCTTTGAACCCAGGTGACAGTTTGGTGAATTCAGGTAGGACCTGGGACCATGGAAGGGGATCCAGGGAATCTGAGAGATCACACTGAGTCAAGCTGAAAGAAGACTTGGATAATGTATACTGACTGAGAAATTGTAACTTACTAGTGATCTAGAGGTGGAAGTCTTGTCTATTTTCTGATGATTTACTAGTGAATGATGACTGAATAGTAATTGATTCATAACTTGGTGTGCCTCATGAGTAGAGAACTTTGACTACTGTACTTTTTGTCCCTTAAGGAGGCAAGCCCCCTAAAACATTTTCTTTGTATTTGCCACTAGATGATATGCTTCTCTTAATATTTTAGGGAATAATTTTTTTTAATATTTAGGTTAAAAATCCACTTAAAATTTGTTGTAGAATATGGTATAATATGTTAGTCTAAGCTGAATTTCTGCCAGACTCTGTTCTAGTTTTCTCATCAGTTCTTAACAAATAGGGAGTTCTTTCCTTTTTTCAGGTTCATTGAACACTGAGTTATTGAATTCAATTATTTTTGATTCTCCCTTAGTTAGTAGTACTAGAAAACCATATGGGATCTAGCCTCCAAGACATGTCACACAATATCTGAAAATTTCTCTAATATGGATGTAACCTTAGCTTTAAAAAATTATTAGAGTCATTCTATTTTATCAGATTGTTTTATAAATGTAAATACATTAAGTGAGCTATTGCTAGCAATCAGGAATGCTTTGTTACATAACATTCATGGGTTTAGAGGGACTTGGGGAGGAAAAAACCCTCTGATTACAGGTGTTTAGTTCAAATGTACACCAGTTGTAACTCCTTGATTGTGTTACTCTTTGCAAATAATTGAGATACTTTGTCAGTGAAAGTCTTGACACAACAGTGATACAAATGCATATATCAGAGCATAGGGAAATTAAAAGAAACTTATAAATATGCACCATAACAAATCCATGGCTTAATTTGGGCTCCCTTTGTAATTTTAAACTAAATATTGTGGTGAGTAGTTCTCATATAAACCCTAAGTATAGGGGTATTTATTATACACAATATGAAATTACTTCAGGAGGTATATGATTAATGCTGTGCCATTAAGGCACAGTTTATAGAGATTTTTCAATCAAAGACAAAAAGCCCAAGTGAATGATGAAACACATGAAAGAGAGGTATATATGTATTAAAGCAATGAATGTAAACTTGTGCGTATAAGCACAACTAAGACCCCTGGTGTTTTAGGTAGGTACAGAAACAAGACATTTTCTTTGTATTTTCCACCAGAAGACTTTTCCAAATCAGCCATAAGGGGTGCTAAAAAAATAATTGCATAGAAGACTTTTTTCCCCTTCTATAAAGGAAGATGCTGTCCCTGCAACACAGTGCTGATGTTGCTGCATACTTTCAGCCTCAAACAAAACTCCAACTGACTTCAAGTCTCCATAGTTTTGGACCATCTCAAATCCACTGCTCTTCAGAATTTGAAATAACTATCTATTCAAGATCTCCCTCACAGTCTATTGTATTGTTTGAATTTGTTTCTTCCAAATGGAATCATAATATTTGCATTTGTGTGGCACCTAATATTTTCAAATTGCTTTTGAAATTACCTAGCAGCAATTATACAAATAATCCAGAAAGCAGGGTAGATTACAACAAGAGTTCTTCTTCGTTCCTTTTTACTCTTGCCTGAATGCCATGTCCATTTCCCCCCTTTACCATAATTTTAGTTCCATCCCTTGAAGTAGGGGGAAAACTTTTATTTTTGTAGACTCAGAAATCATTAGAGTTGGAAGGGACCTTATAGGTCATTTAGTCCATCTTTCCTCAGCACCCTAATTTTCAAGTGCGAAGATGTGATATTTGGGGGATTGATTTTTTTGCTTTTAAAGCAGAGAAATGAAAGATTTAAAAAAATACCAACTCTTGTAAAACTTAGGAAGAGATAGGAAAGCTGGAGTCTGTGCCTTGTTGCTCTCTAGGCAAATCTCTAAGAATATAAGTTCCAGAAAAAGTAATTACTTACATTGTTAAGAAGTTTCTCCTTTTGGGAGACTAATTGGGATTAATGAAGCCACACATCTAGTATTTATCTGTAATTATATTAATTTTTGGTCTACACCTATGATTTCATCAGTACAGGGAGATTTCAATGAAGATGTTCCCTTAGTCAATGCATTCTTTCAATCAATTATACTTCATTTTAAAGTCTTAGAGCATTGTCTAAGATAAGAGTCTCCAAATTTTTAAATTGCAAGCACCTATCAGCAAAAATTTTTGGATATGTACTCCCATTATGTATATTTTTGCTTATTTAAAATTATTTGCATGTATTAAAAAATGTATCACAAAATATTTTTTTAGCAAACAGAGAAAAGACCAAACTATATGGATGGAAATGGTGGTGAACAACTGTATTGGTAATGGAATTTGGAGATGCCCCTGTATTGGCTTGGTTTTTTTGGGTTGACTGTTAAAATGCAGAGCTTGTGAATCCCACTTGTGGGATGGACTTGTTGACCTGAAGAGAGAGGGCTAAACTGGGAGGAGCCATGAATTGAAAGAAAGGCTCAAGCCCAGAGAAGGCCAGAAGAAATACTTTTGGGAGAGCAATATCCAGTACTGTGGAGCCAGAGTTGCTGAGAGAAAGTCTGCTGAGGGATTGTTGGAGCTGCCCAGGACTTTTGAGAACTGCCACCCAGAGCTGCTGAGAATGGAGGAGGCATGGCTGTGATGTTGGTATTTTTTTTGTCTGTTTGGATGTTGTTCTGCCAGATTCACCTGCTGGTGAAGGACAGTGCTGCTGTTGTAGAGATCCTGGAACTTTGCTGTTGGTTCAGAAGCCCTGAAGGAGGATTTTCTTGTGGTATGTTTATAGAAATCCTGGAAGAGGGCCTTGCTGATGTTTTCAGGGGTTCTGGAACTGTTCTACAGCCAGAGTGTGACTTGATGAGGACACTAGCTATGGCTTTGTTGAGCCTTGTCTCCCCAGTAACTGAGATTGCTGAGGGCTTGCCTGGAGTGAAGATGAAAGAAGGTCCCTTTATTTGGGTTTTCAATGCTGAGATGATATCTTAACCACGTTGTAACTTAAGGGTGGATGTCCTTTTTTGCTCTCCTGCCCCTTTTGAGAAAGTGCTTCGTGTAAATGTATGGTATTGTAATTCAGTAGTGTCCAGGGGTGGGAAACATTTGGACTTTTTGTGCTCTGTGATTGACTAAATGAATGTACTTTGTTTATGATTGGAAAGTATTCTCCATTTGAGAAGAGACTAAATGAATGTACTGCCCTGGAATGGGCTACTTTGACTACTGATCCAGGAGTGGGATACCTTTGACCTTGGTACTTTGCAATTAAATTGAGAACTTACTTGCTAAATGAATGAGTTACACTGTATTTTAACTTTCTCTCTTCTGTGAATGTTTTGCTGAATAAATGGACTTTGCTATACTGGTAATCTGAACCTAGGAAGTTGCCTTTGCTTGGCATTACAACAACATAAAATGATGCAGAGATAAAGAAGGATGAGGATTAATAAAGGCATCAGATTGGACAAGTAAAACCTCATCAATAATTTTGAAGAGAGTTATTTCAGATGAGTGAGGTGTCAAGGACAATGAAAAGACTGATGACTTTAAAGATTGTGGCATCCTCTGTGGAAATAAGAAAGTTTAGAAAAGGCATGAGTTTTAGAGAAAAATTAATGTTGTAATATCTGCCATATTATCATGCCGTTCATATCTGCTTATACTGTGCAACTCATTCTTTTCTGCTGAAAAAAAGGAAGTGACAGGTATTACTCAATGGCCACTGTCCTGAAAATTAGAGCTTCCCTGGTCAGGTGATGACCTGAGGAGTAGAGTAAGTTGCCAGGTGGGGAAACTTGCCTACACAGCTGTTGTGCCTGGTTAGGTTATAACCATTATAAGGAACCAACAATGAAGCCAGGAAAATGAGAAAAGCTGTAAGGTCTCTTTCAATGTTGACATTTCATGATCCTATGAAAGGGACCTGGAACATGTCCAGAAGCCAAAAGAGTTGGTAAAAGTGGTAGTTTCAAAGAACAAGCAATTTGGAAGACAGTCATGATGGGTGTGAAATGTGGGTGATCTGATAGAAAAAAAGCTTAACATAGATAGAAGAAGGTCAGAATTTGGGGCTACATTTCTTTTTGTGTCACTTTATTTATCTTGATTATTTTGAACTCCCTCTCTACTCAGACTGCTCATTTATTCTGGTTTCTTTCAGCACCTGTCTATTCAACTTTCTTTTGTATTATAGTACGTGTGGATATATTGCTTTATAATGTTCTCATATTGCTTCATTTCTTTGTTTTATTTTGCTTTCCAACTGTTGTTAGCTGCTTTAGGACAAGGATTTATTTTCTTTTATTTTCATATAACATCTAGTATACAGGATGACACATAGTTATTTCTCTAGTGTTATGACCCAAATTAATAATGACTTCTGTGACCCACTCCATTATGTGAGTGTCCTAGTGACTTGAAAATTTCTCTCTGTAGAAGCTAGGTTAAACAATGAACTCCTGGTTGAGACTGGATACATTTATTTCTCATTTTATGATGAAGGTGCCAGTGCAACCTCCAGAATATCACTCAGAACCATTTAAGGATTATTCTCTAAAAACCATGGCCAAAAAATCATCTACATATCATATTTCAAGAAACCATGAATTAAAGCTGCCCAGATTCGAATCAGAACACAAAATAAAAAGAGGGAATATGACAGTCACCTTCTAGACACCAAAATGAAAAGTACAAGAAGGATCATAGCAGACACCTAGAACCTAAAAGAAAAAGTGCTGCAAGAATACAGAAAGAGTTCAGTACCAATGTACTATATTCACTATCACATAAGATCTGGCAGCTATTATCATAAAGAAGAGAAAATTATGGAATACTAAATCACAAAAATGCAAAAGATAAAGGTTTATGACAAATTTTCCCTGAAAGGCTGCTTATAATACTACAGGAAAAAAAAGTGGGTAAATGGAATAAAAAAACTTCCAAGCATTCCTGATGAAAAGACAAAAGCAGAATAGAAACTTTAAATGCACATGCAGGCATCAAGAGAAATCTAGAAAGGTAAATACATTAGAGCAATTTGAAGGGGATACATTATAATGAAGGACCTATATTTTAATAAGCAGAGAAGAAATAATTGTACCATCAGAAGTTTAATGAATTCAAGGGTTACATAAAGAATTAAATGAGATACATAATGTGATTTTGCATGGTTTTGTTATATTTTGATGGTTTTAAGAAGGAAAGGATAAAAGGGAAAAAAGAGTGAACTAGAGAAGAAATTAGGAAACGGGGAAAAACTGATTTTTTATAAATAGGATATTTTATGATAATTATCAAAATAATCTGGCAGGTAGATATAACAGCAAGCACCCTAGTATATCCAGGATGAATGATAGCATAGGTTCTTTGATCTGCTTTTCTAAAGGAAAACAACTCAAAAAAGGTTAGTGATTTTATTTTAATCACACATTTGTATCATTTACTTCATTCAGGGGAAAAAGTCAGCACCCTGAACCTCAGAGAAATTACAAGCAGACAGAAGACACAGGCAGAAAAAATAACGCAATTCAACAGACCAACAGACAGGACTTCTAGCTGTCTGACCATCATATACATACCAGAGAGAGAAGCACTAACAGCTGGGTTTTCAAACAGCTACCCAGAGTCTCTTCTGGCCAAATTACACAACTCTTCCCATAATTGAGCCCCAGAGAAAAACCTCATTTCAGGATACACACACACACACACACACACACACCTCCATGGTTAGAGGACACCAGAGCCTTTGTGACCCACTGCCTAATTACAAAGTAACAAAAAACAAGCCTCCCATAGGCAAGCTTCAAGTGAGGCTCATTAAAGGGCTGGAAAAATCCTCAAATTCCCTAGGCCTATGAAGGGGCAGGGGAGGTCTTTAAATTCCCTTACTATTTTGGTGAATCAATGGAATAGATTAGGTACATAATACATTAAATGACCATAGAAAGTTAATATGTGACAAACTGAAAGATTCAAGCTTTTGGAACAAAAAGAACATTAGAGAAATTATACATGATTCAGTTAGTCATTCCACAGCATTTATTAAGCACTTCCTATGATCCAGTCATCCTGCTAAGTGCTAGGAATACAAATAACAGCAGAAAGAAAGTCCTTGCCTATCTTAAAGGGTTTATATTCTAATGGGGGAATGACACTATATGAAAGAAAGCTGAAAAACACGAGGGAGGAAGTACCAGGTATGGTGGAGGTGGTACTTCTCTGATGATTGCTAAATGGGAAAACAAAGAAGCACTTTTAAAAATTTACCATGTGCTTGTGTGGAAAATATTTCAAAACAAATGCAGAAAAGCAAAAATATTAAACACAATCTTTGTTGATCATAGAGTGATAAAATTAGAATAAAAAGACTTTAAATGAAAAAGTTATAGGAAAAATAATTTCATAGAGAAAATGACAACAATGTGACAGCATATAAACACTTTTGAGATAAAGACAAAACTGTCCTAAGGAGAAGATTTATGTCTATAGACATTTCTATTGAAAAAGAAAGAACAGATAAGTAAATTGGGAATGAAACTAAACAAATTTAGAAAACACTAAAAAAAATCCAACTAAATACAAAAATAGAAATTCTGAAAACTGGAGAGTCAGCATTTTTTTAAATTAAGCTGAATATTCAACTAGAACTATTTTTGAAAAAATAATGAAATACTTAAATGGTTTGCTAATCTGTTTTACCTGTTTACCTTTTTATGTCTCTCTTGAGTCTTGTATTTGTAGATCAAATTTTCCATTGAGCTCTGTTTTGTTCATCAGGAAGGTCTGGAATTCCCTTATTCCATTGAATAACCATCTCCTTGCCTGAAAGATTATGATCAGTGTTGCTGGATCCTTGGTTGTAGTCCAAGCTCTTTTGCCTTACAAAATATCATATTTCAGTCCCTCCAGTCTTTTAACGTAGAAGCTGCTAGGTCCTGTGTGATCCTGACTGTAGTTCCCCAATATTTGAATTGTTTCTTTCTGGCTGCTTGCAGTATTTTTTTCCTTGATCTGATCATTCTGGAATTTTACTACAGCATTTCTTTGAGTTTTCAATTTGGGATCTTTTTCAGGATATAATTGGTGGATTCTTTCAATAACTATTTTACCCTCTTTTTCTAGGATGCTGGGGCAGGTTTCTTTGATAATTTCTTGGAAGATGTTGTCCAGGGTCTTTTTTTTATCCTGGCTTTCTGGTAGACCAATAATTCTTAGATTGTCTCTTCTGGGTCTGTTCTCCAGGTCAGTTGTATTTTTCCAGTGAGATACTTTACATTTTCTTCTAATTTTTCAATCTTCAGATTTTGTTTGACTGATTCTTGATGCCTCATAGAGTCCTTAGCTTCTATTTGGCTGATTCTAATATTTAGAAAATTATTTTCCTCATTTAATTTTTGAAGTTCCTTTTCCATATGTTCAGATTTCCTTTTTAGAGTTTTATTTTCTCCTGTTAGATTTTGAACCTCCCTTCCCATTTCACACATTTTACTTTTTAAGGAGTTGTGTGTTCTTCATTATTTTTTTTTTATTTTGGTATTTGTAATTTTAAAAGAATTGGTCAGTTTATCTTCTACCTATCTAATTTGTCTTCCAAAATCCTTCTTGAGCCCTTCCAAGAAAGCTCTTTGTGCTTGAGAACAGTTCATATTCCCTTTTGAGGTCTCAGATGTGGGTATAGAGTCAATGCTGTGCTCTTTTGAATTTGATTCTTCTTGCAAGCTATAATGGGATACAATTGACCTTGTTTTTCCAATTTCTTTTGTCTCCATTGTGATTGCCTATTTCCTGGCTTTTAAAGTGGATTTCTGCTTTTGGGGTACAGAGGGCTCTGACCCTCACTTCTTATGCTGGGAGCTAGGAGTCTGGTTGCTGACTTTGTGTGCTGTGGCCTCTGGGTGTTTAGACAGGCTAAGACCAGGACTTTGGGCTTTTCCCCAGAGTTACACTGAAGCTCACAGTGTAAGGTGTGGGGGAAGGGTGGTGCAGCCATATCAAGTTTCCACCTCCATACCCCTAGGCTAGAGCTCAGACAGGTTCAGTCTCTGGAGACCAGACTGTGCTGGTTTCTGCAGTTTCCTCTGGTTGTGTGAAGGCATAACTGGGGTTTTGGTGTTAATAAGTGCTGTTCTACCCCCTGGGGTTTGGGAACTCCTGCTGTTCAGCTGATATGGGGCTTGTTGGGACACCTCATAGCTGAGGCACAGCCTCAGTCATGCCCTTTCTCTAAGACTTCCAAGTCAGCTGTTGGTTCCACTCTTTCTGGATTTTACACTGGAGCAATATTCTCTGAGTTTTCAGGGTCAGAGAGGGGGATTAGAGCAGCTAGTATTTACTCTGCCATCTTTGCTCCTGGAAGTTCAAGTAGGTAATTTTTAAATATCCAGGCTGTGGATCAATAGCCGCAAGAATAGCTGCTATCACTGCTGCGGACTCTGCATTTATCTCTTACCCACCTCTGACAGATCCTCTGTCCTTTGGTGAGAGGTCTAGGAATGGCTCCTGAAGTGGGTGAATCAGCTAGCAACTTGATTGTGGCCTGGTCTCAGGTCTACACTGGAGTAACTCCTGCATTCCATGCTTCTTCCCCTCCCAAGTCCTATGTTGCACTTTCCTTGACTCTAAACCTGCCATGCTCTGTCTCCCAGTGTATTCTGCCACCCTAAAATCCATTCAAATTCACTTTTTAGAGGTTATCGACAGAATATACAGAGGAGTTCAAGTGAGTTCCTGCTTTCACTCTGCCATCTTGGCTCTGCCTCCTTTCAGTAGTGTCTGGCTACTCAAAGACTTCTCTTTTAGGTGATGCAGGAAATGTTCAGATCATGGTGTACCAATCTGATTATAAAAGGAGAGAAAAAACCACATCAATATTAAATATGAAAAAAATTACAGCACATGGAATAAAGGGAGTTATTAGAAATGATTTTTCTCAAATATATGATAAAATGATAGCTTAAATTAAATAGATAATTCTTTGCAAAAATATAAAGTACACAGATGAGCAACTTTAAAATAATTAATTAAATAACATACTCATACAAGAAAAATTAATTGAAGGAGCCATAAATGAGCTCCCAAAGGAAATAACAAAATAGGACCAATATGAACTTATAAGTGAAATCTATCAAACTTTAAGCAAACAATTCCATCATTACCCAAATGAACACAAAAAACACAAAAGAGGGATAATCCCAAACTTATTCTATCATCCAAAATATCATTTTAATATATCAACTAGGAAGAAGGCCACAAGGCATAAAGGTAAGGGCACTAGGCTCTGGAGTCAAGAAGAGTTAAGTTTAAATTCTGCCTCAGGATTGCCACCCTGGGCAGTTCACCTAGATTCTTTTTTTTTTAAGTTTTATTGTTGTCTTTCGTTTTTGCACCAGTTATTTCTGAATATGGCACTACCACCACCCCATATACATCCATACACATACTATAAACCCACCTGTGTAATAAAGAAAAACAGCGGAGCAAAATCACAGTGATCACCTCTGACATTCTGCTCCCACCTGTCTTTTTTTTAAAAATTTATTTGCTTATTTACTTTTATTTTACAAGGATCAGTTCCACAATCTCTTGAATTTCAGATTTTCTCCTCTCTCTCTCCCCCTCCCCCGCCCCACCATGGTGGCATGCAATCAAGTATAGGATCTGCAAATACTTTCACATTGGATATTAGTCTGGTTGTATTGAAGGGTTGTAAGCAATGGAGTGAACACTGGGAAAGAGGAAGCAAAACCCAACATGGAAAAGAACAAGAGCATGTAGTTTGTTTCAGTCTCCATTTAAACTTTGTCCTTTCTACATCTTTCTCTGAATGTAGACATCTCCTTCCATCCTGAGACCTTTAGAGCTGTCTTACAACCTTGTGTTGCTGATAAGACTTCAGTTTATCAAAGTTGGTCATCACACATATGTTGTGTCTGTCATTGTGTGCAAATTTCTCCTGTTTCTGCTCTTCTTACTTAGCATCAGTTTGTATAAGCCTCTCCTGGTAAATATGAAGTCCATTTGCTCCTCATTTCTTATAGCACAATAGTATTCCATTACATTCATATAACACAACTTGTTTAGCCATTCCCCAATTGATGGGCATCCCCTTAATTTCCAGTTTTTTTGCCACCACAAAGAGAGCTGCAATAAATATTTTTGTACTTTTTCCACTTCTATGATTACTTTGGGATATAACCCTAGAATACCTAACTTCTTTGTGACTAAGTTTCCTTATCTATAAAATGGATCTGATGGCCTCTAAGGTCTTTCACAGCTCTAAATTTATAATCATATGATTCCAGAGAAAGAACACTAAAGACATATTCCTAATGAATATTGATATAAAATATTGAATAAGCTATTAGCAGAAGCTGCAGTCATGTATTAAAAAGTTTAAATACTCTGATAAAGTTGAATCTATACAAGTAATACATGATTATTTCTATATTGAGAAAACTATAAATATAATAGCATATTAACCACAAATAAAATCATGATTACATTTATGGACAAGGATCTGGGTCTACTATCCCAACCCCAACTGGCAGCAGCCATTTAGGTCTCTGGAGGGTGCCTGGCTACTTCTCCCCTCCAGGTTCTAGGGATATCCTTAAATGTTGATGGGTTGTTTTATACTACTCTTGCTTAGGAGTCTCTCATCCACTGATTATCAGTTGATACCATAATTAATTAGCTTTTATTTAAGGGTATTTACTTGGGTGTTATAGTACGAATGTTTGGTGCAAAAATCTACCTAACTTGGGGCATAGTCTCCTATAAGTACAAACAGAAGCCAGAGGAAAGTGTTCTTAAGTTTAGAGCATATACAGCAAAGGGGATAGGTAACTCAGTTTCTGTAAGTTCTTTTTCTGGAAATTCTTTTGTCCCCTTTATAATATCTTCATGATATTACCCCTAGGCATGGTGTTTTGGCTTGCTGCTGGTCTCCTTGAAGAGTTCTGAAGCTGTTGCTCCTCATTATATATAGTCTGTCTCCAGCTCCTCATGTAGACACTACTATTAGCTACTGCTGATCTAGGGATACTTTTAGGATGTCCATAGGAAGGCTAAAATCATCCATCTTTTCAGTGTTTGCAAAGTCATCCTCCGTTCCATGTTGGGGGGATGGGATGGTAAAGAAAAGATGCTCATTATCACAGCTACTGTTACATATAGTTCTAGAAATGCCAGTCTTAGAAATAAGAAAAGAAAAAGTAATAGAAGAAATAGACATAGGTGGGGGGTGGAGCCAAGATGGTGGTATAGAAGCAGCAAGGTTTTGCAGCTCCCACATAGCCACCTCAAAATACACATAAAATACGACTAAACAAATTTTAGAGCTCCAAAACTCACAAAAATACAGAGAAGACATCTTTTGCTGAAGGCAGCTCAGCAGGTGGGGCTCATCACAGCAAGCTGGGAGCCAAAATCAGCCCACCCTGAAACCACGGCCTGGCCCCAGGGCTCTCAGGAGGAGCTGCAGCTGTAGTCTTCAGGACAGTGGATCAGAGGCAGCTGTGTCAGTTTCCAGATTTATCAAGCCAGAAGAGATAAGGACTAAGTGAAAGATCAGTGGAATTCAGCTAAATTTGAGGGAGAAAAGGAGTCTGGCCAAAAAGCCTCTGGGGCAAGAAAGCAAATAAAGAGGCAGAAGTGACTGCAAATGGCAGCCACCTCCACCCAATTGCTTCAGAGCTCTCAGCCTGCAGACTGCAGGGGGGCCAAGCAATTGTTCAGAGGCCAAGTTCTCTTTCACTGAGCGGCCTAGATCCAGATTGTAGTCTTGGGTGGTGGTCCTGCGGTGTGTTTTCAGTGAGCCAAAGCTGGTGGGGGTGGCAACAACCCCTTAATAGCTCTTGCAGCTGTGAAAACCCCAGCGACTTGGGATAGAGCTTTCCCCTCTGGAAGCAGAGTTCCACAGAGCCAAAAACACAAATAATTTACTGGCATCATGAGTAGTAAAAGGAAGCAAAGTTAGAACAGTAACTGAACTCTAGAATCCTTTTTTTCAGGACAAAAAGGATCAAAGTATGGAATGGGAGGAAGCAACACAGTCAGAACTCCCACACCAAATGCTTACAAGAAACATGAAGATTGTCTACAAGTCATAGATCAGCTTAAAAAGGACTTTTGAAAACCAAACATGAAAAGTGGAGGAAAAATTGGGAAGAGAAATGAGAAAGATGCAGGAAAGAGTCAACAATCTGACTGAAGAGAATAACACTTTAAAAAACAGATTAACTCAAATGGAAAAAGAGGCCTAAAAAGCCAATGAGGAGAAGAATGCTTTAAAAAGTTGAATTTGCCACCTAGAAAAAGAATCTCTAAAGCATTCTGAACAGAATAATTCCTTGAGAATTAGAGTGGAACAAATGGAAGCAAATGACTTTATGAGAAATCAAGATACTATTAAACATATCCAAACAAATGAAAAAATAGAAGGCAATGTGAAATATCTCCTAAAAAAAACTACTGATCTGGAAAATAGATCCAGGAGAGACAATTTAAAAATTATTGGACTACCTGAAAACCATGATAAAAAAAACTTAGAAAGCATCCTCCAAGAAATTATCAAGGAAAATTGCCCTGCTTTTTTAGAACCAGAGGGCTGATTAGAACTTGAAAGAATTCACGAATCACTTAGTTGAAAAGATCCCCAAAAGAAAACTCCTAGAGACGTTATAGCCGGGTTCTAGAGTCCCCAGATCAAGGAGAAAATATTATGCACTGCCAAGAGGAAGCAATTTGAATACTGTGGAAATACAATTAGGATAGCCCAGGATATGGCAGCTTCTACATTGAGGGGCTGAAGGGCCTGGAATATGATATTCTGGAGATCAAGGGAGCTAGGATTAAAACCAAGAATCACCTACCCAGCAAAACTGAGAATAATGTTCCCAGGGAAAATATGGTCATTCACTGAGGTGGAGGACTTTCAAGCATTCTTGCTGAAAAATCCAGAACCAAAGAGAAAATTTGACATTCAAACACAAGAAGCATGAGAAGGTAAATATAGGGAAGAAGTTATAAGGAACTTATTAAAGTTCAACTATTTATATGCCAATATGGAAAAAGAAAACAATAATAGTAACTTATGAAACTTTTCTCAGTATGAGGATAGGTGAAGGAAATACAAATGTGTATATATATATATATATATATATAAATATATATATATATATATATATATATATATATATATACATACACATATGTCTATATAGGAGGGTATATATATGCATAAGAATACATATCTGAGTATGTGTGTATATGAGTTCATAGAAGGCACAGGATCAGTTGAACAGGAAGGGGTGATGCTTTAAAAGGTGAAATTCTGAGATGGGAGAGGATTAGAATGAGAGGAGACAGGGAGAGACAGAAATAGACATAGGCGAAGAAGGAATAAAATTACAGCTTTTTTGTAGATGATATGATGGTATACATAGAGAATTGTGGAGATTCAAATAAAAATTAATTGAAGCAACTTAAACGAAGACACAGGCTATAAGCCAAACCCACACAAACCATCAGCTTTTCTGTACATTAACAATGAAACCAGTCAGAAAATGATAGAAAGATAAATTTTATTTAAAATAACTGTAAAACACAAGAATTATGAAATGTTTGGGAGTGCACCTGCCAAGCCATACAAGTAAATGATATGAATACAATGACAAAATGCTCTTTACAGAAATAAAGATACACTTAAATAAGTGGAAAGACTTTAATTTTTCACAGTTTGGCAATACCTATATAATAAAATGACCACATTACCTATATTAATTTATAATAAACTGCTAAAGGTTTAGAGAGCTAGAAAAATAATAATATAAATCATATGGAGAAACAAAAGTTTGAAAACCTTATGATAAGTAATACAAACAAGTGGGAAAGAATGGGGCAAAGCAGTACAAGATAGCCGATTATACTACAATATATGATGATGATGATGATGATGATGACGATAGGCAGACAGATAGATGATACAGATGTAGAATTTAGTAAACACTTATGATGTTCCAGGAATTATGCAAAGCAATGAGGATACAGATAAAAATACAAAGAAAAAATATAATCCTTACACTCAGAGAATTTAAATTCTAGTGAGGGAATATAGCACATGAAGGAGGAACTAGAGAGCAAAGTACCCATGTGGCATCAAGGAAAAAGGTAGTAAACCCTTTGCCATTGAGAAGTTGGTGAATTGAGGAGATGGAGGAACTGGAAATGAAGTGAACATGTCTTGTGCCCTCATGAAATGACTGTTTGAGTCAAGAACTTCCCAGACAGGAAAGAGAGCCTCAGGACAGAGATATCTCTAGGGTAAGAGGGTTTCTGGGGAGAAGAGAGGAGGTGGAAAACACTAGAGAGCAAAACATGAAGACAGGAGTAATTATGAAGCTATAATCATGAAAACTATTTGATATTAGTTAAAAAATAGAAAAGTTGGTTAGTGAAAGAAATTATTTACACAAGAAAAATTCATAAGCAAATTAACCACTGCTAGAGAAACTCAAATATCTGAACTACAGAAATAGGAGCTCATTTTTGTACCATAAAAATAGGAATGTAATCTAATGGAAATTAAGTTTAGACCAACATTCCGTAATCACTTCCTTACCTTGATTTAAAAAGTCACTTTATAAAGTAGAGGAGCAAAGAATGATATACCTTTCCCAAAATTAGATGTAGGAATGTTTTTTGAATCAAAGAAAATAAGTAATTTTTATTACATATAATTGAAAAGTTTTTGCATAAACAAAATCATTGCAGTTAAAATTATATGGGCAAAAATAAGTCTTTATAAGAATGCCTCTGATAAAGAAAACTCTCTTTTGAGTTTGATGTATTTGACATGGTGTCAAATACTCTATATGTTCAGCCCTCTTTGTCCATTTTGGATATGAATGTTGTTCATCTGATTCCCACCCCCTTCCAACCCATCCTTCTATTGTAATCTTCTATGTATGTATGTGTGTATGTATGTATGTATATATGTATGTATCTCTCTCCATTTATCTTTTTAGGAGACTAGGTGTAATGGTAATTAATGTGATTTTGAAGACCCTTTTTGTTATGTCAAGTAAGCAGGTACTTAGCCCTTAGCCTTTGTGAAAGAGACTGAAGATATGAACTCTCTCCTGTTCCTGACATAACAGGAAGGGTTTGGCCTAAACAGGAAATGGGAGCTATGTATTTGTTTATATAAGAAAAGCCTGAGAGAGGCAGAATCAGAATTTTTCTTCTGGTGGGCTCCTGGTGGAGGAAGCAGAATTTTCTCCTGACAAGCTACTTGTGGAAAAAGCAGAATTGTCTCCTGACAAGCTATTGTATTCTGAAACCAGGAAGGAGGGGGAGAGAGAGAGAGAGAGAGAAAGAGAGAGAGAGAGAGAGAGAGAGAGAGAGAGAGAGAGAGTTTCTCTCCCAGCATCTGGAAGCTGGGCTGCTACAGGGGACTGAGAACTGAGAACTGAGTTGGAGTTTTCTTGAGACCAGAATCTGGTGAAGGCTGAAGTTGTTCATGAGAGGGCTGCCTGGAAGGCCAAAGTTGTTGAAGATGCCTGGAAGGCTGAGATTTCCTCTGGGTCCTAAGGTGAGGTGAACTGCTGGAAGACTGAAAATGCATGACCAGGATGCTAATACTTTGCTTGTTTATGACTTGATTGATCCTTGATTTCCCTGAAATAGAAGTTGTGAAAGTTTTGATATGTGCTGGACCCTGTGAACTTCAATGTGTAGCAGGAACTGCCCAGGGGACTGGACAAGGACCTGGGAGCTGTCTGCCCCTGAATCCAGGTGACTGTTTGGTGGATTCAGGTAGGAGCTGGGACCGTGGAAGGGCATCCAGGGAATCTGAGAGACCAACCTGAGTCAAGATAAAGAAAAGGCCTCTCCTTGGATATTGAATGTGGTAATGAAATTGAAGTTTATTAGAGACCAAGGGGTGAAGGGTTTGGGTAATTTTCTAATGATTGTTTTTAGTGATTAAGGATACTTACTGACTGATTGCTAGATAAATGACTGACTAAATTAACCTATGATTGCCCCATGAGTGGAAGAGTGACTCTTTTATTTTGAGATGACTGAATGAGTAAGGAGGCAAACCTCCTTAGGGATACCAGATGATTATTCTTTTCTTTATTCTAAATATTTGTTCTAAATATTTCACCACTTTGGTGAAAACTACATGGCCATTTTAATGACAAGCTGTTGGGAACACCATATTGTGATTTCCTGTGATAAGATGTAATGTTGTGAAATCTGTATTGTGATTTGTTGTGAATGTTTGCCTTGATTTGTTATGGAATAAATGGAGTGTTCATTATAATGTGTAATCAGAATCTTAAAAGCTGTTCACAGTAGCATTCTTTTGAGAAGCTGCTTGTGCATGGCATTATACTAGGTCACCCAACTACCTGTAATGCCATACATGGGCAGCTTTCAAGAAGAATGGCTTCTGTGAACAGATTTTAAGGTTCTGATTACACAGTATAGTAAACGCTCCATTTATTCCGTTACAAATCAAAGGAAAACATTCAAAGAAAATCAAGGCGCAACATTCACAATATTCACAATATAATATTCACAACAGCTTATCATCAAAATGGCCACATAGTTTTCATTCAAGTGGTCACAATAGCTTTCAAAAAAGAGCAATCATCTGGTATCCCTAAGGAGGTTTGCCTCATTGCTCAGTCATTCAGTCATCTCACAGTACCATAGTCAGTCTTCCACTATGGGACAAGTAGGTTAACTCAATCAATCCCTTATTTAGCAATCTGTTACTAAGTATATTAATCACTAAGTACAATCATTAGAAAGTACACAAACCCTCCCCCCCTCCCCCAGGTCACTAGTAAATCACAATTTTATCACAGCATATGATACCCAAGGAGAGGTCTTTTCTTCATCTTGACCTGAGGCAAGTTCTCAGCAATCTCTGTTCCTGGAGAGACAAAGCTTAACAAAGCCACAACATACATTGCCAGTGTACTCATCAATTCACTCTCTGTCTGCAGAACAGTCTCAGGACTCCTGAAAACATAATCAAGACCCTCCTCCAGGATTTCTGCAAATGTACAACAAAAAAACCCTTCTTCAGGGCTTCTGAGTCAACAGCAAGGTTCTAGGACCTTTGAAACAATAGCACTGTCCTTCCCCAGCATAGGAATTTGGCAAAACAACATCAAAACAGACAGAAAGAATACTGGCCACACAGTCATGCTTCCTCAGTCCTCCAGAAATTTGGCTAACCCTAGGTCCCAGAAGAAATCTTTGCTAGCTCCTGAAATCAAAATCACTCCTCCCAGGTTTTCAGAATCAAAATCATTTTCTCCAGCCTACGGGGGCTTTCCTCTTCAGCCTTCCTGGAAGCAGCAACTTCAACCTCCACCTGATTCTGGTCTCAAGAAATTCTGACTGTGCCTCTCTGGGGCTTTTCTTATATAAACACAGAATTATCTTCCTGTTTCAGCCAACCCCTTCCTGTTATGTTAGCTACAGGAGACAAGTGTTCATACCTTCTGTTTCCCCAACAGTGGTTTTATCAGTTACAAACTGCTAAATACCAATTCCTCAGATAAATTTACCACCCTAGGTTTTTCTGGAATCTTGGGTTTATACTTTAAAATTCCCACATAAATTTTTTCATCAGAAATGTGTGAAAATCTTCTATTCTCTTAAAACTATATTTTTTCTTCTATAGGATTATACTCAACTTTACAGGGCGAGTTAGCTTTTTGGAATATTGTATTCCAATATTTTCTTTGTAGTTTTTGTTCAGTCATTTTTTTAGATCCTGATGAAGATGAATCCAGGCCTGGCACTATATCCAATAGACAATCTAGCTGCCCCAATATCTCCTTTATCTCCTCATGTTTTGCTGACAGGTTGTTCCTTATTACTTAAATTACTTTTTGGCAGTTTGTAGAATTTTTTTTTTGAACTAGGAATTCTGGATTTTGGCTACAATATTCCCAGTACTTTTACTTATGGGACTTCTTTTGGAGATGATGGGTAGGTTCTATCTTTGCTTTGACTGGTTCTAATTCATCTAGGCAGTTTTCATTTACAATTTCTTGGAATGTGTCTAGGCTTTTTTTTTATCATGGTTTTCAGGGAGTCCATTAATTACTAAGTTGTTTCTCTTTAATGTTTTCTGGGTCAGTGTAATGGGAATCTGAAGCTCTTTCCTGCCCCTGGACCCTTTGCTTAAGTGACTTGGAGAATGTTCCCTGATTTGGTGGTTATGTGGAGCCGTGGCAAGAGGCTAGTTTTTGGGGAATGGCCACACTTTGTTACTTTATAATTGGACAGTGGTTCAAGAGGGGTGACCCAGGAGAAGCCTATATATACACACCCTGATGTGAGACTTTGCTTTGGGGCTCACTTTGAGAAGAGTTGTGTGATTTGACCAGATGAGACTCTGGGAAGCCATTGGGCCCCCTGGCTTTGAAAAACCCAGATGCTGATGCTTTCCTCTCTGGTAACTTGAATGGGTATAGATGTGTTGGTCAGATGTTTGGAAGCCCATCTGCAGATCTGTTTCTTGGTCTGTTTGTAACTTATGCCTGTAACTTGTGCTTGTATTCTCTGGAGTTCAGGGTGCTGACTTTTCCCCCTGAACTAGGTAAATGATATGTTTGTTTGATTCAAGAAAGATTGTTAACCCATCTTGAGTTGATTTCCTTTAGAAAAGCAGATCTAAAAACCTGTGCTAGCAGCTACCCTGGGTATGCTAGGGTGCTTGCTGATACAGTCAGTTTCTTTTTTATATGATAGATCTTAGTTTTTCTTATATATTTTCAATATTTTAATTTTGTTCTAATATTTGCTATTCTCTTATAGAGTCTCTGATTTCTGATTTCTATTTAGGCAATTCTAGTTTTCATTTTTAGTTCACTTTCTGAGTAATGTTTGCCAGATTTTTCTAAGCTATTTATTCTCTTAGCCACTCTTTCTTCCAGGAATTTTATTTATTTATTCATTCATTCACCTATTTATTTATTTATTTTTAGTTTGCAACATTCATCTCCACAAGATTTTGAGTTCCAAATTTTCTCCCCATCTCTCCCCTACCACCACCCCAAGAAGGCAAGCATATTGATTACTCCTTCCCCCAGTCTGCCCTCTCTTCTATCCCCCCTGTTCCCACCTTATCCCCTTACCCCAAACTTTCTTGTAGGGCAAGTGAGATTTCTATACCCCGTTGCCCATATGCCTTATTTTCTGGTTGCATGTAAAAACAATTTTTAACACTTGTTTTTAGAACTTGGAGTTCCATATTCTCCTCCTTCTTCCCTCCTTACTGATCCCCATTGAGAAGACAGGCAATTCAATATAGATTATACATGTGTAGTTATGCAAACATTTCCATAGTAGTCATATTGTGAAATGCTAACTATATTTCCCTCCATCCTATCTTGCTTCCCATTTACTTTTTTTTTCTCCTTTGACCCTGTCCATTTTCAAAAGCACTTGCTTCTGAGTACCCCCTTCCCTAATCTGCTTTCCCTTCTATCATCCTCCTCTCTTATCCTCTTCCCTTCCACTTTCCTGTAGGGTAAGATGTTGGACTGAATGTGCATGTTATTGCCTCCTTAAGCCAAATCCAATGAGAATAAAGTTGACTCATTACTTTTAACCACCCTACTCTTCCCCTCCATTGCAAGAACTTTTTTCTTTCCTCTTTTATGTGAGATAATTTACTCTATTGTAAAGCCAAGCATGAGCAGCTTTCCAGAGTATTGCTTCTGTGAACAGCTTCAAGGTATGGATTACATAGTATAGTGAACTCTCTATTTATTCAGTAACAAATTAAGGCAAAATATTCACAGAAATCAAAGTACAGCATTCACAATGTGATAACTTAACAACTTATCACTAAAATGGCCATATAAATTTCATCAAAGTGGTCACATAGTTTTAAACAAAAGATAACATTCATTTATTAAATGCTTCATTTAGTAAGTCCTTAACTCAATCATCCTTAAGGAGGCAAGCCTCTTTAATTGACACAAAATCCTCCACCCCTAGGTCACATTGTCAATCTCTTCAATCAAAAAGTACACAGTAAGTCATGAGTTTCTCGGTTTGCATTAAATACCCAAGGAGAGGTCTTATCTTCTTGATGCGAGGCAGGCTCTCAGTTTCAGTGGTTCCTCTTCCATGTTCCTAGCTCCTGTCCAAATCTATCCAACTGCCACCTTGGTTCAAAGGCAGACAGCTCTCAATTCTTTGTCCAGCTTCTTGTGCAGTTCCTGTTCATATTGAAGCTCATTGTGTCTTCTCCACCTCAAGTCCTTCATAGTCTCTGTTCCTGGAAACACAAGGCTTAACAAAGTCACAATAAAATTCATCCACATTGCTGGCATCCTCATCAATTCACTTTCTGCTTGTGAAATAAACATAGACCCAACAACAATGTCTGAGGAATCAACATAAATCATAAGTATAGTCCTAGAACTTCTGAAATCATCAGCAAGACCTTCCTCCAGGATTTCTGTAAACATACAACAAGAAAATTCTCTTTCAGGGCTTCTTAACCAAAACCAAGGTTCCAGGGCTTCTGTAACAACAACACCATTCTTCATCAGCGGATGAATCTGACAAAGCAACATAATAACAGACAGACAAAGTACCAACACCACAGCCATGTCTCCTCCCAGTTCTCCTTTCTTCTCATTTCTCATTTCTTCTCAATTCTCAGGTCAACATTCAGTTCTCATTTCTTTCTCATTTCTTTTCAGTTCTCAATTCTCTCTCTTCAGCAGTAGCAGCCCAGCCTCCAGATGTTTACTCCTGGAAGTTCTGGCCTCTCTCAGCTTGGGCTTTTCCTTGTATTAGCTCCTCCCTGTTCTTCCCCTTCCTGTTATGTCAACAAGGCCATACCACTGTGGGATTCACTAGTTCTGGGCCTTGGTACTTGACTTGAAACTAAGTGCTGAGTTCCTGTTTGATTGCAAATACAAGGGGCAGGGAAGATCTTCAAATTCCATTACCATTACACCTATTCTTTCTCTCTCTTTCTCTTTCTCCCAATATATTCCTCTCTCATCTCTTAATTTTCTTTTTTAGACATGATCCCTTCACATTCAACTCACCTTGTACCCTCTGTCTATGTAGACATGTACACACATATACACGTACATACATATATACATACACACATATGTGTATATGTATATTTGTATATACACACACAAACACACACAGACACACAGACACAGACACAGACACACACACAGACACACAGAAACACACATATGTATATACACACACATTACTTTAAACTTTCCTAATACTGAGAAAATTCTCATGAATAACAAATATCATCTTTTGATGTAGGATTGTAAATAGTTCAACTTTAATTAGTTCCTTATGATTTCTCTTTCCTGTTTACCTTTTCGTGCTTCTCTTGATTCTTGTATTTGAAAGCCAAATTTTCTGTTCATCTCTGGTCTTTTCATCAAGAATGCTTGAAAGTCCTTTATTTCAATGAATTTCTACATTTTCTCCTGAAGTATTGTACTCACTTTTCCTGGTAAGTGATTCTTGATTTTAATTCTACTTCCTTTGACCTCCAGAATATCATGTTCCAAGCCCTTAGATACTTTAATGTAGAAGCTTCTAAATATTGTGTTATCCTGATTGTATTTCCTCAATACTCAAATTGTTTCTTGGCAGCTTGTAATATTTTCTCCTTGACCTGAGAATTCTGGAATTTAGCTATAATATTCCCAGGAGTTTTCTTTTATGGATCTTTTTCAAGAGGCAATTGATGGATTCTTTCAATGTGTATTTTACCCTTTGGTTCTAGAATATGAGGGCAGTTTTTCTTGATAATTTCTTGAAAGGTGATATTGAGACTCTTTTTTTATCATGACTTTCATGTAGTCTAGTAATTATCTCTCCTGGATCTATTTTTCATGTCAGTGGTTTTTTTCAGTGAGCTTTTTCACGTTGCCTTCTATTTTTTTCATTTTTGGGGGATATGTTTTATACTATCTTGATTTATCATAAAGTCATTAATTTCCATTTGCTCCATTCTAATTTTGAAGAAATTATTTTCTTCACTGAGTTTTTGGACTTCCTTTTCCATTTGGCCAATTCTGCTGTTTAAGGCATTCTTCACCTTATTGACTTGTACCTCTTTTGCCATTTGAGTTAATCTATTTTTTTGGATGTTATTTTCTTCAGTATTTTTTGTGGTCTCCTTTAGCAAGCTGTTGACTTGTTTTTCATGGTTTCCTAATATCACTCTTATTTCTCTTCCCAATTTTTCTTCTACCTTTGTTACTTGTTTTTCAGCATCTGTTTTTGACCTCCTCTGTAGCTTGTGATTAATTCATATTTTTCTTGGAGGCTTTTGATGCAGGGCTATTGACTTTGTTGTCTTCTTCTGGTTCTATTTTGATCCTCTTTGCCACCAATGAAAGATTCTATAATGTGATTTCTTTTCCTCTGTTTTCTCATTTTACCAGCCAATTACTTGACTTTTGAGCTCTTTGCCACAGTAGAAATCTGCTTCCAGGTTGGAGTGTACTGTGCCCCAAATTTCTGGGGTTTTATGCATCTGTTCTCATAGTTAATCCTAGGTACCTGCCTCAGAACTGTGATGAGTACTCCTTCTCCACAGTCATCACAAGTTCTGCCATGACAATACTCCTCCTCACCCCAGGACAGTCACCCAAGACTGTGACCAAGATCCTAGAAAGGCAAAGCAAGAGAATCCTGCCTCAGCACTGGCAAAGAGATTCCAGCAATTGCCCTCTGATTAATCCCTTTGTTCCTCCACCTTCTGTGACCCTGGAGCTTTGGAAGAAGCTACCACTGCTGCTGCTGCTGCTATCATCACCACCACCACCCAGGAGGGAGGTTACTAGACCATGCTCTTCTCTCACTCCATTCCAACAGAGTTTCCCCACTGATATTTTACTTTCTCTTTGGTGTTTGTAGGTTGAGAAGTCTGGAAACCACCACAGCTTCCAGTGATTCAGTCCTCTGAGGTCTGCTCCAGCCAAGTCTGTGCTGTTGGTCTTTAACTATGCAGCCCACATGGGTCTGTGCTCTGCTCCAAGTCTGGTTGTGATAAACCCTTCCTCTAGGCTTTCCAGGGTGACTTCAGCGGGACATATATTTAACTGTGTCATTTTGTAGATTCTGTAGCTCTAAAATTTCTTTTGAGTAATTTTTTGAAGCATTGGAGGTGATTGGCTGATGAGCTAAAGCAAATTCTTGCTTTTCCTCTGCCATCTTGGCTCTGATGCCCCCACAGTTTTATTTTTTTTAAGAATCTTTTGCTTCATTTCTTCTAGGTATTCATGTAGTCTTCACAGAAAAATCAATACTTTTCTTTGAGTCTCAGCTTACAATTGTCGTGGCATTTGTTCCAGGGTCAGGAACCACATCTTCTTGGGCTTTTGGGTGGAGCTATTAGCCTCTCTTCACCTAGCTCTGGGTCTCCTATGTTCCTAGATTATTCTCTACCTCCAAGTGCTAAAATCCTATTGTTCTTCGAGAGTATTCAGATCCTCTGCTATCTCAAGACAGGGTCTCAGGGACTTCAGAGCCCATAGGTCTGTTTCACCTAACTGTTAGTGTTATGGTAACACAATTACCATTGCCTATTGCAGCTGTAGCTTCTTGTTCTTCAAATGTGTTTTCTGACCAACTGACCATCTTGTTTCTTTTTCAAGGAACCCCTTCACTCTTGCCTTTCAGACACAAAATCCTACAGGGTTCATGTGGTCTTTGCAGTCCCAGCTGGGAGACAACTTATACTATCTCTGGCTTTGCTGGTTTGTTCCCTTTCCTATTGCCCTCAGGTGTCTGGTTGATCTCCTGTGAACTTCTAGAGAGGAAGAATTCACTAACTCCAATTTCTTATTAGATTTATTGGTCACTGTTTGGCCTGGTGCAGACTTCAAGGTTTTGGTGGAGAAGGTATGGAACAGTGAGTAATCTGCCTCCAGTACAGGCAACCATCCTTTTCAGAAGTCCATAGTTAAAACTTCTAATGATATTTCGCAACCAGATTAAATTAGCATTTTGAAAGATTATTCACTAAGCAGGTATAGTGAAGACAATTATTACACAACTTTTCCAAACCAAATATTATTCTCCCCTTCTACACACAAAGGGAGAGTAGACTTGAAATTATAGTAAAGAGAGAACATAAATAGAGAATATGTTGGCATAGGGGTAAGTCAAAACTCCAGGTTTCTGAAAATATTTTTTTTCCTTCATGGAATCTTCAAGCTGTTCCATACAAGTATTGCTTTCTTTGGAGCACTGAGGATAAGTGACCTTCTAGAGTCCTGAATCTTTGTTCACCTTGTGTCTGCTGCTCTGGTGAAACCTATGATTCCTTAAGATCTTTAAGCCTTTCAGAGTTTACAGGGTCATAAACTGGATAACCCCTTTCTGTGTACTTGGTTTCTGTCTCTATTTTAGTTGGAAGCTCTGTCTAACCTGAGTATAATCTATCTGTCTGTTAACATAGTAAAGGGGAAGAGGGAAAGAGAGACAGAGATACTCTTTCTTCCATCAAGAATGATCCCCCTCTCAAACTTCTGGTATCCTTAGCTCTTGAATTTGACCTCTTCTCCTGCTGGCTTTGAACTAGCTTGCTAATTTTATTTTGAGCCAAAAATGTCACTTGATCTTTGTCAACAAATGACAACATTTTTACTGAGATGAGAGAAGTTAGCTAATGGAAATGAACTGTGTAAATTGTGTGTGTGTGTGTGTGTATGTGTGTATAAAAGATTTGAGCATATTTGTAGGCAGTAGGGAAGTAACCAAAAGACAGGGAGAGATGGAAGATAAGTGGGAAGGCAGAGACTATGGAATAGATAGTCTGCTGGAGAAGATAAGATAGAAAGGGACAACTTCTACATATATGTAGAGAGGTTCACTTTGTAAAGGGAAGGGCCACCTCTTCACATAAGACAGGGGTACAGCAAAAGGAATCTGGATGATATGAAATGAGGAGGAAGTAAGAAAAGGAGGCTCCCCTGTGAATGACCTCAATTTTTTAAATAAATGAGAAGGCATGTTTCTCAGCTGAGGGGGGTCAGGGGAACCATAGGACATTTGGAGAGGTATGCAAATATTTGAAAGAGTCTTTGTTCTAAGAATAGTGAACTATTTTGGGAGGTATAAAAGGATTTCCATGCCATAATGAGGGCCCAGTTGAGGTTATGTTGCATAAATTTGTAGATTAGTAGATTTTATGATTTTCCCCCAGCTTTATTCAGCTGCATTTGTGTAGGAACAAAGTTAATGGATAGTGGGAATGATCCAAGGCTGAAGTTTGTTAGGGCAAGTTGAGTGATATAAGAAGGGGCCAAGAGATTCAAGAAAAGAGGAAAAGATAGAATTGAGCTGGCTCACTAAAGAGTCAAGATGGAGAAGGGAAGACACTGTAGCTAATACAGGCAAGATGGCCTAAGAAAGAATTGAGGGACTGGAGGTTACAGTGAGGATGAAGAACAGGATCTGAAGTTCCAAACCTAAGGGAAATTTGCTATGGGAACAGATTAAGAAGAGATAAGGGAATTTCAGAGTTCCTGTACATAGAAGTGTGCATTTGTGGGTGATGCCAAGATCAGTAATAAGCCCATCTTTGCATATGACTGAGGTGGGGGAGGGAGGAGTAGGTCAAGTGATGGGAGTAGCTTGAGGAATTTAGGTTATTTAAGGAAATATCAAAATGCATGTTCAAATCCCCTAGTATAGCAGTAGATGGTAAAGAAAGAAGGATAGCTCTTTAATTGTTTTTTCTTTTTTAACTTTGAACTTAGCAAACAAAGCAACCATTTCCACATGAATAAGAGAACAGAGAATTGAACCGTAATTCCCTATTACATACAGCTTCTTTTTCTTTTGAAATATTGAATACATTCAACATGTAATTTTCAAAGTAATTCTTCTCAACTGTGATTATTTTTTTACCTTTTTCCTGTTCTTCCTAGCAAGCGAGATAATATTTGTAAAATGCTTAACAGAGTGCCTGGCATTTGGTAGGCACTTAATAAATGCTTGTTCCCTTCCGCATTTCTGTACATTTTTTTAAAAAGCATGTAAATTTTGTTTTATCCCAGATTTTTTCAATTAACAAGCATTGGATAAAATGCCAGGCCTGGAGTTAAGAAGACCTGAGTTCAAATCTTGTCTCAGATATTTAGTAGCTCTGGGACTCTGGGCAAGTCACTTAACTCTTTTTGCCTCAGTTTCCTCTCTTGTAAAATGAGCTGGAGAAGGAAATGGCAAACCAGTTCAGTATCTTTGCCAAGAAAAGCCCAAGGGGGTCACAATGAGTTGGAAATGTGTGAAAAGACTTAAACAGCAACACATTTTCTCTCACTCACTCCTACTTTTCTTTAATAGAACAACCACAAGAAAATCTTGAATATATATATATATATTCAATATAATATATATTTGTATATATGTGTGTATATATATGTATACATATATACATGCACACAAATATGCTTAGTTAAGAAAAAAATCTTATATTTGCCTTGACCAAAATGTGTTTCTCAATATACATCTTCAGTCTATCATCTCTGTGTCAGGAAGGGAAGCTTGCATCACCATTGGTCTTCAGGAATTGTGGTTGATCATTGTATTGATGAGAATTCTTATGTGTTCAAAAATTGTTTGCCGTAACAATCTTGTTCTTGTATAAATTTTTCATGTGATTCTGTTCATTTTCACTCTGAATCAGTTCAAACAAGTCTTACCAAGTTTCTCTGAAACTATTTCTTTTGTCATTTTATGTGATACAATTTTGTTCTCTTCATATATAATATAATATATAATTCATTCATTCTTAAACTGACAGATACCTGTTAGTTTCCAGTTCTTTGCTGCTACAAAAAAATATCCAGCCTCAGATATTTAGTAGCTGTGGAGACCCTGGAAAAGTCATTTAACCTTGTTTCACTCAGTTCTTTGTTAAATGAGCTGGAGAGGGAAATGGCAAATCACTCCACTATCTTTGCCGAGAAAACTCATGAAGGTCTGGTGAGCTTAATTCTTCCATGTGTGATTAAGAGGATAGTGAAGCATAACGATGAAGTCTTGTGATGACTGATGAGACGAACACTGATGATCCAGGAGGCCCAGAGACAGAGCTAAGCTTGAATTCACAAAGGTGGCTATTTCCCTCCCTGGGCCCTTTTATCTTTTCCTTTCTAGTAGCAAGAAAGGAAAGAACTGCTGAAAGTCACCGATGGAGGATAGAGGGAAAGTAGTATTCCTACCCAGCTCCACACCTTCCATGTGATTATGAACTCATAACCCTTTTGTTTCTTTTGTGTTTATTTTTCTTAATCTTAGAATGTTTTGAGAGGGGAGTACCCAGGCCACAGGAGGAGATCCAACAAAGTCATCAAAGATCCAGCTGGCAACTAGATTTGGTAGTAGCAGTAACAAAGTCTGATGAGGAGCCGGCACAACAGTTTAATGCTTTGCTTGGCCCATGCTTGCAGCGAACTGACCTGCCTTCCAAGATACCTCACCTAGAAAGGATCCAACCCCACTGGGCAAAGGAACAGCTTGTCAGTCTTCAATGTAGCCTCCTGAATTGGACTTGGAAAGAGACTGCTTAAAGGGAAAAAAAGGACTCTTAGGGTCGAGTCATTATATATACCTCAAACCTCAAAATCAGGTATTCTTTATATACCTGATAACATTTGTCCTGTAGTTTTGAACCTACTCCCTCCCCTAAGGAGTAAATAAAGAGCTCTCTCACCTGTCAATTTTTGGGTAATATTTTTATAACTTCAGTCTCTGATGCATTTTCTCAGGAAATATTCTTTTATAAAAGTGAATTGATGTTAATTGGTGGATTGACACTGGGTGGAGCGAGCATACTAGATGGGAGCCCATAATGGTATTAGAAACTCCAGACTCAGGGTTATGACTAGAATTTTGAGGGGACACAACTCTTCTTCTGGAACCTAATCTACTAGACTAATACAGGATAGGAGAATTAGCCCGTGCTACATTTTTATTTATAAATGAAGAACTAAATCAAAAGAGGAAATTGAGGTAAATGAATAGACATTTTAGTTTATAGCCCCCATACTGTTCCTTGGGCAATTTTAAATCCTTTATAAACAAATTCTTTTTTAACAATCAAATCAACCAATAAACATTGCTAGGCACTGTGCTGGCTGCTAGAGGTATAAAGACAAAGATGAAATAATTCCTTCTTCCAAAGAGTTTACCTTCAATTGTGGCAAACAACATATTCATATGTTAAGTATACACAAAATAATTAAACAGAAATTTGGAGGAGAGGCACTAGTAGCTGGAAAGACTATTTAATATTGGGATATCATTCAGCTCCATATTTCCTAAAAAAGAAAATGTTTTGGGGCCACCATGATCTGAGATGATATGACCAATGTACCTATTCAAAGTATTAGAATTGCAAATATGCTTTCTACCATAAATTGAATCAAGGAAATAATGCTGGTAGTCTGTACAATCAACACCATATTTCTTTTTTGGCTATGACAACTCATAAACAACAAGGTATAGAAGAGGCTGAGATCTGTGCTGCTGGAGAGAGAGATGACCTCAATAACATTGCTATCATTGATGTAGCACTTGAAAGTTTGCAAAGGACTTTTCAATGTATTATTTGAGCCACTCAAAAGTTCTTTGAGGTAAGTGTTATTATTATTCCCATTTTACAGATAAGGAAACAGAATGCCCACACAAATTAAATTGTAGAATGTTGAATGTAGAATGCTAAGCTTTGAATCCCAGATGTGCCGCATAGTAACAGTGGCACTCTTAGTCCTCATTTCTTCATGTATAAAATGTCATTGGTTTTTTTGAGTGGTTTTTTCAATCGTGTCTGACTTTTTGAGACACCATTTGGGAAAGATACAAGATTGGTTTTGCCATTTCCTCCAGGTCATTTTACATATGAACAAACCGAAGCAACAAGGGTTAAATGACTTGCCCAGAGAAACACATGTAGTACGTGCCTGAAGTCAGATTTGAACTCACAAAAATGAATCTTCCTGTATAAAATGGAGGCGTTGAATCAGACCATCTCTAAGACATCTTTTATTAGAAGCTAGTAAATCAACTACTATGTCCAGCTAAGGTTTCTTCTGAATTATTTAAGACAGTTGGCAGGAAAGCTTTCTGGGATCTTATGCAATATTTTTCCTCCTCTAGAAGCATGGAGACTTGAGAAATGTATTCTCACTGGATTGGGAGAGAGGAAAAGATGATACTTCGTTCAGGACTATTGAAATATTGTGCATATCTGATGACTCATGTAGCCATCCAGTTCTGCCTGAGATCAATCTGTGGGACAATAAAACCAGGCAAGGCTGGCCCTGAGGCTTCAGGGTGGCTGCATTTCAAACCAGAAACAGGGAAGGTTTTCATGTATATTTTCAGTTATTTTCATATTTCATCCCTTTAGAATACTGGAATTTAACTTGCCAGAGATCATTGCATGCATTTTGTCCTCATTTTAATCAAAGAGATCTTTCAACTCTTTTTATTTGGTCAAAAAAGTTTTTAGGTCTAGGATGCTGCTAGTTTTTTGTTCTGTTACGCTTCCTACCCACCTACCTAACCATTCTCCACAAGTGTGAACAATCTATATGCTATGCAATTTAAATGTGTGCTATCTTCATTTACCCAGTGGACTTCAAAATAAGCCCTACCTTGTCGGCATACTAAAGTGAATTGAAATGGATATAAGCAGGATTTCTAAGAAGCACTCCACCAGTCCAACCTGCTCTGCACTAAGATTTCATTCTTGCTGTTCTACTCACCTATAAGCAGGAACCTTGGTATAAGAGTTCATGCAGGTTTCATTATTTAAATATTATGATAGAAGCCACGCCTACAATGATCCTTGCTAGCAATCTAGCTATGTCTATTTCATTTCACAATTATCTGTTTCTTATCTCAATGAGAAGAAAAGCAGTTAACTCCCTTTTAATTGTGTTTGAACTGTGTGAGCTACAGAACATCAATACCACACTCCCTCTTTCCTCACCAAATGCAAGGTTTTTCAAGTTATCCCTCACAGATGTCAGCAGACATCAGAGTTACTGAAAAGCAGCACTTCATGCTTTACATGAATATTCATCTGACCCTAGAAACTTGTCACTGGGGACAAAGCAAACAATCCCCAGTTACAACTAACGAAAAGGTGCTTTAAAGTGGATGGACCAGCTTATGTGGTCATAATAGGCAGCTACTGCCTGCGTGTCTTCCAGCCTCACAGAGAACTTCCTCTTTCTCTGCTTTTTTTCCCCTTTCTACTTTTTTTTTCTCATACTGAACTTCTAATTAAATTTAACAGTTTCAAGAGTTTAAACTGCATACCTTTTTAATTGTGCCCTACTTTGTATTGGCGGATGCACAAGTCTGAAAATGGATATTACAGCATTTTATGATATAATATCACCCTAATTGGTGCTTCATAGGCCGTGGCTGAATTCTTTTCAATTAAGCTCTAAAATACAGTAACTGTTTCTCTCTGCAAATGCTGGAAAGCCATTCATAAGAGAGGACTGGTATTGCACAATTCCAAAGTACCTTAATGTGTCAAAAATGTTTTGTGAAGAAAGCAACACTGTAAATGCAATCACCTACATTGGTGTTCCCATTGTTAACTGGTAGTGAAAGTATTGCTAATTGTCCTGCATTTTAGCTGGGTTTTTAAAGCATTATGTAGTAAGTACACCGAAGGGTCAATTTGTGAAGTGAAATACTTAGCATGCAAAGCGTAATACAAGATGCTGTGTAATACTTGACCTCTCAGCATAATAAATGTAGCAGGGAAATGCTGTGCATTCAGTATTGGCTGAATAGAGCCTTCGCAGTGGAACAAAACCAGAAAATGTTCTCTTCATTCCTTTTTTTTCTACTAAGCGAAAATTATTCTTTATAATGGCCATTGCAGCAATTAGCTGGCATTTGGTAGAATAAATGTGCAGAAATAGCAATTTCTTATTTTAAATGAGATTTTGTATGGAGCCTGCAAATTACTTGAGGTATATGAATAATTGCGCCTTCACTTTATCATACAGAATAGGGTGTGGGTGGGTATAAAGATTTCCTATTTGCAGTTAAATGTTTAGACATTTTATTATTTTAATTTCACTCACAGTCTGCCTAGATTGACCCTGCTTTTCCATTGATCATTTCATGTATGCCGGGAAGCAAGTGTGCAGATGATGGGAGACTTCCAATTAGTGCACTCTGCTTTTTATGAATGTGCCATGTAATCAGGTTTCCTCTGGAGACTACTGCAGTGTTTGGAGTTTGGACTTCAAAATCATTACAATTTAACAATCTGCATGGGGTTATCAATATCCGTTTTAGGCAAATACCATTGGAAAACTATTTAGGTTTTTATCTAAAATTTTAGTCTTATCAGAATGCACCTTCATGTTCCTACTCTGTTTCTCTAGTCTGAAGTAGGGTAGTTTTCCCTGCAAATACTTCACTTGATGACATCAGTGTCTTTGCAATTAATTATAAAGTGAATGAGTTAAGTGAAACTGAAATTATGAAATCTATGGAGTGATTTTCAGGTTTAGAACATGCAATGAACTTGCTTAGTCACTGAGAATTTAGGTTGCAGTTCAGAATTGGAAGTAAAATCCAGCAGAGAGAATTGAGAAATACAAATATTTTTATTAAGAAATAAGATAATGTTTTAGCCAAAACTTTGTTGTGAAATGCTTATTTTATTTTTGCAAGTCACCAAGGAGGGAGAAAAAACCCATGCATGCATTATGAGAAATAATGCTCTGGCAAAGAGGAACTTAAGATTTGTCTTTCTGCATCAGGTGACAAGAATAAAACCATCCCCATAGTTCCAAATGCTTCTCTTCATTTGGCCAATACATTAAACATTTTAAGTCTTCTTTAAAAAAACATTTGTATTTATTAATTCTGCTTTGGAATTTTGTCAGAAATGTTTTGTTTTCCTTTTTCCTTTCTCTAGGAAATTATTTGGTTCAAGAATGACTCTTATCTTTGAAATGATGAGTGATTCTTTTTTTTAAGTGACTGAGCAGCATGATCCATATTATTCCTAATTTTTCCTAAGATCTGAAAGTACTTCAAAATAAATTACCTTTCCCTAAATAATTTTTTCTATGATTACATAGAAATTTGTTATTTGTTTATTTGTTATACTTATTGTGAATAATATTTGTTATACTTAATGTGAATAAAGATGCCCTTTAAACAAACAGAATGTCTTTTCCATCAAATAAAAACTTTTGCTTTTAAATCAGCTAAACCCTACTATGACTAAACTAATTCATGATAAGAGCTGTTGTCACCTAACCAACTCCTCTTCTTTTCTGCTGTACACTCCCCTCAAGCCAGCCCTATCCCTGAAAAAAAAACAGCAAGAAAAAAAACCAGAATTATCTATTATACAGATAAAACATTTGTTTAACATATCTTGTGTGTTAGGATGGGCAGCTAGGTGGGTCAGTGGGAGGATGCTGTACTTGTAGTCAGGAAGCACAACTTAAAATAGCTATTGTGACTCTGGGAAAACCTCTTAACCTCACTCAATTTCAGTTTCTTCATTAGTAAAAATGAGATACTGTGAATAGCATATGTTTCACAGCATTGCAAGAGGATCAAAGAGGGTAACATATAGAAAGCATTTTATAAATCTTAAAGTGCTATAAAAGTACAAGCAATTATTATGTGCCCCTGAGAAATAGGCAGAAACATCCCAGAGTGGAAATGCCCTGGGTAAGGCTTTGGAACATTGCTTCTCCATCCTTAGCTAATGGTCTTACCCCAGATATCTAACAAGTTGTTCTACTACTAGTGGTCAGGGCACAAAATTATTTTTCATTGACATTCATAAACATTTTCTGTTCTATATAAAGTTCAAGTCAATTTAACAAACTTTTATTGAGTGTTTACTATGTGTAAAACAATGTGCTGGGAGGTATATTACCAAAAAATGAAGTTATCATAACTTTAATTTCCTTTCTTCTTCCCTTTCCTCCCTTCCTCTTTCCCTCCTTCCTTCCTTCCTTCCTTCCTCCCTTCCTTCTTTCCTTCCTTCCTTCCTCCCTTCCTCAATTCCTTCCTTCTTTCCTTCCTCTCTTCCTTCTTTCCTTCCTCCCTGCCTTCCTCCCTCTCTTCCTTCCTTCCTTCCTTAATTCCTTCCTTCTTTCCTCCCCTCCCTCCTTCCCTCCTTCCCTCCCTCCTTCCTTCCTTCCCTCCTTCCCTCCCTCCTTCCTTCCTTCCCTCCTTCCCTCCCTCCTTCCTTCCTTCCTTCCTTCTTTTCTTCCTTCCTTCCTTCCTTCCTTCCTTCCTTCCTTCCTTCCTTTCTACTTGCTGTCCTGTCTTTCTTTTACTCTTGCTTCTCTCCTTTCCTCACCCACGCAGTCCCCATAGTACACACATTTGGTGGCAAAACCCAACTTTTTCCTGAAATCAAACATAAGAAATGATTTGTCCTATAAGTACTTTGGGTAACCTAGTGGTCAGTCTATAAATACAATTTTGAAAGATAGCACTGGTGTTTAAAAGGACATTTTTGAACAAACTCCCTACAAAAGCATCTCGTATTATAGTATCCAGGTACTTTTGCTTTTGAATGCTCTAAATTAATATGGGGTTAGAATTTAGGAAAACTAGATGAAAAGGCAGTTAATATTCCCTTATAATTCTCCCTTTCAGATAAAAATTTAATTAGGAAAGCCTTGATCAGGTACTGTATAAAATGAATCAATAATGTGATTTTTTTAAAGTAAACGTGCAAAGTACTACACATATATGTTGCTAACATCTTCCTATCACTTCACCTCTACTCAGTTTTTTTCTATAATTTTAATATCTACTTATGGGAAGCTGTTGAGCCAGGCATGTCTATTGCCAAATTCACAACTTCCCAAACAATTCAGAAGGGAGTTGATTACTTGATCTGTGTCTAAATAAAGAGTAGGTGAAGAATATAGAAGACATTCTTACTCTATGTCAACCTGTGGAAGGTGGTTTACTGCAGTCTTATACTGTCTTCACACATGATGCTAAGTCAGCTTCATGAAAATTCCCCAGTAATATGAAATTACTGTTGGCTTGAAATGTCTTTCTTCTGTTTGCTTACATATCATAAACCTGTATATACTTTTCCCAGTCCATGCCTTATGGCATAATAAAGTGCATCAGCAATATTTGGGAACCACTTTAATGGAAATTTTTCTACTTTATAGAAAAGTGAAATAGGTGTACTTATATGGTCATGGGATCTTTCTAGAAACAATATTTGCTGGAATTTTTCCTTAAAAATTCTTTATAGAGAGGTAACCTATTGTAGTAGAAAGATAATTAGGTTTGTAATAATGGAATAATAGGATTTAGAACTGTGAATGACTGTAGATATGATCTAAGCCAACACTGTCATTTTATGGAAGAGGAGACTAAGACCCAGAAAGGTGAACTGATTTGCCCAAGTCATACAGGTAGTGAGTACAGGACTCAGGATTTGAATAGGGATCCTCCACAGGGCCAGAAGATCAGTACGTGAGCCCCAGTTCTGCTACTTACTGGTTGTATGAACTTGAACAAGTCATGCCTTCTCTGAGACTCAATTTCATCACTACAAAATGGGGGTGATAGTGGTTGCAGCTCCTACTTTGTACAATTGTTATAATACTGTATTAATGGCAAGGCAACATGCAAATGTGAATGATTATTTTTAATATAAAAATTTTAAAGTATGAAATTATGTATAGAATGAGTATGACAGGATGTGACATCTCTGGAAGTTACTGTGATAACAGATAAGACCGGGAAAAGCAGGTACTAAAACAGCATTCCTAAATTCATTTTGTGCCATATACATTATGAAGAAAGTGCCCAGTCTGGTGCCATTATAGGAAATCTTACTTATACTTACTCCCCATCTCCCCCCATCCCATTACTGCCCTAATTATCAGAATAAAGTGAACTAATGACAAAATCCATCATCAAAGAGCCAATAAACAGCCAAGTACAGTGAATGAGGCAAAAAGCGTATATACTTCTGACGTACCACATCTTAATGCAGGGTCCTATGGAAAGAGTACAGTACAAGTAAGAGGCTTTTCCTGTTCAGTGATTTGGAATTAAACACGCTAATTTGAGGTCTTTTTCAAGTATTTTATTTAACTACTTTGGCCTTTAATTCCTTTATATTGCATCATTTAATGTAATGTTATTTATATATAAAGCATCTTATGCTTATTAACCAATGTGCAAAAATCTAAAGTACAGATTTTATGTAATGGGCTAATTACAGGACTTTAAAGCCACCTACTGAGTTTTGCTAAGCTTAACAACAGGTTCACTGAACTGGATAAATTTATTCAAACTTGTGGAAATGAACCCCATTCTATGTACAACCGTACTGGGAAAACACACAAATTATACCTCAATACCAGTTTAATGGGTCAAACAGTGAACCTGAATACTGAACTTATCTACATCTTGAAATAGTAGAGAAGTGAGAGGGCCTGTGGTAAGAAAGGGAAGTGCCCATTCAAGGGAGTTTCTCCATGTTTGTAAATAAGGGCAAAAAATAATAATACATAGGCAATAAGGAGAAAGTTTTACACACTTGGGAAATAGAGGTGATCTGCTAACTTTTCATGACTAGCGATGAAACCTTGGCAAACAGAATTCAGGCACCATTATTTATTTCATGTTTCCTGTTGAGAATGAATCTCTTTTCTTATGTCAGGTTTTGAGGGGTACGGGAAAGGGAAAAGTGCTATAGATTGCTGAGTCCTAGAAATAAAACTATAGATCAATATGTAGTTGAATTAATCAGTCTCCAAATTAGCTTTTTGTTAGAGTTATTGTTTGATAATAACAGAGGAATGTGTTCCTCTCGAATCATTCTGAAGATCTCTGAGGACTTCCTGCTTAAGTGAACCTGTGGAAAGTTATAGTGGATCAGCTGAAAGAAAAGAGCCTACCCTCTAGGGATGTCTCTATCAATGGAACTGATAAATCCTAGTAAATATGCCCTTTTATTTAAAATTAATTGATAATTGATAATAATTGATAGAAACATATCCCCCAAATTCTATTAATTGGGTTAAATGTTCATATATATGAGTCTTAAATGAATCAAAGCACCTTTTATTCCTTGATAAATTCACAACAGGT
This sequence comes from Pseudocheirus occidentalis, assembly GCA_028646575.1. Lineage (NCBI taxonomy): Eukaryota > Metazoa > Chordata > Mammalia > Diprotodontia > Pseudocheiridae > Pseudocheirus > Pseudocheirus occidentalis. The sequence continues at coordinate 206,825,799 of CM053598.1, forward strand.
GTTCTATTTTGTCACATATGGTAAAAATGTCCTTATTGAGCTTTCAAGATTCTTCTTCGCATAATATTTGACGTAAACTATGCACAATCTATCCCATGACTGACACTGAAGTATTTATACTCACCTCTTTGGGGCAATGCTACCATGAGGTGTGGGACTGAAATGAAACTGAGGGTGAGCTTCACAATGTTCACAGCAAGGATCACTAAAATAATAATAATGATTGCAAGATTTTTCTAGGAATCAAGGCATGATACAAACCAATCTTACCAAGACTCTCGGACCAAGGAATAAAAATTTAAATATGAAACACCAAAATTTAACACATGATTGAAACACACTAAATGGTGTAGCATTGAAAACATTTGAGATAATTAATCAATGCTGTGTTTGTACATATCATTAAATATATTATACTCAGTTTAGATTTGATTTCTATACTCCTTTTATAAAAAGTTAAAAGAAAATACATTTGAATTCATGCTGATACTGAAAACATGCTACTAGCTCCTAGTTTCTTAGATTTCAAATCGTTTCCATTAACAAACAGCTATTTGCCCTCTAATAAAATATGTCATTATGCTTTATTCACATTGCACAAAAGAATCACTGAAAAATCGCCCCAATGATGGCCAATAATTATACATTTTGCTCCTGTGCTAGCAATGAAGAAATCTGTTCGTTGGAGAAAGCAGGTGCTGGGGCATCGTGCTAATAGTCAATGTGTGCCATGGTAATTAGCCACTGCGATTGCTAAAATTAACAATTAGCTAACATGCAATTCTCTTTTTTGCAGGCTGCAGTTTACTTTGTATAATCCTTGCATGTTCTTAGTAATTATTCTGACAGCTTATTATTTTTATTTTTTCTGGTTTGAACACAGCTTTAACATTTGAATTGGGCTACCCAAATGTTCAACAGGCATGAGTAAAACAACTGCTTGACTAGGCATTTTTCTGAGCTGCACATTTAGTTTGATTTCTAACTTTTCATTGTTCAGGATGATACGATTCCTTCATAGCCTGAGAACTACCATTGTCTTCTAAGTCAGCATCTTTTCTCCACGTCTGTAAGTGCAAAAGAAAGCATTCTGAAGCATTTCCTGCCAGCCCAGTAACAATCGAGGCTCTGAACATTCTGAGAACCATCTTTGTGGATATTCTCCATGTTATCTCCATGAAGAATCACAGTCCATTTGGGGAAAGCACCTTTATTTTTCTTTCCATATTTTCTACCTGTAAGACCATATGCGACTTTTAGTAATGCACAGACAATTCCTTTTCACTTGGAAAGGTTTACAATTTTCACTGCAGAATTAAAAGAATTTAGCCTCCTGTATGGATTATATGTGTGTATGTGAGTGTCTATATGTGTACATGTATGTATGTGTATGCATGTGTGTAGATGTGTTTAGAAACCGGGGTAATACTGTTAAGGGTTTTGTGTTGTTTTTCTTTCTTTCTTTTTTTTTTTTTTTGTTATGGCTCATGTGCTTCTGGAGGTAGCGAGTTAGGGAGAAGAAGGTAAGCAATTTGTTTCTTGGTAGAGGTGAATGTACAGAAAACATTCCAAGCAACCAAGGTAAATTATGATAATAAACTTACCAAAGCATTGTGAAAAAAACAACAAAAAAATATCATTAGACTAAGAGAATTATGCCTTTCCCTAGTTGGGAAATTATTACATGTTTAGATTCAGGAAAATGGATCATTAAGAGGCAGGAAGGTAAATTTCCTGGTTTCTATGTTCAATAGATTGCTGTGGCTTTCAGTGCTAGGGACCTTAACTGACACAGAACCTGTGTGGACCAGGCTTTGTCTTTCTCACTCTCTTGGTTTGAGAGGTAATTTATTCTCTGTGGTACCTATGAGAGTGCTGGGCTTGCCCTCCATAAAAGCTGTCATCATGTGTACCTGGTTTATTATAATGTTGGATAGTATCATACTGTGCTTAATGTTGGAATGAGTCATAGGGATTGCTGTCCACTAAAATCTCGAACCACTTCCAAGAAACATCAACCATTAAAGCTTTTAATTCTTAAATGCAGTAAACACTAAAGTGAAAATCTGTATTCCTGAGGAGAAGTATAGTTTTTTTCAGTTTGTTTTGCGTGGCTGTGATAGTGTGTGTGCTCACAAGGTTAAGACTGGCTTCACAGAAACACCTTTGAAACTGGTAGGAAGATTCCGGAAAACCTGGGCTCATGAAATGAGTGATAGCTGCTTAAAACTGTGCAGGGCCAACTTCTTAAGGAGAATCAGGTAAGATTGGAGGGTCACACCTGAGAGGTAACAGACCATAATAGCATACTCTAGTTCTTTTATCTGAGAGTCAAGAGAGGAAAAGGCAGAGTATACTAGGCAGATGAGAGAAAAACATTCTAAAAACTAAGATTCTAGAATTTAGGGTTATAGAGAATCTTAACTGAAGAATTATTCGGGTTGTGGTCATGAAGACAAGTGGATGAGAATGGATTTTTTACTGGCAGGAAAATGAATCAGACAAATTATTGTTTTTCTTATTATTATTTACATAATTGAAAGTATAAAAGCTCAATTATGAGGTGACATATTGAAAAAATAATTTGCTTTATAAAAGATAGTTCCTTAAGTGGTGAACTACCCAATACATTTAAAATGAGATTAAATTTACCAAAATTTGATTTAAATATATATAGCCTTTTGAGAGTTTATTTGCTGTATGACACACACCAAAGTTGTAGTCCTTTTGAGAAATATTAGACTGAGAGAACTTTGGAGAATTTAAGAAAAAAAATTGAACTTTAAAAATGGCTAGTTTTGTTAAAATCTAGCAACTCAAAGCTCGGAAAGTTAGATAGGTGGACAGAGGAGAGGAGCAGTTTGGGACCTTAAAGGGGTCACCTAAGTTTACAGAGATGACCATAGTGTCTGAGGAAATTTAAGGTAATAGTTTTAATCTGGGCAACAGATAATGGCACAGATTCAGGCATAGCAAGTTTAAAAAAAATCTGAGGGAACATATCTCAGTTTGGAAAAAATTCTCCATAGGATTTTGATATTTCAGAAAAAACAAACAGGTTTTTCATTTTCTCTTTGTTATTATTTTAAGATTTATTTAAGTAATCTTCACTCATAAAGCACTTTGTAATTAAAAAAATATTGCTGCTATCCAAACTACCAGGTCATTAATCATTATTGTTCCTGTCTTATAGATGAAGAATCTAAAATATTGACCGACTGAACAAATAATTCATTGGTTTGGGATCATAGATTCAGATCTGGCAAATATGGCATTTGAATCCTTAACTCTGATGTTTTGCACTCTGGGTCACCTCATTTCTCACACTAGAGCAATAAGGACCAGTATTTGGGATTCAAATGTATAGTAGGACACCACACTGGTTCTTGGGATATTTGAGATTTCAGGGCACAGACACATGATGGAAGATTCAAGAATGTAGGCTCTGAGCCTCAAAGGTTCATACAGAATCAACAAAATGCTACTTTGTTGAGGGGAGGAAAGGTGAACAATAAAAAGTGAATATAAAAAGAAAAAGTATGGTAGTAAAAGGAATAACCAAGCGAAGAGAGAAGAAAGGTAGACCGCTATTTTTGAAGACCGGTAAATTGAAATAGAAATATGCTATTCTAGCAGAAGTATTCAACATGCTTAGCTTTAACATGAAACAGAGTGTGAAGCAGATGTTTTATTTTAAATCCATAAGCAGAAAGAGTTTTGTAGAGAACTTAAAATAATATGAATACCCAAGCCAGAACATGTATTTCTGTTCTGCCCCTATCCGCTACTCTAGAGTTACATTATCCCATTCTCAAAACTAAAATTATTAACCTTACACACCAATTAGAATCTCTACTCTAAAAATATTCAAAGGTTATATGATGCATATATTTAAGATTTTTCAAAGAAAGCATCATAGATGCATCTAATTTCAGATGAATAATAACTACAGCAGTGGATGCGGTCAATCAAAAAGCAGTTATGAAGAAGGGGTGCAGAGCCAGAGGATCAGGGGAAATATTAAAAGCACTTTTACAAAAAAAGTGGAAATTAGTCTGAGATTTTTTCTGTGGCATTAACCTCATGCTCTAGACTAAACATTAATAATAATAGCTCATATTTATGATGTTCTTTGCTTACAACAGCTCAGGAAATTGATAAAAGTATTATTATTCACTCTTAAAATTCTAATTAATTTGTACATGAAGGAATTGAGGTTTATAGAGGTTAAGACACTTGTTTATGACCCCAGACTTAAGACTACACACTAAACCAGTGGTTCTCAAGCTTCCTAATGCCATGACCCTTTAATACAATTCCTCATGTTGTGGTGACCCCCAACCATAAAATTATTTTCGTTGCTACTTCATAACTGTAATTTTGCTACTGCTATGAATCGTAAAGTAAATATCTGATATGCAGGATTTATTTTCATTGTTACAAATTGAACATAACCCACAGGTTGAGAATCACTGCTGGATCCAAATCTAGGACTCCTCCCATTGTATCATGTTGCTTTTCATATAATTAGATGTCTCTAAAGTCTCTAGGTTCTCCTTCTTATTTGGGGTCATTACCACAGAACATCCCAGGAACTTGTTGACCTTCAGTCTAAGACTGGTTCAGGTCTCTATTCAGAAGATTCTTTTCAGTTTCTGCATCAGTTCAGTGACCATTTATTTTTACTACATTATCCTTGTTTCCATGATAGTCGCATTTTCAGAAAACTGGAATCCACAAGAGGGGAAGCTAAAAAGGTAGTCTAACTCCCTCAGACATTTGTTGACATATCATAAAGTTAGTGTCTAGTGCAACAAGACCTTTGGTTCCAACCAATAGCCTCATGAGAACCTTCACGTCTCTAAGATCACCCTGCATATAGCACTTAGAGTCATTGAGTCCCTGTATTTTCAGTATGGAAATGATTGGTTTATTCTGTGACACAAATTTATAAATAATATTGGTTGTAATGTATACCAGGATCATATCAGCAATGCAAATGAAGACACTGAGGAAGTCAGCATAATATGACTTGTTTCTGGTGTAAATAGGATATGATATTTGCACTAGATGGTGTGAACAAGATTTTAACACTGTAAGTTTAATTGGGAAAGCAAAAAGTCAATATATCCTTAGTTTCTTTCTATCTGCTCATATAACCAGCACACCTCACCCAGACTAACATCCTTTTTCAAAACTCTTCCCACATGTAATAGTAATGTAATTTGATCCCTTTATTTTGGCAAAAGGGACTTATCACTTAGTAATTAATCAAGCCTCTGTTAAAGAAACAGAAGGTATGAACCCCTATTTCTGACTTAACAGGAAGGGGTTGGCTAAAACAGGAAGGAGCTAATGCCATGTGTGTATATAAGGAAAAGCCCCTACTGGGTCAGACAGATCTTCTTGGAGGAAGCTTCATGGAGGCAGAAGCTGCTGCTTCCAGGGAGACTGAAAAGGAAAGACCCCCCCAGGCTGGAGAGAACAATTTTGATTTGGGGAACCTGGGTGAAGTGATTTTAATTCTGGGAACCAACTGGAGCTTCTGCTAAGGAGCTGCTGAGTCTGAGGGCCAGCCAGAGCTTCTGGGAGCTGCTGAAGATGCGCAAGGGCCAGCTGGAGCTTCCCCAGACTCAGGAAGCATGACTGTGATGATGGTACTTTGCATGAGCCTGTTTGTGGCTTTGTTAAGCCTTAACTTCCCAGGAACAGAGATTGTGAAGGATTTAAGGTGGACTGGACACTGTGATCTTCAGCATGGAACAAGAAGTACTCAGAGAGCTGGACAAAGACCTGGGAGCTATCTGCCTTTGAACCTAAGTGACAGTTTGGTGAATCCAGGTAGAACTGTGGAAGGGGATCCAGGGAATCTGAGAGACCACCCTGAGTCAAGCTGAAAGAAGACTTTACTTGGATACTGTGTACTGACTGAGAAATTGTAATTTACTAGTGACATAGGGGTGGAGGGCTTGTCTATTTTCTGATGATTGAATAGTGAATGATGACTGAATAGTAATTCATTTGTAACTTGCTGTACCCCATGAGTGGAGAACTTTGACTATTGTACTTTGCGTCCCTTAAGGATGATTGAATGATTGAGTTGATTAAATGATTGAGTGACTAAATGAATGTATTTTGTTCAAAACTTTGTGACCACTGAGGTGAAAACAATGTGGCCATTTTAGTGATAAATTGTTGTGAATACTGTATTTTGATTTTCTGTGATAAGTTGTAACATTGCAAATACTGTACCTTGATTTCTGTGAATGTTTTTCTCTGATTTGTTACTGAATAGAGTGTTCAGTATACTATGTAATCAGAACCTTGAAAGCTGTTCACAGCAGCCATCCTCTGGAAAGCTGCTCATGCTTGGCTTTAGACCACTTTGATTCATTTACTACACAATTACTAAAGTGATATTCCTAAAGCACAAGTTTGACCATGTCAAAAAGTTTCAATGACTCTTTAATGCTCCTAGGATAGAGTATGCAGCCATGTGCTTGACATTTAAACCCTTTCATGTGGCTTCTAGATGGCATAGTGGATAGACCTGTGGCCCAGAGTCAGGAACACCTGAATTCAAATTCAGCCTCAGACGCTTACTAACTGTATGACTCTGGTCAAGTCACTTCTTAATTTCTCTTTGCCTCAATTTCCTCAACTGTAAAAAAGTGCTAATAATTGTAATTAACCCACAAAGTTGTCATGAGGATCAAATGAAATAATAATTGCAAAGTCCTTAGCATTGTGCCTGGAATGTATATAATATAATATAATATAATATAATATAATATGATATAATATGATATGATATGATATGATATGATATGATATGATATGATATGATATGATATGATAT
>CM053598.1:206833157-206855503 GCA_028646575.1 Pseudocheirus occidentalis
ATATGATATGATATGATATGATATGATATGATATGATATGATATGATATAAAGGATACGATACGATATGATACGATACGATATGATATGATATGATATGTGATATGATATGATATATTAATATTATATCAATATAATATAATTAATATAATAGAAAGGGGCTTAATAAATATTTGTTCTCTTCCCCTCCATTTCATATTCTAACTCCAGATGATCCTTTCAGATTTATTATAAATTCCTCCCCTTTGGTCTGCCCACCCTCACAAAGGATATTTTTCTCCTCACCATACATTTACATAGACTGTCTACCATCGCTAAGATGTACTCATTCAATGTTGACTGTTACAATTTCTTCTTTCTTTCCTCCAGTACTCAAATTGTCACTTCTGACACAAAGCCTTTAATGATCTCCCCAGTTATTAGTGCCTCTCCCCTCATCCAAAATGGACTTGTTTTTCCTTAGTGTATTTGTATTTAGTTTTTGTTGTTATTGTTGTTGTTGTTGTTGTTGTTGTTGTTGTTTTTGCAAACATTTTGTTTTCTCCCAATAGAATATAAGCTACTTGAAGGCACGGACTATTTGTTTTTATCTTTGTTTCCCCAAGATCTAACATAATGCTTAGCTCATAGGTGGCTCTTGCAGGATCATAGATTTAGAGTAGGAAGGGACTTTAGAAGTTATGGAAGCTAACCAATCTAATAATGTTTTAATATAAGGAAACTGAGGCCCAGTGAGGTTAAGTGATTTGCTAAGGATCACAAAGCTAGAAAGTGTCAGAGTGAGATTCAAACCTAGACTTTCCTGAATCTAAGTTCAACTTTCTATCCACTATCACTATCTCACTTAAAAAAAACCACACACACAAGTATTTGATTTATTGAGTGTGTGTGTTAACACATATCTATGTGATTCCAAGTGTTACTCTTTATATCATGGAACCTCTATTGTCTTTCTCAAGTGGTGCTCAGTCAAAAGTATTCAAGCCCTGAGCAGAACTATAACTATGGTGAGGCGAGGCGAGGCAACTGGCACTTCTTCACAGAGTGATGAAATGGGGATAGTGGAGAACACACTGCCTCTTCTCCTTGGTCATCTACCCCACTGTCCTTGTAACTTATTATTGTCCACCAGGCTACTTTGACAAAACTATCCCCACTTCATTATGGGACCCTGGACCACCACTGCTAGGTTTTCAGAACTAACTTCTACCACCACTATAGCATTCTTTTTCTCCTCTTTCTTCCCCTTCCCCTTCTTCTTCTTCTTCTTCTTCCCCTTCCCCTTCTTCTTCTTCTTCTTCTTCTTCTTCTTCTTCTTCTCCTCCTTCATCATCATCATCATCATCATCATCATCATCATCATCATCATCATTGCCCCTTCACCTTTTTCTGCTGTTTAAGAGCTTAGGGATATTGGCCATGTCATAAGGGCATAAAATGAACCTCCTATAGGAAAAGCTGCCCCTCCAACTGGGGCTACTATACCTTGGGTAGATTGGACTCTGTTGTTCCTTGCCCCTGCTCCAAATCTATCCCCCTTTCTCCACTCAATTGAATTTACCTCATACAAGAATTACTACTTATGGTCCTGAACATGTCATTTTTTAATCTGAGCAGAATCTAATTTATATCAACTTTCTATATCTTTTATAACTTCTTTAAAACATTGGGCAAATGGAGTATTTTATTAAGATGTTCTAACAGTTTCATAGACATCCAATTTAAAATCTTATGAATGTTTCTATACTGGTACAACAGCTGATAAGAGAATGATTTGTGACACACAAAGTTATAATCTGAATTTATGAACTATTATTAAAATGTATATATGCTGACTAATGATCTTAATGAGGAGAAATAGCTGAAGCATAAAATGTGTAATGCTTATAAAAAGACCTCAGACAATAGAAAGTAGAGCAATTTAGAAGTACTTGTCAGTGCTACTGCTGTGATATGAGCAGTGATCCAGCTTCTATCAGTTAAAAGCAAAGCTTTTCATATGTGAGTAATTTCTCTATTTTCTTAACTGAAATTAAATACTTTGCTATAATCCTCTTTTCAGCAGAGTTCAAAACATAAATAACCTACTGATGCCACTTGTTATAAACCAAGAGGAAATACCTTTACGGAGGAAATAATTCTGAGTTATCAGCTGTGCTTAGGAGGATTTGCTGGAGATTCGATAATTCAGACTTCACTTGGATAAAACTTCTGCTAAGGAGCTGAGTTTAATGAGAATATTGCTTGAGGAAAACTGTGACTGGGCCAACTTGGTATCATCATTTCAAATTCCAAATGGGAAGCCTGGGCTACTAAAGAGAATGTGGAAGTTTAAATTTGTTGTTGATCTGTGGCATGGAGAGAAGTAATAAAATAGCAACACTTTCATTTTATATAAAGGGCTCTTCATCTAAGGGGCCTTTAGAATGTAGTACTCCAGACATCCCTATGAGGTACAGAGCAAACATTATATAGATCAGAGATCTCAGCATAGATAGATTACATAACTGGCCTAAGGTCACACAGGAAGCTATGGGATCAGAACCTACAATACTCCAGTCTCCAGACTCCTGGATCCAAGTTCAAGTACCAGCCAACATCTACACAAAAGCAAGGCTGTAATGCATGGAGGGAGAGACTACTGTCTGGAAATGCCTGGCTTGGATGTTTGCTTTCTTAACAACACAGCCAGCTTGCCCTATCAAGACATTTCAGGGAATAGACTGAATTTGTCTATTCATTGCCAGGGAAGGAAGGTTTCTAGCTGATTTATTTGATTGCTCTCCTGTAGACTGCTGAGAGAAGAATTCCTGTAGTTTCTGACGTGTAACCAAAACCTGCCAACTGACACCAAAGGTACTTTCAATTCTCTATAAAGGAAAACTGAGGGAGGTTAAAAAAAAAGGAACAAAGAAAGGGATTTTTCAGAACAGTGACTGAAATAAGTCAGAATAATGTCAGAGATGCAATGATGACACTGGTAATAGCGATGATGACAATGATGGTAACAGCTAAAGCTTCCTTTGTGCCTTGTCTACACGTGAACCTTATGACCCCAGGAGGTAAGTGCCTCATCCCCATTTTGCTGATGAAGAAACAGACTGGTTAATGCTAACTGACTTCTCCCACAGCCACAAGATTAGAAAATGTTGGAGAAAGGTTGAGAATTCAAGTGTACCCAGGCTCAAATTCTGGATAGAAAACATCACATAACATGGAGCTGGCTTGTTTGGGAACTTCAGGCAGACTTTGGCAGCCATGAGCTGAGCAACTTGCACAAGTAAGGTAGCAAAACAAGAATTCAAATCCAGGTCTTTGGACGCTAAATTCAGAACTTTTGTCACTCTCTATTTTTCCAGTTACTTTATTCTTTTACACTCTAAGTATTCTCCTCAAAATCTGACTTGATTTTAAAGGCACTGATTTAAATTCATTGCTGCTAGACATCCTTTAGAGCTAGTCCATATGGCTTGATCAGTAAGACAAATGGTCTCCCACTCCACTTAATTGTAGGCTTTGTCTGGACATGCTTCCATGTGTGTGTGTGTGTGTGTGTGTGTGTGTGTGTGTGTGTGTACACACACACATATACACACATGCACACACATATACACATATACATATATACACACACATACATCTATATGTGCTATGTGTGTGTATATATATATATAAGCACACATATATACACACATTCTATTTATGTGTGTAAGTATTTACATATATCTTATATATATTTTAAGTTCTCCTTAGTTGCTGTTAGGCCAGACCCCTTTTGTTGATAATGCCTCCCCCTACTGTAATTTTTTTTATATTGAAGTATAACTTTCTTTTCTACTTATCACTTAAAAATGAAAAAAGTGTAAAATAGTTACTTTAAAAAGGTAATTTTTCTATATGTACCTCCCTATTAGTCTAAGAGAGTATGAAACTATGAAACTTGCAGATGGGATAGATAAATTCTACAGGAGCAAATATGTGGAAGTTATACATAGTAAAAGCCATCTATGTGTGTACAAATGTCATAGTAGAGTCAAATAGACTAAAAAAGCATTGTGTTTGGGGTTGTACAAATCCTCAGTGACCTCCCAGTTGATTTCTCTTCTGAATTTGGCTATATCTTTACATTTCCAATGCTATCACCACCAATAACCTAGAACATATTGAATATAATAATTCAAGTATTAAACATTGTTAAATATAGTTTGACATAGTATATTAATTATTTACTGTGTCAAAAATTCAACAAAAAATTTTCAGAATGGAATAGGGACAATATCTATTAATCTTAGTACTGTATCTGTTAATCTGTTATCTGTTAATTAAAGTATCATCTATTAATCTGAATACTATAATCCAACAATATGTAGGTAATTTCTTAAAACCTTTTTATCCCATGATGTATGACTCTGAAAATAGAGAAAGGGAAGCTCTCTAGAGCTAGAGTTGGGGAATCCAAACTAAAAAATAATTGGGGGGGCATCTAGGTGGTGCAGTGAGTAGAGCACCAGTCTTAGAGTCAGGAGGACCTGAGTTCAAATCCAGCCTCAGACACTTAACACTTGCTAGCCATGTGACCTTGGGCAAGTCACTTAACCCCAATTGCCCTGCCTTCTCCCCTCCAAAAAGCAAAAATTTTAAAAAATAGTTAGGGGACATATAACTGTGGTAAAGAATTTCTAGAATATGACCCTAGATATTCCCATATAAGATAATGGTCCATTGTAATACCACAGTGTCATCAGAATCCTGGCTTACTCGGAGGAAGAGTTCACTAACAACATAAAGAAATGAAAGACTGTAATACTTAGGTAGCTTTACTAGTAGTCATCACTGAGGGGTTCTACTATGGCTTTATGGAAGAAACAAAAGGTGGAAAAGTGATTACTTACTGGGTTAGGAGTGTATGGGCACATGTGTGTGTGGTACATATTGACATTGCTGCCTGTGTGCAAGTTCCAGGTCTCAAGGATGATCTGAAGCAACACTTGGAGGTTGGACTGGGAGAAGAAAACAATGATGTGGTTGTTTAAAAGTTGTAAAGGGAATGGTTCATTAAAGAATCCATTTTTCGTTTGCGGCAGTTTGATACATTAACAAGCAGAGCTGTGAAAGGATTAGATCTGCTCAATGAGTACCTGTTCTGGGCACCATTGCAAACCACATTTCAGAAAGCAGTACATGTATCTTAAATGAATATCTGCTGGGGGAGCAAAGTCTTAGGAAAACAAAGGGGCAGAAGAGGATAAGCTAATAATTCCTGCTGTGCTTTAAGGGCAATGAAACAAATGTAAATCCTGAAAACTTTTTTTTCCCCTCCCCTGCAGTTGGTATAAACATAAGAGCCATTCTGATGATCATATTGATACTGTGGCAAGTGTTTTCTAGACCCCGGCAAAATATCTCTTTCTAAAGGGTTAAATGAGCCAGAAGACCTCAACATCCAATATTCTTTCTTCTTCATCCGTTTATTATGTATACCTATTAAACAAAACAATAGGCATAAATTCATATTGTGACTACAAATAATCCAATGATACAAGAGCAAATCTACCACCAACTGCTTCATCCCATGCTCTGCTTTGACTGTGTGGGGAAAGCCAAGTTTTGAGCCCAGGTCTAGCCTGACTCAGGCCATAACTTGTGAGTCCTGCTATTCTAACCCTTTCTCTTGATCTGCTTTAGAGGGATTCTTAAGACTACACAGCTTAAAGCAGCAGGGAAGTTTCTTAGCAAAGGGCCACCCACTTGCCTATTATTCCTTCCTTGCCTGTGACATGACATAAGAACAAAGTAGACATTAACCGCTACATTAAACCCAGAAGGAAAGTAATCAGTAACCTGTTATTCCCTTAATAAAGAGAAACACATGCAGTGTGAAATCCAGAAGACTAATCAATAGCCCCAGACAATGCAATGTGCCAAACAAATTGCAAATCAATTAGAATCCTTGTTTTCTTTGAAATGGTTCACTATATCTAAAGCAATTACTCTTTCATTAGACCTAATTTAACAGCATGACTGCCCTAGCAACAACTGGCAGCGTCTGGCTATCAAATGGAAGAATGGCAGCTTATTTCTGTCTGTCTATGAGTCTAGCACTTAAAAAAAACCCCACCAAAACTGAATTCCTTTATAGGAGAAAAACTTTTTAATGAATGGGAGCAAAATTTCCTTTACACACAGTATCAATAAAGGAATGAAGGCATCTGGGGAGATTAAAACAGACAAGAATGACAATGTAAATTATTCAATAAAAGTGTGATGATTAAAACAAAAGAAGCTTCCTAGTTCTCAAAAATCATAAGCAAAATGTTGGTAATGGAATTTAAGGTTTATCAATCCTTTTAATCTTTGAAGAAAACCCAGTAGAGTTTTTTTTTAATTTTGAAAATACTTGAGTTATTACAAGCTAGCCCATATAGTTCACTTAATAATGTTTTAGGTGTGCAAAGTTCACCTCAAAGAATATATCCTTGTATATAACAACAACAAAAGAACACAGTTTACTAGTCTGGGTCCTCCCCTCCCCCATTTTGTTGTTGTTTTAAACCAGACTACCAGCCTAATGGAAATAATATGGGTGGGATACTAGCTTGGGAGAAACTGTTAGTGTCCTTGGTCAGGTAAGTAAATAGCTGTTTCCTATATGTTACAATGCAGATGGGAAGTTGTTTTCTGGAATCTGAAGAAAATATTAGGAGATTAAGTCAGAGATTATTGGGTACAAGTTACTACTGGATGCCCAACAATGTCATCTGATTTCATTCCATCTCCTCTTTTATAAGTATATTCATAACTTTAAGAAGTTGTCTTGGGTCCAGTCACACACTTTCTTCCTTTCTCTACTTCCCCCATAGCAGCCAGTTCTCTCTCCTCTTCCCCTCCCCCAGTCCTCCTTTTTTTGCCTCATATCAATGGCATCCAATTCCCTGTGAGTCTCTTGCCTTTCCTCTTGGCCTCAATTTAGGAAAACCCCTTCTTGTCCTGCAGTGAGGATGTTCCTGATTTTTTAAAGTCTACTTCACTCACCACTCATCTACTCCCCAATTTTTAAAAATTCTTTTTAAAAATGTATAACTTCCTTATTTTTAACATGCCCAGACAAAAATAAACATCATCCCATTGTTTTAAAATGTGTCACAATTAAGAGTTATTAAACTTATGTGATTTAGTGAAAAGAGGGCTGGATTTGAAGTCAGAGGAACAGTATTTCGAATCCCCACATTGGCACTTACCAGCCATGTGACACTGAAAACTCACTAGATCTCTCTGAGTTTCAGCATCTTCAACTACAAAGTGAGGGAGTTGAGCCAGATGACTTCTAAGGTCCCTTCTGTCTCTGGATCTGTTACCCTATGATTCTGTGAAGTTAGCCTGTAGTCATTTCTGGCTGTCTTAACTCACCCATAATTTCCCTTTATTTAATCAACTAATCAATGAAAACTCTTTAGTAAAGTCTGATAGGTCAGATCTGTGAATGAATTAAAATGAATCCAAATCAGCAAGGCAGAGGAAAGGAAAGGCTGGACAGGCTACCAAACATGAAATTCAAAAACCTAGGTTACAGTCCCAACTCCTCTAATTGGGTGGTTCTGTGACCTTGAGCAAGCCATTTCATCTTTTGAGGTCTCAGTTTGTTCATCTGTAAAATGAGAAAATTGAACTAAGATGTATTTTCCAGTTCTAAATGTCTATTTGGTTGTTAGGTGTGTGTGGGAAATAAGTATGTAGGAGGACAGGGGGAATGGAAAAGCATTGAGATGGCACTTTAAGGAGTAAGGTAGTGTAATATTCCAAAAGTTGATTTGGTTTGAAGCTTAGGTAAAAATCGAAGTAACGGAAGACAATACATCAAGCTGAATACTTGGACGTATATTGCCTGAGTTTGTTTGAAGAACTAGGATACACTTGAGCCAGGTTAAGGGCAAGGGGACTATTTAAATGTGGCCCTCACTGGGCTTACTTTCACCTTTCATCCTTGACTGGTTGTAATCTAGATAAAAACATTACTCCCAGCCCCAATACTATTTCAATCTACTGTGGCTAGTAGATTTTGACTGACTTTTGGGTAGGAAAATAGCTATGACTTTGGAGTATCCATCCAGAGAAATTATTTTCACTGTTACCCTTGAGTCTGGGTTAGTCTTTTTTGCTGAACTAAGTCTATTTGTTCATTTCCAAACATATTACTGTATGTGTTATGCTTGTGAAGAAGGTTGGCATGAGGAAACTCTTCTCCTTGCAAATGTGTGTGTGTGGGGGGAGGGAGTAATTCTGAATTTTCTTCCAGGTACTTTGAGATTTTTGCACAAGCCTAACAGATGACCTTTATCATTACTGTGCTCTATCAGTAATAATGCTAAAATAATAAGAGCTTGCACTGAAATAGGCCTTTATGTTTTACAAAGTACTTTCAAATGCATTATCTCATTTGGCCCTCATGACAACCCTGTGGGGATCCATAATTAGGATGATAATAATAACTCGCATTTATATAGTGATTTACAGTTGCAGAATACTTTACATACATTATATCATGTGATCCTCACAACAAATTGATACAGAGAGGCAGCCCTGGTGTAAGTGGCAGAACACTAGATTTAAAGTCAGAGAATATGCATTCAGATTCTGATTCTGCTACTTACTACCTGAGTGACTTCAGGCGAATCTGTTATCTGTGATCAGCCTCAATTTCTCTATTTGTAAAATGAAGGCTTCAGACTAGATTTCTTTAAAGATTCTTCCTGGTCTTCAAATTAAGGTAAGAGACCATGGTACAGTAATGGATGATATTCTCTTTATGAATGGAGAAAACTGAAAAAGATTAAGTCACTTGCCCAAGGTCAAAAAGTAAGTGACAGAACCATAACTCCAATTTAGGTCTTCTGTCTCTAAGAACAGGGCATTATCCACCACATCATCTTAATCATTTACCCAATATATCTATTATTTGCTAAGTAATATGTTCCATGCTGTTGGGGTAAAGGAGGTATAAATGTGATAAAGAATTTCAGGGAGAACAATCAATAATATGAGGCAGTATATAAACAAGCATTAAATAAATCGGTAGGATATTTTCTCAAGTGAGAAACATCAAGTTTAGTCCCTCACAGTAGGTTAAGGAAGAAATATATTATTAGCTTCTTAATTTTTTAGGCAGTTATTTGGAAAAGAACCAGAAAAAATAATCTTTTAAAATAGCTCCAGTTGTGGGACAGCATTAAGTGAACCTTTATTCATACAGTCAAGTCCTGTCATGGTAACTATTTAATACAGATTAATTGGAGAGACAGTCAGCATAAATGTAAGGTAGATAAAGAGGCTGACTCTGAAACCTGTAAAATCTGGGTTCAAGTCCTGCCTCTGATACCTACTAGCTGTGTAAATCAATTAAACTTTCTATCCTCCCAGATAACACCCTTAAGACTATTAAGGAAGAACAATTGCTGGTTTGAAGTTTGTCAATATTTGGTTATGCCAATTAATTACAGGCTTGATTAAAATAATGGGTGAGAGAGTCCTAGATACAATCAAAGAACTGGGATTGAGTTTTAGTTCTGCCACATATGTACCTTGGGCAAACTGCTGAGTCTTTCCTTTCCTTATCTGCAAAATGGGAATAATAATATTTGCTCTACTTACCTGGAAATACTGTATTGAAGACGAAATTACACAATAAATTCTCTCTGTATTAGACAATATGTTGCTCTATATGTAACTATAAAACACCATGGAAATGAGTTGTTATGGTTGTAATCATGGATTATTTATAGGTATTTAAATGTTTGACATGGGAATGTCTCACAAATAAAAATGACAAACAGGGTCTGATTGCTCTGTGCTATCTACTTCACCTCATTACTGCCCATGGCTCAGAGACTTGATTACTGGTAAGGCACAGATAAAAGCCATAACAGAATAGTGGAGGAACAAATGGGGCCCACAGAGAAAGCACTACCCTTTTGTTTGTTCTTCTATACAAAAAGTGAATAGACAAGTCCTTTTGCAAACTTTCAGAGGACCAACTTTTCCCCCTACCCCCACTCCTGGGAATAAGACATTTTGATTAATAAAGGTTTTTTTCCCCTTTAATCTTGTATTGACAATTAATATGAGCATTTTTTATCCACCACTGATGAATGCTTAACTAATACAGTTCTTCATACAAATGCAAACTTCCTATTTACTGGCCTCTGGTGACTATGCGTCTAGCCCCAGAGTGGTATCATTCAGCTCCAGTTGCTATAGCATTTTCAAGAACCTCTCTGTTCTTGTCATAAATTATCTTTAAGTGAAAAAAGCTCAAAGGAGGTCTGCGGCAAACTGTATCAAATAATGAATTTGTAAGCGATGGAAGAAAGCACTTATCTTACTTATGTTCTTCTACTATCGATTGTTTAGTGGCCCTTCTTTGGGATACAGATGAGCATAACCCTGAAAAATGTGTGTGTGTGAGTATGTGTGTGTGTGCATGCGCGCGCGTGTGTGTGTGTGTGTGTGTGTGTGTGCGTGTGTGTGTGTGTGTGTGTGTGTGTGTGTGTGTGTGTGTTTAAACTGGCAGCCTGCATGATCTAACAAATATTGGCAGGGCCAAATGAAATAATATAGAAGAGCTTCCCTTCTTTAAAGTCCATAGACCAAGAGACTCTTGTCACTTGTTAATATCTCCATCAAACACTGAAGTGTTAACATATGTGACACGACCACACAATCAAGTAAGGACCGATTTGTTGACTAATTAAAGCAACACAACAAGCTCTTTAGCACCTACAAGTGACAAGTTTAGAGCAGGCAAGTGGAAACTCTCAATTGAGCCCCTTTTTATGAGACTATCATGCCAAATTCAATTCTGACTGAGTAGTATTTGAATGCACTTGACTTCCACTATGTGCTGACATGCTTACAATAATTCATCATGGGTGACAATTGCCCAATATTAGAGATTTATGATATATCCAAACAGTGACAAATGTAATATAGTCCTAACATGTGTCTGCTTCCTCTACCCACAGTCTATTGATATTATAATTAATGGTCAATTACTGGGGTGGGGGGGATTGAAAATAGTCATTACCAGCTTCAGTCATCATCCTTTTTTTCTTGTTGGTTGTATATGTGAGTGAGCATGCATGTGCATGTTTTGTGAATTCCCGAGGTAAAATGAAATCACTTCGATCCTTTGGTGGCTGTTACAAACTAAAATACAGATACAAAAGATATGTGTTAACAATATGTATGAGTTTAGGAAAATATTTGGAGGATGGCTGAATGAAGATTAATTGGATAAGGGAGTGAAAAATCGTTCTGAGTGCTGTGTGTAGATTTTTTATATATAATACGTACATATATATGCACGTGTGCATATATATACACTTATGCATATGTGTATGTGTATAAAGAGAGAAAATTAGGGAGAGAGAGAATTGGGGTGTGTATGTGTACATATATACACACATACGCACACATATATATTCACACATATATACATACAATGTACTTTTTTTTTCCTTAAAATGAGGAGACTGGACTAAATAATGTGTCATATTGCAATTAACTTCAAAATGCTAAGATGCCAACTCCCCAAATTCATAGGAAGAGGAGGAACAAGAACAGATGTGAATATTCCAAAAGATATTTGGCAATGGAATGATATAAAGCATGTTCAGGAAAATGTTCATAAACATGTACATATTCTCAAGAAACTCATGAAGTCATTCTTTCTATGTCTAGCCACAAACCTTCCTGTGCAATGGAGAGGAGGAGGTTATTTTGCTATAACACACAGAATCAGGAGTAATGGGTTCCATAGAGTCAGATTTCACTTCACTGTAGGAAGCAACTTTCTAATAATTAGAGTCAGACTAAGTACTTGCAGCATAGCCATGCCCTGGACTAGGCCCAGTCAGTACTAATAGTTCAAGGGAATTGTTTTTCAAGCTCTAGCAACGTCTTAGCTCAAGCTGAACAGCTCTACTCCCCATCCTATCCTACAAAAGGAAGAGAAGTAGAAGAGACTGCACTGGGAGTAGAGTGATCTCCTTTCACAAAAGATCTTCAAGCAAAGGTTAGATTGACAGGGATGTCATAAAGGGGATTCATGTTCAGTTACAAGTTACATTAAGTGAGCTTTGAGGTCTTTTCCCAGTCTGAGATGCTATGAATGATACTTAAAAGTTGATGATGTCACTTGTAGATAGTTAACTAACTAATCTAAATAACCCACTAACTCACTAATACTTAACTAACTAATCATAAATCTTGACAAGAACATACTATAGTATAAGAAGAGATTGTTTTTAAAATCTTTGAACTTATTGAAAAGTAGCATTTACAAGTTGCTTCAGGCCAAAAAAAGTAAAAAATCAGTATGTAGTATTTAATGTACCAGGAGCAGTTCTTCTTAATAGGGTAAATAGTAAGCAATAAATATTAGGTCAGTGGTTCTCAACCTGTGGGTCGCGACCCCTTTGGGGGTTGAATGAGCCTTTCACAGGGCTCACAGGGGTCACCTAAGACCATCAGAAAACACATATTTCCAATGGTCTTAGGAACCAAGACACCACTCCTCTATCCATCTCCGGGTGGGTCTGCCCACCTGCAGATACTCTCACGTATGAGTATTAAAGGGCCGCCGCATTAGAAAGGTTAAGAACCACTGTATTAGATGATCCTATAGTTTTATAGATCTATAAAATATTATTGTTGGAAAGTGTTTTCAATTGAATTTATTGTTTGAACTCCACATTTTACAGATGAGGACAATGAAGTACAAAGAAGTGATTTGCCTGATGTCGGAAAGCAGAGATAAATGTCAGACCGTGGGATTCATAAGATAGTTAAATTTGTTTTCAGTATTACTCTTTTCCTCTCTAAATAGAAGAACAGATAGAACAAAAAGAAATTTACTAAATCTATTGTATGGAAAGCTACATTAATAATAGGAGAAAGCAAACACCTTTATTTGATTTCCTTTCTGAAATGATAGCAAAAAGCCCAACTCCTCAAAACTCCCATTTACCCTAACACTCCATACTACTTTGTACGATTATGTCCAGCCTTTACTAGTAACCCAAAATACTGATATTTCAAATTCTGCCTAAGGTGATCTCGACTCAGTCTTCTTATTTTAATGAGATAGCTCAAGTTGAATCTACCTTGTATCTTACAAAAGAAAGAAAATATTGTTCTTTTCTAGCCACATGACAGAAAGGGAGGTGGAACTACAAGGAAGGATTGAGAAGATGTCATGATAAATAAGTGTATAAAAGGAAAACTACTTTCATGGCTGAGAGAAAGAGGCTTAGAAAAGTAGCTTTCAGTCAGTCCTCTTCTAAGAGATCATATATAGGTTGGGAACTCAATCAGCATCAGAAGGCTACTCTATGTAGAGATATGAGAATCTGAAGATCTTCCCTGCCCCTAGGCCCTTTGATACTCTTAAGTGGCACTGAGAACCTTCCCTGATTTGAAAGTATACTCTGCCCTTTAATAGGCTAAATGTGGTCACATGGAGCCTGTGGAGGGAAGCCTGTTCTTCAGGAATGCCCACACTTTATTAGTTTGTGATTGGGCAGTGGGTCAAGAGGACTATGACATTCTCTGATCCAGGGGATATGCCTGATATACCCTGATGTGAATGTTTTACTTTGGGGCTCACTTTGGAAAGAATTGTGTGATTTGGCCAGACCAGACTCTGGGAAGCCATTGAGCCCCCTGGCTTTGAAAAACTGAGATGCTGCTGCTTCCCACTCTGGTAACTGACTAGGTATAGATGCAATGGAAGCCCATTTGCTGATCTCTTTCTTTGTCTGCTTGTAACTTGTTTGTATTCTGTTTGCATTCTCTGAAGTTCAGGGTGTTGACTTTTTCCCTTGAAAAGGTAATGATATGTTTGATTAAAGTAAGATTGTTAACCCTTTTTGAGTTGCTTTCCTTTAGAAAAGCAGATCTAAAAACCTGTGCTAGCAGCCATCCTGGGTATGCTAGGGGGCTTGTTGATACAGATAGTTGTAGGGATGTGAGAAAAAAATATATTCACCTTATCAGAGAAAGTCTTGGTGGTAGTGGTGGGAGGTAGACATAACAAAAAGTGGGGAGAAAAGTTTGATTTAAGCTACTAGGAATAAAACAAAAAAAAATATGGAAAAAAAGACCAAGAGACTGGTTATAGGCCAAGTTACCAAACAGATAAATAAACATTCATAAACATCAAAGGAGAAATTAAGATTCCAAAAAAGATCATAACACAATGGATAAATATTGTACTTGAAAGAAAAACAAATTTAAAAATTCCAGTAAAAAATACAGCAAGACAAGGATTCCCCAGAGATCATGAAATAAGAGAAAAAATCAAGAATGAATCAAAAGAAAAAGAGAACTTTTCAAATAAGATATTGTCATGGAAATTAGGCAAGAAATCACACAGCATAAATTAGACATCTCTCTGAAGTAGTGAAATCTCTGAAAAAAATAGATTTAGGACTAAAGAAATAGAAACAGAAAAAACTTGACATATGAGAAGCAAAACTAAAGTGTTAAATAACATTAATTCAATGTAAATCACAGTTAATAGATATATACAAAAATGATAAAATCATAGGCTTCTGAGAAAAACTTGATAAATTTAGAAGGCTATCGTACTGAAGGAAATATAAGAAATTTGCCAGAAGTTTTTAAAATAGATTACAATATTATAAATAAATATTACAATACAATATTATAAATATTCTATACTGTTATAGAAAAGCCCCAATCTTAAAATTGCAAAGCATGTAATGCTTAAATTTCAGCATTTCAGTCAACCAACAAATTTTGTTACATTCAGTAGGAATGCCATGGAAGTGAAAGTCAATTTAAATAGTCTAGGATTTCTCTGAATCTGTGAGAGTGAAGACTGAAGTGTGATGTCCTCAAAATGATAAGGAAATCAGGGAGTAATCCATTCTGCATACTAGAGTCTAATAATAAATGAAAACATATGGATCTTCAACCTATTGTTTAAACAAACAACAAGCTGGAGAAATAGACTCTTTCTCTGATCCTTACCACCTCTCAAACCTTTGCAGAATGTTATTCTTATACAGAAGGAAAAAAGTAATTTTATCTGTCTCCACATTTTTAGACATTAAGCACTCTAATGAACTAATGACAGAGAAAACTAATTCATAATTTTAAATGTTCACACTTAACATCCTTCCTCTACCCAGCCACCACTATCAACACTAGGCTTGCAATAGAACTTAACTCTATTCTCACCCCTCTTTCTATGCCTTAGAAAATTAAAAGGCATCAATTTTCTCTGGCTGGGACTAGATCAAGGCAAATTCTGCGCTGCACAGTACTCAGCCAGACAACTAATGAACAGAGGGAACTGGAGTAGAATGGATATATGTACATCCCCAAGTCTTAAAGCAAAGGGGAACACTATCCAGGTAGGTCTAGTTCTTTCTCTTTCCACTGCCCTCCCCCAACTCCATGCCCCCACCCCACCCTGGAAGTCACTTAGGGCAGAGATTGAAGCTGGTGAAAAAATAATTTGTCCAATGTACGGGGTGGCTAAGATAGTTTTGAGGTCAGTGCCCTCAGGGAAAGTGCTGTTAAAAGGGAAGAAGAAAGAAAGTGAACAATAGGGGGAATATAAGGGAAAAAGACTGAAATTATCAAAGATCTTGAGAGGAAAGAAACTCTGAGCAGATAAACCAACAGAGAAGATATTATTAACAGAAAAGAAGATAGTCTCCAGAACAGCTAAAGCAGTCCAAACCTCTATGACAAAGGAAAATGAATTAAGATCTAAGGAGGCAGAGAAGCATCATATTCATTCTCAGAGAGCATGTAACCACTTGAAAGGTTTAAGAAGGAAATAAAAATTGAGGAAGCAATATTTATGGCCTAAACAAATGAACAGATCAGTACAATACAGAACATGAGTTTACAGTGTTAAACTTTGCCAAATAAACAAAAGAAAGCACAATAGATTAAATAAGGAAAATATGTAGAAATAGAGGGCAATCTGGAGGGCAAGAGGCAATAACATTAAAAGAAACCATATAGACCTTCAACAAAAGAGAGACATTTGAATAATTCCTGATAATGAAATTAGAGATGAATATAGAATATGGTTTGTGAATACCCCAGATAAGAGAAATACAAATATAGCAGCACTCCAGATGCACTCTTAAAGACGGGGGCTATTTAGGTCTTCTTCTTAGCTTTCTGGAGAGGAAATCCTGAGAAATTAGAGTATATTTCTGTTATGTTACAGGCTTGAGACCCATTCTGGTAAATGGGGGGAGGGGTAAAATAAGAAAAAAAATCAAATAATTTAGGCAAATTCAGGGAACTAGGGACAACAAAGGTAAATGGGGGATATGGGAGAGGGGAGTAGGAGAGCATATGGGAACAATCTAAGATCAAATTAATGTACTCAGTTCCAGGTCACATGAGCAACAAGATGGTGTACTAGATACTTTCTCCAAAACCTATGGCCTCTCAAAACTCTGCAAAACAGAAATTATTCACCAAAGGTAAAGAAATGTCAGCAGTTTCCACAGTCTGGGATACCCAGAATACAAACAAAGGTTAAAAAATAACCCAGAAACTGATGTTCAATGACCTTGAACTCACTAAACACCCTTCCCACCTCCCACAGTACCAGTAGTAAAGCTACACCAACAGAACCAAGTTCACAACATAGGCTTACATCAAAATCCACCCCTGTAGGCTTGTACCCTCCCCCCTTCTCTTTGCAGTTCCAGAGACTCTGGCTTCAGCCTTTGCAAGTTTCCTCTGATCTAAACAACAAGCTTGGTCCTAGACCTTCAGGAGCAAAAGCCTGTTGAAGACTGCAACCTAGAAATACCAGTATTGTAAAGTTCTCAACTTCTAGTAACTCTGAATTGCTGCTGCAAGGGAAAGTAGGCTCTGTTGGTGCTGAGGAAAGCAGGTTATGCCAGAATAAGGGAAAGCTGGTTCTGAGGGCAGAGAGTTGGTGCTGGGGCAGAGAACTAAGGAATAGAGTGAATGTGACAGGTCACCAGGACAGGACACTTTCCATGCTGGAAACTGTGCAGTTCTCAAGTAGGCCTGAAGAAAAAAAGCACGGAAGTCAGATGGGGCTAGTTTTGACCACCCAAAAGTCAGTGGAAATAGAGACCTAAGCTAGTGAACAATGAATTGCTCAGGACTGGAGAAGATTGAGATGTTTTGAAATTCATCTCCCTAGGAAATCACAAGCAGAAGGGAGGGAATCAGAAGAGAGAAATAAGAAAAATAAAGGTGGGAAAAAGATTGAAAGAATCAAAGATTCCAAGAAGAAGAAATCTTAGTTAGCTTGGATGTAAAAAGATAAATCAAAAGCAAAAATAGTAACAACCAAAGGAAATATGATCTTTAGCCGTACAAACATATTCAAGCATCTATGACTATTGCAAAATGAAAGAAAATGATTCAACAATTGACAAGACAGAGGACCCTATAAATTTGAAGACCCTCTACATAAAATCATGTAAATGATAAACATGGAACTACAACATGCTGTTCCTGAGAAGTTTAAATGAGAATCATGAGAGCAGAATTTATACCTTGCACGGGAAAAGCAAGGAGCAGATTGCAAAAATTTGGATATGCAAGGACAAAACCCACAAACAAACAAAAGTGAGCAAGAGATTGGGAATGTGAACATAAAGAAGTATAAAAGACAATTTTGAAGAAGGCAAGCAAAAAACCCCGAATAAAACAAAAACAAATAAACAAATAAAACCACCAAAAAAGAAAATATGCTCACTACTCAAGCAAAACATAGAAGAACTTCAAGAGAGGATATATAGAGACAATCTAAGGATCATAGGTCTTCCAGAAGAAAATCATCAGACCAAAAAAAAAAATACTTACCACCACAATGAAGGAAACAATAGAAAAGAACTCCCCAGAGTTTCTAAACATTAAAAAAAATGAAGTTCTAATTGAAGAAATTCACAGATTCCATCCAGGAAACAAAACAAAACAGAAATCAACGTTGCAAACTTGAAGAAGACACAGAATGATGAAGTTTAAGAATTCAATTCAGAAGCAAGTTCAATAAGCCCTCAGGAGAAAGACCTTTAAATACAAAAGAAAGGGCATTCAAATAACTGCAAGACTATTGTGTACTCACTGAAAAAAAGGAGGAGGAAATGGAATACCTTGTTATGAAGAGCACTGGAGCTCAGGGTGGAACCCAGGGTAAATTCCAACAAAAGTTGGACTTTAACAATAAATGAGGGTGTGAATACACCTTTGTGGGACTATATTATAATATGAGAGGTTATAGGAAAAGGAGAGAAGAAAGCAGAAATATAGAGGGGAGTCAGTAATGTGCCTGGATCAAATCAAGACCTAGTTATGAGGAAAAAACTACCCATCGTCTCAGAAAAGAGCATACAGGAGAGTGGGTGAGGAGGTTGGGGTGAAGATTGAGAAGGAGAGAAAAAGGAAGGAAATCTTACTTTGGAGAGAGGTGGTTCCATTGATGACCTCTCCTCCTATGGATAAAAGGAATTGAGGACCTCACACTGGATGAGTCCTGAAGATATGTGTTACCTGAAAAGTCTACTTGTCTTGGGAGGTGGGGAGTTAGAAACCCTAAGGGCAGCTGGTTCCTGGAGGAGTGGGAGAGCACTGACTCAGAGAAGAGATTTCCAGGCTACCATAGAAAAAAAGAAGACATCAATAGACGGTATAGGTGCATTAAATGGAGAGAGGAAGGGGCTATACCATGGGGAAATGTCCTCTCTGACACCTGAAATTGGCATTATTCTGTGAGTGAGGAAAAAGGGCATCCATGGAGTAAGCCCTACAAAGCAGTGGGAGAAAATGCCTAGAGGGGAGAGTCTACAATGGATACAATGGAAAGTTTGATTGTATGAAGAATATGGAGAAAAGAAAAAGAC
Organism: Pseudocheirus occidentalis; assembly: GCA_028646575.1. Lineage (NCBI taxonomy): Eukaryota > Metazoa > Chordata > Mammalia > Diprotodontia > Pseudocheiridae > Pseudocheirus > Pseudocheirus occidentalis. Next base: position 206,852,089 of record CM053598.1, read on the forward strand.
TAGATGCTTATAAGGGTCATGACTCAGAGAATGGGGGTCTAGAGTAAACAGAAAGAGAAGACTTGTAATAAAAGAATTTTTTTGGAAAGCTGTACAAAAATAAAATTTATAAAATTAATGAAAAGGACTAGCTGAAGGGAAAGAGAGGAAAGGAGAATCTACTAAATTAACTGAGAGGGAAAAAGGAAGAGAAGAAATATTTAACTTAATAAAAGCAAAAGGAACAAATAAACAAAACCCTAAAGAAAAAAAGAATATAAATGAGAAGAGGTATGAGGGGAAGAGAACCAGTGGGAACAAGGCCACCTTAAAAGAAATTAAGTTAACTGAAGGAACATACTATTGTGTTTACAGCAGAAGTTGATGGGTGTGAAATCATAACTTGAAAAGAACCTCCAATCTTAGAGACAGAAGGAAATGTAAATCTAATGCTTACAACTTTAAGTGTGAATGGGTTAACCCATCCAAAAAAATGAAAAAAGGTGATAAATAGGATAAGAAAACAAAATCATTCAATCTGTTGCTTCTTTACAAAACATTTAAATAAAATCAAGACATGCCCCAAATAAACTGATGGATAATTTTTTTTATTATGCAGCAAATGAATCCAAAAAAGAAAAGTTACCATTATGCTATCAAACAAAGCAAAACAAAGCATTAAAAACATAAAAAGAAATAAACAAAGAAACTGTATCATATGTAAAGGCAAAGAAATGTTTTTTATTCATTTTCAGTCTTATCTTACTCTTTAAAGTCCCATTTGGGGTTTTCTTGGCAAAGATACTCTAATGGTTGCCTTTCCTTCTCCATTTTATGGAGGAAATTGAGGCAAACAGGGCTAAATGACTTGCCTATGGTTATATAGCTAATAACTCTCTGAAGCCAGATTTGAACGCGTGAAGATGAGTCTTTTGACTTCAGGCCCAGCACTTTATCCACTGCCTAGCTGCCCTATAATGAACTTAGACACTTCAAATGCCTTAGCATCCAAATATATGAAGAAAACATTTGGGGTTCAAGAAGATATAAAGAGTAACACAACAGTGACAGGAGACTTCAATACCCCTCTCTGTTTTGGTTAAGCCTCATAGAAAGATAAACAAAAGGGAAAATATGGAACTGAATAAATTTCTGGAGAAAGAGTTAAAAGACTTATGACATACTCTAAATGGAACAGTAAAATAATATACATACTTCTTTCAATCAAATGGAACTTTAAAAAAAAGACCATGAAAATAACAAATCTATGTAAATTAATTTACATATTCAGTGCCATATCAATCAAACTTCCAAAAAATATTTTATAGAGCTAGAAAAAATCATAGCAGAATTCCTCTGGAAGAAGAGAAGGCCAAGAATATCAAGGAAACAAATGAAAAAAAAAAAAGTAAAGCAGCCTAGCAATACCAGCTCTGAAACTACATTGTAAAGCATTAATCATCAAAACTATCTGATACTGACTAAGAAATAGAATGGTGGATCAGATTAGTGGCACATAGTAACCAAGTGTATGATAAACCCAAAGACCCCAGCCTATGGGATAAGAACTCACTATATGTCAAAAACTGCTGGGAAAACTGGAAAAGAATTGGGCATAAATGAGGTTTGGACCAACATCTCACACTATACCAAGATAAGGTCAAAATGGGCACACAAAGGGTGATACCATGAGCAAATTAGAATAACAAGGAATAGTCTACCTGTTATATCTATAGAGAAGTGGAGGGGCGACTAGGTGGTGCAGAGAATAGAGCACCGGCCCTGGAGTCAGGAGGACCTGAGTTCAAATCTGGCCTCAGACACTTAGCACAAGAACTAGCTGTGTGACCTTGGGCAAGTCACTTAACCCCAACTGCCCTCCAAAATAAAAGAAAAAAAAAGGAAAAAATTATAGAGGAGTGGAAATTAATGACAAGATAAGAGATAGTATTATGAAGTATAAAATAGGTAATTTTGATTGTAATAAATTAAAAAGCTTTTGCACAAACAAAAGCAATGCAACTAAGATTAGAAAAGTAGAAAAATATGAAGCAGCCTTTATAGCAGGTGTCTCTGATAAAGGTGTCATTTCTCAGATATGTAGAGAACTAAGTCTAATTTATAAGAATATAAGCCATTTCCCAGTTGATAAATGGTCAGAGGATATGAATGGGCAGTTTTCAGATGAAGTTATCAAAGCTATCTATAAGCATATGAAGAAGTGCTCTAAATCACTTTGGTTTTGTTTGTGTTCTTTTACAAGTTAATCAGTATTAAGAGACTTGCTCAGAGTTGCATAGTAAATGCCAAGTGTCTGAGGCCAGATTTGAATTCAGGTCCTCCTGACTTTAGGTCTGGTTCTCTGTCCACTGTATCACCTAAGGGCTCCTCTAAATCACTTTTGATTAGAGAAATTCACATTAAAACAATTTTGAGGTACCACCTCCCATCTATGTATAAGATTAGCTAATCTGACAGAAAAAGAAAATTATAAATGTTGGAAGAGATGTGGAGAAACTGGGACACTAATGCATTGTTGATGGAGTTGTGAACTGATCCAACCACTCTGGAGAGCATTTTGGAACTATGCCCAAAGAGCAACCAAACTATACATATGTAACACCATGCACAAGCAGCTTCCCAAAAGAATGGTACTGTGAACTGCTTTTAAGTTTCTGATTACACAGTATAATGAACACTCCATTTATTACATAACAAATCAAAGCAAACCTTCACAACAAATCACAATATAATATTCACAACACTACATCTTATCAAAGGAAATCACAATGTATTGTTCTCAACAGCCTAACATTAAAATGGCCACATAGTTTTCACCAACGTGATAACAGTATTTAGAACAAAGAACAAAAGAACAGTCATATGATATCCCTAAGGAGGTTTACCTCCTTACTCAGTCATTCAGTCATCTCAAAATACAATGGTCAGTCTTCCGCTCCTGGGGCAATCACAGGGTAACTTAATCAGGCACTTATCTAGCAATCAGTCACTAGGTATCATTAATCACTAAATGCAATCTTTAGAAAATTACACAAACTTTCCATCCCTTGGTCTCTAGCAAACTTCAGTTTCATCACTGAATTCAATATCCAAGGAGAGGCCTTTTCTTCATCTTGACTCAGGGTGGTCTCTCAGATTCCCTAATTCCCCTCCCATGGTCCCAGCTCCTACTTGAATCCACCAAACAGTCACCTGGATTCAGAGCCAGAAAGCTTCCAGGTTCTTGTCCAGTCCTCTGGGCAGTTCCTGCTACACACTGAAGTTCACAGGGTCCAGCACATCTTGAAACCTTCACAACTTCTGTTACCAGGAACTCAATGATCACCCAAGCCACAAATAAACAAAATCTTATCCTAGTCATGCTTCTTCAGTCCTCTGGCAGTTTGGCTGGCCCTAGTACCCAGAAGAAATCTCA
>CM053598.1:206856003-206871495 GCA_028646575.1 Pseudocheirus occidentalis
ATTGACAGGCTCTTTGATAGCTAGAAGTCTAAATTACAAGGACAGATAATTTGCATATAGAGATGATATATGCATATCCATAGTACATAAACAAATATGCTATGAGAGAAAGTAATCATATTCAATATGAAAACATATTTGTGTGGTTCTTTGTAGAGCTGACTCCTCTGTGCCAAGGTCCTATAACTAGAGCTCACTGAAATGCAGCAAGTTGAAGAAAGAATTTTTTCCAATGAATGAGGGCTCAGAGCGAAGTTCTAAATGGGATAGTTCTGCAAATTCATATACTCCTTGATATAAATCCATGCTAAGCTATAAAAAGAGGCAGAGAGGAAGGATAAAGTTCTACTGATTCCCTGGAAATCATAGGTCACTTTTGTTTAGCAAGGCTCTCATAAGCCATCTGGATTAGCATCAGACTCCCCAATAATTGGCTATCAATGCCACCTGATTGCCAAAATTACATATACAGACTTCATTTGGAATAAGTGTTTTTTGCAAGAATTTTTTTTCATTTTAAAAACAGCTATAGATCTTCCTAGAATTGTACAGATTTTCCTATTCTTTTATCTGAAAGAAAATTGTGAAAATTATAAACACTTTTTTCTTTTGCTAATTTATTTTCCTATTGGAAACCTTATTCGGAACTGAACTGCACTTCTACTTTTCCAAAACTGCATTAGGTTCTGTTTCCCATTTCTAATTCCCAGTCAAGGCCTACTACTCAGTACATCAAAGGGGCAGAAAGAAGGGGATGACCACAACAAACATGCACAGTTCAACAAAACAAATTTTCACATTGGGCATATCCAAAAAAGTGTCTCATTTTGTACTGAGACCTCTTTGCCAAGATATGGGTAGCAAAAATCATCTTTAGCTTTCTCGTCTCATGGTTTATAATCATATTAATCAGAGATGTAGGGGGCAGAGTCAATACAGTGGTGTAGAAGCAGAAAAACTCCATGAGCTCCCCCCATAACCACCCCAAATATCTATAAAATGTGACTTTGGATAAATTTTAGAGCTACAGAACCCACAAAGTGACAAAGAAACAAATCTCCTGCTGAAGGCAGCTTGGCAGATGGACAGGAAGAGTCCATCACAGTGCACTGGGAGTCAAGCCCAGCCCATCATGAACACATGGTTTTAGCCCCAGGATGGCCTGACCAGCCTGGCTGGAGCATTTGGGAGAGTGCATCACCAGCAGCTGTGGCAGTTCCCAGAATTATCAACCTGCAAATGCCAAAGACAAAGTGAAAGGTCAGTGGAACTCAGCTGAATTTGGGAAGGACAGAGGAGCACGTCCAGCCCTCTGCCCCCAGAGCTAGAAGCAGTGGAAGTAGTGGTCCTAAAACTGCCTCCATGTGTCTGCTTCAGAGCTCCAGACCTGCAGATTGCCAGGGTGTGGGGGGCAAGCAACCATTCAGAGGCTAAGTTCTCTTCCCTTAAGCGGCCTGGATTGGCATCCAGATCTTGGGTGTTGGTCCTGAGGTGCATGACCAGTGAGCCAAAGCTTGTGGGGCCTGCAGAGATGGCAGTCTCCTAATAGCTCCAGTAGCTGTGAAAACCCTAGCAATTTCGGACAAAGCTCTCCTCTCTGGAAGCGGAGTTCTACTGTGGCAGGGAGATCAAAAGTCAGGTAATTAACTGGCAACATGAGCAGGCAAAGGAAACAAAGGAAGTACAGCAATCCAACTTTAGATTCCTTTATTGGGGGACAAAAAGTATCAAAGCATGGAATGGGAGAAAGACAACACAGTCAGAACTCCTGCACCAAAGCTTTCAAGAAAAATATAAACTGGTTACAGGCCATAAAGGAAGCTTAACAAGGATTTTGAAAACCAAATAAGAGAAGTGAAGGAAAAATTGAGAAGAAAAATGAGAATGATGCAAGAAAATAATGAAAAGACAGTCAACAACTTAACTGAAGAAAAAAACACCTTAAAAATAGATAAACTCAAATGGCAAAAGATGCCCCAAAAGTCAGTGAGGAGAAGAATGCCTTAAAAAGTTTAATTTGCCAGATGGAAAAAGAATTTCACTGAATTCTCACTGAAAGAGCTCACTGAAGAGAATAATTCCTTCAGAGTTAGATTGGAGCAAATGGAAGCTAATACCTTAAGAGAAATCAAAATACTGTTAAAGAGATCCAAACAAATGGAAAAATATAAGGCAATATGAAATATCACATTGAAAAAAACCACTGACCTGGAAAAGAGATTCAGGAGAGACAATTTAAAAATTATCGGACTACCCAAAAGCTACGATCAAAAAAAGAGCCTAGAAATCATCCTTCAAAAAATTCTTAAGGAAATTTGCCCTGATATTTTAGAACCAGAGTGCAAAATAGAGATTGAAGAATTCACCAATCACCTCATGAAAAAGATCCCCAAAAGAAAAATCCTAAGAATGTTATAGCCAGATTCTGGAGTTTCCAGAAGAAGGAGAAAATATTACAAGCTGCCAGGAAGAAACAATTTGAATACTGTGGAAACACAATCAGGATAACACAGGATCTAGCAGCTTCTAGATTAAGGGATCAAAGGGCCTAGAATATGATATTCTGGGGATCAAAAGAGCTGGGATTGAAACCAAGAATCACCTACCCAGCAAAACTGAGTATGTTTCAGGGAAAAATATGGTCATTCAGTGAGGTGGAGAACTTTCAAGGATTCTTGCTGAAAAAAACAACAATTTTAATAGAAAATTTGTCATTCAAATACAAGAAACATGAGAAGGTAAACAGGGAAAAGAAATAATAAGGAACTTATCAAAGTTGAACTATTTACAGGCCTACATGGAAAAATGTAACTTAAAAAATTTTCTCAGTATGAGGGTAGTTGAAGGGAATATAAATGTACATATATATGTCTATATAGGAGGGTATATATGCATGTGAATACATATGTGATTGTGTGTATATGCACAGAGGGCACAGGATCAATTGAAAAGGAAGGGATGATATTTTAAAAGGTGAAACTGGCAGGTGGGAGAGGAATAGAATGTGAGGAGACAGGAAGAGACAGAATGGGGTTAATCATGTCATATAGAAGAGGCAAGGGATAACTGTTACAACAAAGGGGAAGAACAGGAAGGCAAAAAGGAATGGGTCAACCTTACTCTCATTGAATTCAGCTTAGAGAGGGAATGACATACACTCTTAGTTGAGTATCTTGCCCTACAGGAGGGTAGGGGAGATGGGCATGAGAGGAGGGATGATGGAGGGGAGGGCAGGTTACAGGGGAGGGAGGTTTTTTGAAGCACACACTTTTGTAAAGGGACAGGGACAAAGTCAAGAGTATAACAAGTTGGGGGTTGGATAGGATTGGGGGAAATATAATCAGTCTTTCACAATATGTCCACTGTGGAGATATTTTGTGTAACTGCACATATAAGGCCTGCATTGTGTTGCTTTTTTCTCCATTGAGGGTAGGTGATGAGCGAGGAAGGCAAATAATCTAGAATTTAATGTTTTAAAATAAAATGTTTAAAAATATAATAATAACAACAACAATTATTATTATTGTTATTTACATGCAACTGAGAAATAAGATATATAGGTATTGTGGTAGGGAGATTCATCTTCCCCAACTGGAAAGTTACAGGGATGATGGGGGAGGGTATAGGAGAGAGTGGATTGGAGGAGGGAGGTATAGAGTGGGGTAGCTGTTTTGGGTGGTGGGTAAGAGAAAGAGGGGGAGAAAATTTGTAACTCAAAATCTTTTGGAAATGAAGAATGTGAACTAAAAATAAGCAAAAGTTAATTTAAAAATCAGAGATGTAATCTTTTAAAGCTTATTTCATCAGTAAGATCGTTGTATAAATTGTACTGCTAATTCTGCTCACTTTTCTCTGTAGCAGTTCATAGAGGTCATCCCAGTTTCTTTTGATGCTGTATCTTCTATTATTTCTTATGGCACAATAATATTTCACAAATTTTATGTATCATAGTCCTTTTTTAACTATCCTCTAGTAGTTAGGCACCATCTTATTTTCTAGTTGAGGGGTATTAATATGAGCTGCTATAAATAATTTTGTATGTATGGATTTCTTTCCTCTTATTTTTTAAAGTTTTGGGGGATAAGTCTAGTAGTGGTACAATTTAGTCAAAAGGATGCACATATTAGTAACTTTGTGGACCCAGTAACAAATTGCTTTCTAGAATTGCTGGACTGATTTAGAGCTCCACTTGGAAAGTATCCATAGTATGCCTATTTTCTCAAAGCTCCTCTGACATTTCTCGGTTTCCTACTTTGTTCTCTTTTGCAATCTGATGAATGAGAAATAAAACATGAATTGTTTCAACTTGCAATTTTCTAATTATTAGTGATTTAGAGCATTTTTCACATTGTGATTAATAGCTTGGATTTTTTCCTTTGAAAACTGACTTTTGATATCCTTGTTTGTCATTATTTTTCGTTTTAAAATGTAACATTTTACTTTCTTACCCAATTACATGTAAAAACAATTTTAACATCCTTTTTCCAAATTCTGGGTTCCAAATTTTCTCCTTCCCTCCCTTTCCCCCATCATTGAGAAGGCAAGCAATTTGACATAGGCTACACATATGTAGTCATGAAAAACACATTTCCATGTAAGTTGTGTTGTGAAAGAAGACAGACAAAAAAACTCCAAGAAAAATAAAGAAAATCTCTGATTATTATATGCTGAGACTAAAAAAAATTACTAATAGTAGATAATCATACAATATTGCTGTTACTGTGTACAATGTTCTCCAGATTCTGATAATTTCACTTTGTATCAGTTCCTGTACATCTTTACAGATTTTTCTGAGAGCATCCTGACAATAATTTCTTATAGCACAGTTGTATTCCATTACAATCATACACAAGAACTTGTTCAGTTAATGCCAAATTGATGTGTATTCCCCCAATTTTCAATTCTTTTCCATCACAAAAGGAACTGTTATTAATATTTTGTATATACAGGCCCTTTTCCTTTTGTTTTTATCTCTTTGAGATACTGACCTAGTAGTGGTATTGCTTAGGCAAAGGATTATGCATGGTTTTATAGCCCTTTGGGAATACTTCCCAATTGCTCTCCAGATTGGTTGAATCAGTAAATGTAATGCCAAGCAAATGCAACTTCCAAAATTTGGAATATGACCATAGCAAACTCCATTTATTCAGTGACAGATAGGGCAAAACATTCACAGAACAAATAAAATAAAAATACAGTGTAACTCATTCATTTAGGAAGTAAATTCTCAATTCAATCCAAGTACTATGCCACCCCTGGGCAGTACATTCATTTGGTCAGTCAAAGTCTCTCTTCTCAAATGGAGATTAATTTCCAATCATAAGCAAAGTATATTAATTTGGTCAGTCAAAGAGCACAAAAAGTCAAAAGTTTCCCACCCCTCGATCACAACTGAATTGTAATATCATCCATTAATGCCAAGTACTTTCTCAAAAGGGGCATGAGGGCACAAAAGACTATCCTTAAGCTACAACAGGGTTAAGATATCATCACTACATTGAAAATCGAAGGAAATGCCCTTCCTTCATCTTGACATGAGGAAAGTTCTCAGCAATCTCTGTTCCTGGGGAGACGAAGCTTAACAAAGCCACAATATACCACAATATACCACAATATGCCAATGTCCCCATTAATTCATTCTACCTGCAAAACAGTTCCAGAACCCCGAAAACATCAGCAAGACCCTCTTCCAGGATTTCTGTAAACACACAACAAGAAAATCCTTTCAGGGCTTTTGAACTAACAGCAAGGTTCCAGGACCTTTATAACAGCAGCACTGTTCTTCACCAGCAGATGAATCTGGCAAAATAACGTCAAAACAGATAGACAAAATACTGGCATCACAGCCATGCCTCTTCAGTTCTTGGCAGCTCTGGGTGGCAGTTCTTAGAAGTCCTGGGCAGCTCTAACTGGCCCTCAGCAGCTTTTGGCCCCCAGCAATTCTTTCTGCCTCCACAATACTGCTCCCCAAAAGTCCTTCTGGCCTCCTCTGCTTGGGCTTCTCTCTAAATCCCTGGCTCAAGCTCCTCCAGTTCAGCCCTCTGTCTTCACATCAACAATCCCTCCCATAAATGAGATTCATGAGTTCTGGGTTTCAATACTCAACCCCCAAACCAAGCCAATATAGGGGGAACTTTAAATTCCATTACCATTACAGTGTGCAATTTCACCAAAAGTATATTATCAATATAATTCTCTCATGTTCCCTCCAATATTTAAAATTTTACTTTTCTGTCATATTGACCAATCTGATAGCAGTAGCTCAGAGTTACTTTAATTTGCATTTCTCTCATCAATAGTGATTTAAAACATTTTTTCATATGACTATCACGAGCTTTGATTACTTTGTCTGAAAACTGCATGTTCATATCCTTTGACAACTTGTCAATTATCAAATTGGTAAATTGAGGAATGGCTCTTATTTCTATGAATAAATAGCTCAGTTTCCCACATATTTGAGAAATGAGTTCTTTATCAGAGAAACTTGCTATAAAATTCGTTTCACAGTAATGATTACCAACTATGTATTTCACTCCATCCTATTTTCCCCATTTATCCTCTCTCCTTTCACCCTAGCAATTATCAAAAGTGTTTTGCTTCTAACTTTTACTTTCCCCTATCTGTCCTCCCTTCTCTCAGCCCTCTCCCACTTCTGTTATCCTCTTCCCCTTCTACTTTCCTCTCTGGTAAGATAGATTTCTATACCTAACTGTATATAATTCCCTCTTTGAGCAACCTCCAATAAGAGTAAAGTTCATACACTTCCCTCCCCTCTTTCCCCATCTTCCCCTCTATGGTAAAATCTCTTTCAAGTCTATTTTATGTCAGATAATTTACCTCCTCCTTCTCCCAGTGAATTCTTCTGTCTCAACCCTTATTTTATTTTTTTAGATAATTGTCCCATCGTATTCAAATCATACTATGCTTTCTGTCTATGTATACCCCTCCTAACTTCCCGCATAGTGAGAAAATTTTTATGAGTTATAAGTATAACTTTCCAATGTAGAAATGTAAACAGTTTAAACTTAAAGAATCTGTTATGACTTCTCTTTCTTATTTATTTTCTATGCTTCTTTTGAGCCTTCTGTTTGAAAGTCAAAATTTCTATTCAGCTCTGGTCTTTTCATGAGGAATGCTTGAAAGTCTTCTATTTCATTGAATATCCATACTCAGTTTGGTTGGTTAGGTGATTTTTGGTTGTAATCCTAGCTTCTTTGCCCTCAGGATTATATTTCAAGTCCTCCAAACCTTTAATGTAGAAACTGCTAAATTTTGTGTTATCCTGACTGTGGATCCATGCTATTTCAAGTGTTTCTTTCTGGTTGCTTGCAATACTTTCTCCTTGACTTGGGAACTCTGGCACTTGTATCTAATATTACAGGTAGTTTTCATTTTGGGATCTCTTTCATCAAATGGTTGGTGTTTTCTTTCAATTTCTGTTTTATCCTCTGGCTCTAGAATATCAGGGTAATTTTCTTTGGTAATTTTTTGAAAGGCTCTTTTTTATCGTCACTTTCAGAAGGCCCCAAAATTCTTAAATGATTTCTCGAAGATCTATTTTCCAGGTCAATTGTTTTTTTCAATGAGATATCTCACATTGCCTTCTATTTTTTCATTCTTTTGGTTGTTTTATAATTTCTTGATTTCTCATAGAGTCATTAGCTTCCATTTACTCCATCCTAATTTTTAAGGAATTATTTTCATCAGTGAGCTTTTGTATCTTCTTTTCCATTTGGCCAGTTCTACTTTTTAAGGAGTTCTTCAGTGAATTTTTTGTGCCTCTTCCCCATTGAAAAGATTCTGTGTAAAATAGGAGTTCTCTAAAGTGAATTTTTGCATATCTCTTTACAATTGGCCAATTCTGTTTTTCAAAGCATTCTTCTCTTCATTGAATTTTTGTGCATCTTTTACCACTGACCTCTTCTGTTTTTAAGATGTTGTTTTCTTCAGTTTTTTTGTGGTTTCTGTACAAAACTGTTAAATCATGTTTCCATTTTATTTTCTCATCACTCTCATTTCTCTTCCCAATTTTTCCTCTTCCCCTCTTATTTGATTTTTAAAATTCCTTTTGAGCTCTTCTGTGGTCTGTGACCAATTCACATTTTAATTCAGTCTTTGGATATAGGAGATTTGACTTTCTATAGTCAGGAAGTTTTCATGCTATTTGATCACTTTCTGATCTATTTCTCAGTTTTTAACTCTATGCTAAAGTGGGGTTCAGCTTCTGATATGGAGGGAGTACCATCCCAAGTTTCAGACAGTTTTTTGTGCAGCTATTTTTCAGAGATAATTCTGGGGACCTGTAAGTTTTTGGTTCTTTCAAAGTAGCACAATTTAGGGAGAGGTTTGTTTACTACTCTCCTGGCCTGTGCATTAAGTCTATGAGCAACCACAAAGCATTCTTTTCCATCCTAGAACTGTGACTGAGGTCTCTGTTTCCCTGCAGCCACAAGGCTCTGCTGTCTAGTCCTCCTCCTTGCCCTGGGACTGTGAACTGGACCAAAAACTAAATCCAAGTATGGACAATGCAACAGAATCCTACCCCTGGTGTCAGTAAAAGGACCCCCATAATCTCCTTCTCACCATCTGTCCAACCTCCTTGCCATCTGTGGGCCCAGAGGTCTGGAAACCACCACTGCCACCATTGATTGATTCACCCCCAATTCCAGCTTCTGGTTTCCTTGGGCCTGGTTTGTGCTGGCATAGCTTACATTAGATTGTGCTCCAATCTCAACCTGATTCAACAGACCTCCAATTTGTCTTGGGCTAGAAATTATTTCACTGTATCCTTTTGTGGGTTCTGCCACTATAGAATTTGTTTTGAGCCAGTATTTAAAGGTATTTGGAAGGATTTGGGGGAGAGGTGATGTGAGTCTGGGCCTTTTCTCTGCCATCTTGGCTCCACCTCCTCTGTCCTACATTTTCTAAGACCAATGACATCATGATATTGCTGTCAGAGTATAGTGTATTTAGCTGTGACTGATTAGTCCAATCTGTGTTAAGAAGGCTCTACCACAGGGGCAGCTAGGTGGTAAAGTGAATAGAGCACTGGCTCTGGAGTCAGGAGAACCTAAGTTCAAATCTGGCCTCAGACACTTAACACTTACTAGCCGTGTGACCTTGGGCAAGTTGCTTAACACTAATCGCCCTCCAAAAAAAGAAAAAAATGAAAGCACTACCACAGGTTGGGGACACGTAGTCCATTAGAACATTTGGCGTGAAAGTTGTTCCTGACTTGCACAGCTCACATCTCTTTTGTGATTCTGTGATTTTTGTTTGGCTCATAAATTACAGAGCCTTTTTTGATGCAGGTGTACCATTCTGGTTTGTCCTATGTCAACATCTCCCATGTCTCACAGTCAATGCTAAAGTTCTTCAGTGAGACCTTGAGCGCATCCTTGTAACACTTTTTCTGATCACTCTGTGAGCACCTGTGTAAATTTACTTGTGTAAATTCTCCATAAAATAGTAGGATAAGCATATTTTTGGCATTCAGTCTATATGGCCAGGCTATCAAAAACTACAATGGAATTTGAATGCTTGTCAGTTCAAGTCGAGAGAGGATATGTTATCTTGTCAGGCAGTCTTCAGAATCTTCCTAAGACAATTCAAATCAAAGAATTCAGCCTTTTGGCATGGTGCTAATAGACTATCTGGGTTTCACAGGTGTGCAATAGTAAAGTTAGCACAGTAGTTCAATAGACCTTCAGTTCTTTATGCAGCACTATATTTCTTCTCTTACATACTTTTAGAGCCTACCAAATGCTGAGCTAGCTCTGGCAATGCATGCATCAACTTCTTTATAAATGTGGAGAATCTTGGAAAGTATACTGCCAAGGTAAGTGAACTTATTCACAATATTCCAAATTTCTCGATTTGCTGTGACCAATACTGATAGTATCTACTGTAATAAAGAAAAGTCCATTTATTTATATGCTTAAATTTTTTAAAGAGAAATGTGTTGGATCGTTTGTCCAAAGACTTCTACAGCTCTTGATATAATATTGTGATTTTTATTATCTTTATGTTAATATGGAATGTTGATTTCAGTTTTCTGAATATTGTACACAGCTTGTATTTCTAATATCCATTTTATATGGACAAAGAACACAATTTTTGATGTGTTGCTATATCTTTGCAAATATTTTATTTTTAAAATTTTGTGTCAATATTAGCTAGAGATAGTGGGCTAAAACTTCTTTTTTTTATTCAACACTTCCTGCTATTTTTGTTATGAAAGGAAATTCATATGATCTCTTCTTTTACTGGTTTTGTAAATTGTTAATGTTTTGCTAGAATTAATTTTCTTCAAAAGTTTTCTAGGAGTCACTGATCGTTTTGTCTTCCCCATTGAAGCTTAACTTTTGACTTTTTATTTCTTCTGAGACTGGACTATGTAAATTTTCAACTTCTTGTTCCATTAACTGGGCACTTTGTATTTTTTTTTGGTAGATATTAATCCATCTTATTTACATTGTCGATTTTGTTGGCATATAATTAGGCAAAATAGTTTCTAATAATTTCCTTTATTCTTTTTTTTAATAATTTCTTTTTTTTATAATTTTATTTTTTATTTTTTAATTTTTTTGGAGGGCAGTTGGGGTTAAGTGACTTGCCCAAGGTCACACGGCTAGATTTTTGTGTTAAGTGTCTGAGGCTGGATTTGAACTCAGGTACTCCTGACTCCAGGGCTGGTGCTCTATTCACTGCACCACCTAGCCGCCCCTCCTTTATTCTTTTTACATTTTATTTGATTCCTGCTTTTCTAGTGTTTTGTGATTTGGTTCTTTCTTTTTAAAAATTATACTACTTAGTAGTTTATCTATTTTATTTGTTACTCCCCTCAAAACTACATCTAGCTTTCTTTATCAATTTTGTTGCTGTTATTTTATCTTTAATTTTGTTCATCTCCTTTGATGTTTAAAATGTCTATTTTGGCAGTTAATTCAGATTTTTAAATTTGTTAGTTTTCTAAGTTTTTTAAAATTGACTATCAATTATATTGATCTCCAATTTCATTTGTGTTGATTAGAAATATTTAAACATTTAACTTTTCCCAGAAGAACAGCTTTCCTTCCATCCAAAAAATGGTACATTGTCTCCTTATTGTAATTTTCTCTGATCAAATTTATAATTTGTCCTCTAACTTATGAATTCTTTAAAACTCAGATTAATTTCCAATTAATTTTAATCCTTTTTCCCCCAAATGCCATTTACTAAAGACAACTTTATTGTGTTATGGTCTGTAAGGTATGTGTTTCATATTTCTATTTTCTTCATTTGTGAAATTTTTGTCTTAGGACATGGTCAATTTTTGTAAAGATGCCATACACCAGCAAAAAACCCCATGTAAACATTTTGTGTTTCTATTCAGTAATCATGAGAACTCTATTATATTTAGTTTTTTTTACTAAAATTCTATTCAGTGTCATGACTTCCTTTTTATTTATCTTTTGATTAAATTGGACTTTTTTTCAATCTTCATCTTTCTTGAACTCTGCATTGACTTTGCTGCTGTCAATCACCCTCTCTTCCTTGAAACCACTTCTCGTTATATTTTTGGGACACTGTTTTTCTCCTGGTTTCCTTCCTACTTGTCTGCTTCTCAGTTTTCTTTATTGGATTTTCATCCAGGTCATGTCTGCTAACAGGGTGTCCCACAAGACTCTTTCCTGGGCCTCCTTGTCTCTCTCAAAACCATTTCACCTGGTGATCTCATCAGCTCTCATGAATTTAATTTCCATCCCTGTGTTAAGGATTCTCAGATCTACTTATCAAGTATTAGCATCCCTAATAGCACATCTCCAAATACTTGCTCAATGTATTGGATGTCTTGTAGTCATCTTAAATTAAACATATCTAAGATTGACTTATTAACTTTTCCCCAACATTCTTCCCTTTCCAAACTCTTTTACTATTGTCAAGGGGACCACCATCTTCCCAGTCACTCAGGTTCACAAGCTAGGCTTTTGCTGCTCACTGTCTCTCATCCCCACTCATCTGTTGCCATGGTTTATAGATTTTGGTTTCACAATATTTCTTATCTACATCTCCCTTTTTCCTCTGATATTGCCACTACCTTGGGTGAAGGTCCGTATTGCCTCATATCTCAATCAGTTTATGAAGCAACTACTGTGTTCCAGGCACTATGCTAAGTGCTGATGATACAAAAAGAGGCAAAAGACAATCCCCAATCTCAAGGAGTTCACAGTCTATTGGGGGAGAAAACAAACAAATATGTACAAACTATCTAGAGGATAAATAGGAAATAATAAATGGGGAAGGCATCAGAATAAGAAGGATTGGGAAAGGTTTTCTGGAGAAGATGGGATTTTAGTAGGGACTTGAAGGAAGTCAGGAAATCCTAGAGGTGGGCATGAGGAGGGAGAGTGTTCCAGGAATAGGGAACAGGCAGAGAACATGGAAAATGGGTACTAAAATATGGAGTGTCTTGTTTATGGAATAGCCAGGAGACCTGAATCAAAGAGTATGATGAAATGGAAGGAGAGAGAAGAGTTGTAAGGTGTAAGATGACTGGAAAGGTAGGAGAAGACTAGGATATGAAAGACTTTGAATGCCAAGCAGCACATTTTGCATTTGATCTAGGAGGTGATAGGGAGCCACTGGAGTTTATTGAGCAGGAGAGTGACCTGTGCTTTAGAAAAATCACTTTGTTGTCCTAGTGAGGGAAGAATTGGAGTGGGAAGAGACTTGAGGAAGGCAGACCATATCAGATGGTTATTGGAATAGGTTGTTAGATACTTTCCCTGTCACAAATCACTCCCTGCTCTAGTCCACCCTCCTTTTATAACTGTGCTTTGGGACTGCTCCCATTCTGGGTTCTTGCCATATTGCTCCAATGACTCTCTCACTGCAGGAATCTTTCTCTTGTCTCCTAGGTGCCAGGTATGGAATTGCTTGCACTAAGATCTTTCCATAGGTCTACAAAATCACCCTCTTGCTAGTCTCTCCTACTGCAGGGTCATTTTGTCACGTGCCTTCCACCAATTCTTCCTTGTCTGCTTCAAGGTTCCTAAAAATTCTGGCCATTTTTTTTGTACAACCCTGGACTAGGTGGGTGGAGGAGTCTACAGATAATTCTCATGTTCATTTTTAACAAATACATTTATAATTCTGGGGTTTGTATTTATACATTTATACTGTGGGGCTTGTGGGGGATTTGACCTCCTCTAGAATTTGACACATCACCATTTTCCTAGAATTATTCCTTACTACTCCCCCTTCACATGCCTTTATGCAGAAGAAAATGTTGAAAGAAAAGGAATACATTAAAAAAGCAGAAATGTATTAGTAAAGGCTAGTGCATTGCCTGACACACAATAGGTGCTTAATGAGTTCTTGTTGACTAAGTAAAGTGGTCCTGTCTCATGCCTCAGTTTTTCTTCTCTTCACTTAAAAGAAATCCTGAGTGCTGGTTCTTATCTTTTCCTCTTCTTTTGCTCCCACTTTTGTGATCTGCCCTACAAATTAAAGTTTGTTTGGCTTGTGACCAGTGGTGTGCTGGTAAATATTTAATAACAAACCTCTCTGAAAAAAGGACATTGTCAAGTTTAATCTGAATTATTAACATTTTCTCCATCATTTTCTTAAATTTAGAAACCTACAAAAATGATAAACCAAACCTTTATTTGTAGCATTTGACAATTTCCAAAGTGTAAATTCTCACATTCAAAATTTAACTCTGGAGATCTGGTTTGAGCAACCTACCTTTTAACCCTCCCCACTTCTTCTCTCCTTGTCCCCATCTATTCCCCTGCTGATTTGAATGCACTCATGTGTGTGTGTATTCAAGCCTCCTTTTCCTGGTTCAGAGAAGAACATCTTGAATGTATACAGTTATTTACATGTTATCTCCCCAATTAAAATGAGAGCTCCTTGAGACCATGGTCTTTCTTTGTATCCTTAGTGCTTAGCACAGTGCCTGGCTCAATTGAAGCTTATTAACAGACTAAGTGACAAAGAGAGGTGATGCTTCATGAAATATACTCCCTCCACCTCATCTTGTATCTTTCTCTCCTCTTCCATCTTACACTTATGCAGAAACAAAAACCTCCTCCCACTTCTATTTCTTTTCTAGTGTGTGCTTTTCCCCTTCCCTTTTCTTTTATCTCTTAAAACCCATTATCTAGAGCATAACCACTCCCAGGATGTTTATCTTACTTTATGTGACCCTAGAATACAATGGAATAACGAAGTGACATTTATCTCTTTTCTGCTTTTAAATTTTAACCACTCTTTCATCATTTATCCCTTTCTAATTTCTCAAATGGGTTTACTTTTCTAAAAAATAATCAGCTTGTGATGTATTAAAACATTTTATCATTTGGGTACAGTAATACATGTATTTTAGGCAGATAAACACATTTGAGTAATTAGAATACATGCAAACACATATGCTGTATTCACATCGTGCTTTAGATTTTCAGAGTTCTATGCAAAAATGTTATCTTATTTCATTCTCCTGACCTTGGAAACCCAGCACTTTCCCTTATTCTACTTCAGTTTCATGGGCGAGTAGATTCAAAGCTTAGCTCAGTTCCTAGGTAGAATTAGCCCCATCAAGTCCAAATTCAAATGCGGTGTCACTAGTGGATAAATCATTGTCTCAGCTTTAGTTAAATTGGGTTAGCACCACTTGGCTCAGCTATTTGTTATTTTGGACACTGATGGTGAAACGGCTGCAAAACATGATTATTGGGAAGACTGGATACTTGTTATCCTGATCTTTCAAAACTCACAAGATCTCTTCACCTAGAAGATTAAAATAACAAATGTAGAATCTGTAAACTGAGGCCCATTTTTAATGAGTTGATGGAGAGAAGATACCAGAGCTTTGTATCTTATAGTATCATCTCTCACTGGCTCTTGTGAACCAAGAAATTCAGTCTTGAACAGAGTGGCCAAAGGAACTCAGGCCTCCCTTATAATTTTATAATTTTTTATTTTACGTTTAATTTATGGAAAAACCAAGCATTTCTATAACAGTATATTTAAAAAGATGATTGCACATGAAACTGCAAATCTGTTATGTACAGCTTCCTATACCTTTTAAATATATAATAAAATTATGATATAAATTTCTTTTCTTATCCCTCCCCTAGCATAGAGATGGCTACAATTAGATGCAAATATGTGTGTATGTATGTATGCAACATCATTCTATATATACATCTATTTACTAGTTCTTTCTCTGGATACAGATAGAATCTTCCTTAATAGGTCCTTTGTAATTCATTGAGGTATTTATAATATGACTTAGTCACTCAAAATGGTTCTTTTTTTTTACAGAAATAACTATATTTTTCTTTTTTTCTTTTTCTTTTTTAAATTGTTTAATTTTAATTTATTTTCTTGATTACATCATTCATTTCCAGTTTTGAGTTACAAATTTTCTCCCCTTCTTTCCCCTACCCCCAAGTCCAAAACAGTGATCCCACCATGAAGCCCCTCCCACAATCTGTTCCCTTTTAT
>CM053598.1:206871995-206892653 GCA_028646575.1 Pseudocheirus occidentalis
GTAAAAAAAAAAGCAGAGTAGCAGTTCTTATCTCAGATAAAGCAAAAGTGAAAATAGATCTAATTAAAAAAGATAAGGAAGGAAACTACATCCTGCTAAAAGGCACCATCGATAATGAAGCAATATCTTTACTTAACATATATGCACCAAGTGAAATAGCATCCAAATTCCTAGAGGAAAAGTCAAGGGAATTAGAGGAAGAAATAGATAGCAAAACAATACTAGTGGGGGACCTCAATCTCCCCCTCTCTGAACTTGATAAATCTAACCTCAAAATCAACAAGAAAGAAGTTAAGGAGGCAAATAGAATTTTAGAGAGGCTAGACATGATAAATCTCTGGAGAAAACTGAATGGGGATAAAACGGAACATACCTTCTCCTCAGTGGTACATGGCACATACACAGAAAATTGGCCATGTACTAGGACATGAAAACCTCAAAATTCAGTGCACATAGGCAGAAATATTAAATGCATCATTCTCAGATGAGATTGCAGTAAAGGTGACAAGCATTGGTTTGGGTTCAAGCAGGGAATAACATACTCTATTCAGAATAAAATATATTGTGCCCTATAGGCAGTAAGAGGGATAAGGGGTAGAGGGGGGTCTAAGAAGGGAGAAGGTGGTTAGAAGGGAGGGAAAAAGTAGCAAGGGGAAAGGGTAGGTAAAGACAGGGGGACACAGGGAAGTAATACTGAGGGAGGTGGTAGTCAAAAGAAAATCACTTAAGGAGGGGAAGGGAAAAGGATGGAAAGACAGGCAAAAAACTAATTGGAAACTAAATAATTTAATCCTAAAGAATGAGTGGGTCAAACAAGAAATTATAGGAACAATCAGTAACTTCATTCAAGAGAATGACAATAATAAGTCATCATCCCAAAACTTGTGAGATGCAGCAAAAGCAGTTCTTAGTGGAAGTTCTATATCCCTGAATGCATACATGAATAAATTAGAAAAAATGGAAATCAATGATTTGGGCATGCAATTGAAAAAGGTAGAAAAAGAACAAATTGGAAATCCCCAATTAAATACTAAATTAGAAATAATGAAAACCAAAGGACAGATTAATAAAGTTGAAAGTATGAAAACTATTGAATTTATAAATAAAACTAAGACCTGGTTTTATGAAAAAATAAATTGATAGACCTTTAGGCAATATGATATAAAAAGAAAGAAGAAAACCAAATTTTGAGTATCAAAAAGGAAAAGGGTGAATATACCTCCAATGAAGAGGAAATTACAACAATAATTAGGAATTATTTTGCCCAATTGTATGCACATAAATTTGACAACCTTAGTGAAATGGATCAATATTTATGAAAATATAAGTTGCCCAGACTAATTGAAGAGGTAGTAAATTATTTAACCCTATCTCAGAAAAAGAAATTGAACAAGCTAGGAGAGAACTTCCTAGGAAAAAATCCCCATGGCCGATGGATTTACTAATGAATTTTATGAAACATTTAAAGATCAGTTGATCCCAATACCCTACAAACTATTTGGGAAAATTGGTGAGGAAGGAGTCCTACCAAATTCTTTTTATGACACGAACGTGGTACCAATACCTAAATCAGAAAGAGACAAGAAGGAGAAAGAAAATTATAGACCAATCTCCCTCATGAATATAGAGGCAAAAAAAATGTAAATAAAATATTAGAAAAAAGAATACAGCAACTTATCACAAGAATAATACATTTTGGTCAGGTTGAATTTATTCCAGGAATGCAACAATGGTTCAATATTAGGAAAACCATCAGTATCATTGATCATATCAACAATAAAACTAGGAGAAACCATATATTTTCTCAACAGATACAGAAAAAGCTTTTGACAAAATACAACATCCATTCCTATTAAAAACACTAGCAAGTATAGGAATAAATGGAGTATTTCCTCAAATAATAGGTAGCATCTATTTAAAGCCATCAGCAAGTATTTATATGTAATGGGGATAAACTAGAAGCATTTCCAATAAGACCAGGGGTGAAACAAGGATGTCCACTATCACCCCTCTTATTCAATCTGGTACTAGAAATGTTAACAGTAGTAATTAGAGAAGAAACAGAAATCAAAAGAATCAAATTATGCCAAGAAGAGACTAAGCTATTGTTCTTTGCAGATGATAAGATGATATACTTGGAGAATGCTAGAGAATCAAGTAAAAAAACTTCCTGAGACAATAAATAAATTTATCAAAGTTGCAGGATATAAAATAAGCCCACGCAAATCATCAGCATTCCTATATATTTCCAATGAAGTCCAACAGCAAGAGAAAGTAAGAGAAACCCCATTTAAAGTTACTGTAGACATTATAAAATATTTGGGAATCTACCTGCCAAAACAAACCCAGTGCCTTTATCAACACAACTACAAAACACTTTTCACATGAATAAAACCAGATCAAACTAATTGGAAAAGCATTAATTGCTCATGGCTAGGTCAAGCTAATATAATAAAAATGACTATTTTTCACCTCAATTATATTATATATTTACTGCCATACCAATCATTCTACCAAAAAATTACTTTATAGAGCTAGAAAAAGTAGTGACAAAATTCATTTGGAAGAAAAAAAGGTCCAGAATATCAAGGCAATTAATGAAAATAAATGCTAGGGAAGGTGGCCTACCCATACCAGATTTTAATCTTTTTATAAAGCAGCAATCAAAACTGCTTGGTATTGGCTAAGGAATTGGGTAGTGGATCAATGGAATAGATTGGGAACAAAAGACTCAGCAGTCAATGATTATAGTAACATACTTTTTGATTAGCCCAAAGACCCCAGTTTTGGGGATAAGAACTCACTATTTGACAAAAAACTACTGTGAAAATTGGAATATAATATGGCAGAAACTGGCATAGACCATCATCTAATGCCATACACCAAAGTCAACTCTAAATGAGTGTACGATCTAGGTATAAAGGCTGATACTGTAAGTAATCTGGGAAATCAAGGAATAGTTTACCTGTCAGATTTATGAAGTAGGGAAGACTTTTTGACCAAAGAAGAGTTGTAGAGCATTATAAAATGCAAAGTGGATCATCTTTATTACATTAAATTGAAAAGTTTCTGTACAAAAAAAGCCAAGATAACCAATATTAAGAGGGAAGTGGAAAATTGGGAAAGAATTTTTACAAACAGCATCTCTGATAAAGGCCTCATTTCTAAAATATGGAATTAAGTAAAATCTATAATAATACAAGTCATTCCTCAATTGATAAACTTATACACAATCACAGACACATCATATGTGTGATGACCAACTTTGATAAACTGGACTCTTCTCAGCAATGCATAGGTAAAAGAGAACTCTACAAGTTTTAAGATGGAAGGAGATGTCTACATTAAGAGAAAGATCTAGAAAGACAGTTTGAATGCAGACTGAAGACTACATGTTAACTTCTTTTTCATGTTTTGTTCTCTTTCTTTTTTCCCATTGTTCACTCCATTGGTTACAACTCTTCTATACAACCAGTCTAATCTCCAATGTGCAAGTATTTCCTGATCCTATATTTGGAAGGAAGGGAGGGAGGGAGTAAGGAAGGGAGGGAGGGAGGAAGTAAGGAAAGAGGGAGGGAGAAAACAAGCATTTATTATGTGCTAAGCACTGAGCTGAGTGATTGACAAATGTCTCATTTTATCTTAACAAAAACAATGAAATTGGTGAGTGCTGTTTATCTATTTTACAATTGAGGCAACCTAGACAGGCAGCTTCAATAACTTGGACAGGGTCACATTGTTAAGAGATTCAAACTCCCATTGACAGGAAAGTGATATAATTTAAAAGAGGGATTGACATGAGGGATTATTACTGTGCCTGAATAAGGCTTGGAATCTGACTCACAGGAAAGTTTTATATCTTTGCATATAATTTCCCATTGGTAATATGTTGTAATTTATGTATGCCTTCTGTATAATTCTTTATTATCCTTTGGTTGGCCCCCAATTCTGACTCCTCATAGACTATGATATTCAATCATTCACATCCGTATAATGCTGCTGAAAGAACATCGGTTTGAAAAGGATGGATTTTTCATTTCTGGTGCAGGTTTGAGGTCATTGAAAGCATTGCACAATTACATCCCTGGCTTTCCTTGAGTACCAATCAAAATTCCACCTCCTCCAGGAAGCCTTCCCCCAAAGATTCTTAATTCAATGCTTTCCTTCTATTAATCATTTCCTATTTATCCTGTAATTAGCTTGCCCCTTTATGTCTGTGTACATGTATGTATCTATGTAGCATATATGTGTGTATATATACGTATACATATGCATGTGTGCATTTGTAGTTCATGCTTTCTCTCCCAAAATAGCTAAGATGATGGATTGGAAGCAACCTACCTAAACTCTCTCAAAATTCACCTCCAAAAATTAAAATACCATTTCAATTCAAATTTTGGAGTTTCAGAACCAGTGGTTAGGGTGAGATATTTTTCTAGTGAAAGAAAACTTAGGTGGTCAGCAGAAATTTGTGACACTGTGGTGAAAGACTGTGTAGAGTTCACATGTGGGGTAGCAGCAACAACTTCAGGAGCTCTCAACCTAGAGACTATAATGGGCTTGGACAACTGATCAGAAATAGATTGCAGTAATCTCTGTTTGCTTGCTTCTGTCCTGAAGCAGCAGAATCAACTTGAGGCTTCTGGAAGCCAAGATGGAGAAATAAGTAGTAAATCACTGTACCTCTCCCATACTCACTTCCAAACAACCATAAAGCAGAGCCCCCAAACAAATCCTGGAAAAGCAGAGCCAGCAAAAAGAAAGGGTGAAGCAACATTTTCAGCCCAAGAAACTAGGAGGACCAGTAAGAAAGGTCTATCTCACTCAGATAAAAGGGGCCTACAATCTAGATCAGGAAACAAACCAGCAAGTCACACTTCAGTAAACCAGTGGGAGATTCTAAGCCAAGTGTTGTGGAGCAGGCAAATGAGAACACCAGAAGCCTCCATATGCCTTCACAGCAAGTTTCAGCTCTGAGAACCACCATGAGCTTCAGTTTCACCCCAAGCAAACAGGTATTCTCCAGTGTGATAAGAAAGTAGGCTAGACTTCACATGCTTCAGCATAGCCCAGGACAAACAGGTAAGCTCTACTGATTCAATGCCCACAGGCTCCAGTGTAGCATCCCAGGAAATGCAAAAAAATCCCATTGTTGTGGCAAACATCACTCCCTGCCTCAGGACCAAGAAAGCTCCCAGGGCTTTATGGCCTCCAGAAGCACCAGCCACTCCCCAATCCCCTCAATATAGAGCCAGACATGAGGTTCCCCTCTGGGCATCATAGCAACACCAGTGTGGCACCAAGGAAACAGCCATGGCCTGCAGCCACTGGCACTAAAAGCCTGAGAAAGAGCCCCTTCAAACCTGGGGAAAGAGATCAAATTTAAAAGAATGGAAAAAGGATTTTTTTTTAAAAATAAGCAAAAAAAAACAACAAAAAAAGAATCTGACTACAGAAAGTTATTATGGTGACAGGGAAGATCAAGTCACAAACTCAGAAAAGGAAAATAATGTCTAAATACTTAGGGGCAAAATCCCAAAAGAAAATGACAAGTGGTCTCAAGTTCAGAAAGAACTTATGGAAGAACTAAAAAAGAGCTTAAAAATCACATAAGAGAGGTAGAAGTTAAATTAGGAAAAGAAATGAGAGTAATGCAAGGGAATTGTGAAAAAAGAGGCAACAACTTGGAAAACTGCTTTAAAATAATAATTGGCCAAATGGAAAAAGAAATGCAAAAATCCATTGAAGAAAACAACTCCTATAAGAGCAGATTTAGTTTAATGAAAAAGAAATCTAAAAAAAATTAATTGAGGGGAACAATGCTCTAAAAGTAGAATAGAGGAAGTGGAAGCTAATGAATCAAAGAATTAATTAAATATTATCAAAAGAATGAAAAACATGAGAAAAAAGATAAAAAACCTCATGGGAAAAACAACTGACCTGGAAAATAGATACAGGAGAAACAGTGTCAGAATCATTGGACTACATGAAAGCCAAAATCAAAAGGAGGAACTGGACAACATATTTCAAGAAATTACCTGGGGGAAGGATTCTGGGAAGATGTCAGAGTAGGTCAGAAAATTCCAAGCTTTCAAGATGTTCTCTTGCAAAAGAGTTAAAATAGCACCTTAGGGCTAACAAAGTGTGTGGGATGTTAAATAATAACAGGGGTATAAAGGGTCCTCCTGGGACAATTTGAGAAGATCAGAAGAAAAATCCCAGGATGTGGTTTAGTCCCTGTGAATAGTAAACACCTCCAGGGTAGGTTCCATTTTTAACAGTAAGCATCTAGACTCTGAAACAAAAAGCAGCAAACCCAGGGATTAGTTGACTTGCCAAGCTACCTCTGCCCCAGGCACCCAGACTTTTGCCCCCATGGATAATTAGGGGAATTGGGCATCTGAGCCTTGGGAAGATAGAAGGAACCTCTGCTAACAAGGAATGCCAGACCCAGCTGTGCTGTGAAGAGGGCCGGGGGTGAGAACAAAACAGCACATATCCCATGAATGCAGAAGCAGTGGGGCAAAAAGACCCTGGTTATGGGAACTTACAGAAGGTTGGAGGTTTGGCTTTGGTTTCAGGCTAGAAGGAAGAATTGAAGATCTGGGGTAAGAGGCACCATTTCCCATACCCCAGGGCTAGAGGTACTTACAAATAATTAAGAAATGACCACCAAAAACATACACAGGCAAAGGAGAAAGAATCCAACCATAGAAACCTATTACAGGAAGAGAGATGACCAGGGTTCATCTTCAAAGGAGGGTATTGAAGTAAAGAAATCCCCAAAGAATAATGTCAAATAGACACCTGCCCCAACAAAATTCATAGAAGATCTCAAAAAAGAGTTCAAAAATCAAATGACAGAGATGGAAGAAAAGATTAAAAAGAAAATAAGAATAATCAAAGAAAAACAAGAAGGGTATGGAAGGAAAGTCAATCAATTAGAAAAGAATATCCAGAATACTAAGGAAGAAAATGACACCTTAAAAATGAGAATTGGGCCAAGTGAAGCCAGTCAAATTGTAAGAGATCAAGAAATGATTAAACAAAATATGAATAATGAAAAATAGAAGAGAAACATATGTAAAACAATATATTTGGAGAATAGATCAAGAAAAGAAAATTTAAAAATAATTGGACTAATTGAAAGTTAAAGTAAATGAAAGAATCTTGATACAGAAATACAAGAAATAATCAAAGAAAAATGTTCTGAAGCATTAGAACAAGGGGGAAAGTAGAAATAGAAATAATGCATTGATCACCACATAAAAAAATATCCTATGAGGAAAACTCCTAAAAATATCATCATCAAATTCTGAAACCCCCAGCTCAAGGGAAAAATATTAAGAGCATCAAGATTAAAGCAATGTAAATATGATGGCGTCACAATTAGAACTGCACAGGACCTAGCAGCAGAGATATTAAAGGACCGTAGGTCTTGGAACACAGCATATCAAAGAGCAAAATAACTGGGACTCTGATAAAAATTTCTTTCCCTTCAAAGTTAAAAATTATCCTAATTGAGAAAAGGTCATTTGATAAGCTCTCATACTTTTAAGACTTTGTTTAAAAAAATCCTAAACTAGTGGCAGCTAAGTGGCACAGTGAATAGAGCAACGGCACTGGAGTCAAGAAGACCTGAATTCAAATCAGGCCCCAGACACTTAACACTTACTAGCTGTGTGACTTTGGGCAAGTCACTTAACCTGATTGCCCTGCCCTCCATCCTCCAAAAAGCAAATGAAAAAAAATCCTGAATTTAATTAAAGACTCAACATATAAGAACCAAGAGAAATATAAGGCCCATAAGAAAGACTGATTATAAGGGACCCATAAGGACAGACTGTTTACATTTTACCTAGGTAAAATGCAAAATGGATGTCTAAGATTCTTATAAATAATTGGGTAGTTTATAAGAAAGATTTGGGTAAACATGAGAATGATAGGAATTTTAAAAATAAAAACATTTAGAAACAACTTAAAAGAGAAATTATTTGAGAAGCAAAAGGAAGAATTGATACAAAGGAATTAGATGGGAGAGGGGAGCTAGTGGTTCTGGTAACCTACTTTCATTGGGAATGGGTTTAACAGGGAACAATACTTAAATTTAGAAGAGTATAAAATCCTCTAAATTCATAAGAAATAAAATGTCAAGGTCATAGGGAAGGGGGAGAGGACAAGAGAGGAATCTTTATATGGGAAGGTGAGGGAATACATAAAAGGGAAGTATAAAAGGGTGTTTATATTTATGGGAATGGGAGGATAAGGGAGGGATCCTTGGAGGGGGGTAGACAAGTCATAGAAGGACAAGGTAGTGGGTAGAAGTAAAGTAGAGGAGGTAAGAGGAATAGGAAACAAGAGATATAATCCTACAAAAGAAATAAAGATCAGGAATAGAACAAGTTTGGGAAAATACATGTCTTTATATGTATGTATATGTGTGTGTATATATCTATAGCTGTAGAGGAATATATCTAAAATTTATTGTAGCCTTCTGGGAGGAGGTTGGGTGGAAGGGGAAAGAAGAATAAAGTAAAAAAAAAGTGCACAGCAGAAAACAAAAGAAAGCTTGGAAGGAAAGAAAAGACAGACAATACTCAACACAAATTTATTATTTCTCAAATAGGTTTTCTTAAAATGGAAATCTATTTTTACATAATTTGAATCCTCTCTTGTGTTCTGTCATGCACACAATGTTTTTTTCTAGCTTTGTATTTAAGTTTATGATATGTTTTTGTTTCTTTTCTCTATTCTGTATTTGTGGTCTAGCAGTTGAGCCTAAAATTTTGAAAAAGAAGAAAAAGGAAATTATCTGTGGCAGAGTCAAGATAGCAAACTAAAAGCATGGACTTGCTTGAATGCTCCCCCAAACCCCTCAAAAAACTTGTAAAAAATGACTCTAAACAAATTCTAGAGGAGCAGAACTGAAAAATGAGGGAATGAAATAAATTTCTAGCCTAAGAAACCCTAAAACATTGACAGGAAAGGTCTATTGCATCAGTCTGAGAGAAAGGAACAGGCCAACATAGGCCATGCCATCACAGAAGGGATGCTAGGAAACTTAGAGCAGGCCTCAGGAGACTGAATCACTGGCAGCTGGTGTGGTTTCCAGACTTCTCAACAGACAAATACCAAAGTCAACTTAGAAGGTCATTAGGGAATGGCTATCAGACCTGGGTGAGAGAGGAACATGGTCTGGTACCAGTCCCAGATCAGCAGTACAGCAGTAGCAGCAGCAGCAGCAGTGGCTGCTTCCAGAGCTCTTCGCTCACAGAATCAAGCAGCTCATCAGAGGTGGGTTGTAGTTGTGCTTCAGGCAGGATTCTCTTGCTTTGCAGGTGCTTCAATCTGGGTCAAAGTCCTGGATGACAGTCCTGGGGTGAGAAGAAGTGCTGGTGTGGTGACAGAGGAGAGGGAATCATTCTCCAGGTATGAGACTGAAAAGAGTGTTTGTGGTCACTAACAGACCAGAGCACAGGTCAGGAAATGAATAAACACCTCTTCTTTTATCATACATTATAAGAACTGAAAATTTATAGGTCCCTAGAAAAATATCTGAAAACAGATGCACAAAACCTCTGAAACTTGAAATAGTACACTCTCCACAGTGGAAGTAAAGTCCTGCCTAAAAAGGGCTGGAAAAATGAGCAAACTGTAAGGGGAAAAAAATCACACTGTAGAATCTTCCTTTGGTGACAAGGAAGACCAGAACATACAATCAGATGACAACAAATTCAAAGCTCCTACATCCAAAGTCTCCAAGAAAAATATGAATTAGTCTTAGGTCATGGAAGAATTCAAAAAGGATTTTGAAAATCAAGTGAAATAGAGGAAAAATTGGGAAGAGATATGAGAGCGATGCAAGAAAATCATGAAAAACTTGCTAAAAGAGACTCGAAAAAACATGCTGAAAAAAATAACAACTTAAAAATAGACTAATCCAAATGACAAAAGAGGTCCAAAAACACAATGAGGAGAAGAATGCCTTAAAAAACAGAATTGGCTAAATGGAAAAGAAGGTCCAAATGGTTGCTAAAGAAAATACTTCATTAAAAATTAGAATGGAGCAAATGGAAGCTGATGGCTATGAAAAGTCAAGAAGTTATAAAAACAAAACCAAAAGAATGAAAGCATAGAAGACAATGTGAAATATCTTATTAGAAAAACAACTGACCTGGAAACAGATACAGGAGAGATAATTTTAAAAATTTTGGACCAACTTGAAGCCATGATCAAAAAAAGAACCTAGCATCACCTTTCAAAAAGACTGCCAATTAAAACTGCCCTGATATTCTAGAACCAGAGAGGAAAAAAGAAATTTAAAGAACCCACCAGTCATCTACTGAAAAATTTCCAAAAAGGAAAATACCTGAAAATGTTATAATGAATTCCAGAAGTCCCAGGTCAAGAAGAAAATAATGCAAGCAGCCAGAAAGAAGCAATTCAAGTATGATGGATCCATTGACAAGATAAAATGAAATTTGGCAACTTCTTAAAAGATCAGTGGGCTTGGAATTTGATCTTCTGGAAGTCAAACATGCTAAGATTAAAACCAAGAATCATCTACCCAGAAAAATTAAGTATAATCCTTCAGAGGAAAAAAATGGATATTCAACGAAAGAGAAGACTTCAAATATTATTTATGAAAGAAAATTTGGATAGAAAATTTGATTTTCAAATACAAGAATCAAGAGAATCATTAAAATGTAAACAGGAAAGAGAAATTGTGAGGGCCTTATTAAAGTTGAATTGTTTACATTCCTTCATGGAAAGATGATATTTGTAACTCATGAGACCTTTCTCAGTATTAGGGTAGTTGGAGAGAATATACATACATACACACATACACACATACACACATGCATGCATACATACATACATACACACATACACACATGCGTGTATGTGGGAGGGCCCAAGGTCAGTTGAATATGAAGGGATGATATCTTAAAATAAAATCAAGGTATGAGAGAGGAATTACTGGGAGGAGGAAAGAGTGCAAGGTAGAATGAGGGTAAGTTATCACATGAAAGAGGTAAGAAAAAGATTTTCCAATGGAGGGGAACAGAGGTGGGTGAAAGGGAATCAGTGAATCTTACTCTTCTTATATTTGGCTTAAGGTGGAACAACATGCTCACTCAATTGGGTATGAAAATCTATCTTACCCTACAGAAAAGTAGGGGCAAAGGGGATAAGAGAGGGGATTACAGAAGGGAAGGCAAAAGTGAGGAGATAGTCATCAGAAGAAAACACTTTTGAGGAGGGACAGGGCCAAATGAAAGAACAGAAAAATGTGGGGGGTGGGAAAGTATAGAGGGAAATATAGTTAGTCTTCCACATCATGACTATTAAGGAAGTTTTTTGCATGACTGCATATGTATAACCTGTATCAAACTGCTTGCCTTATCAATAAGGGTGCGTGGGGAATGAAGAAGAGACAGAATGTGGGACTCAAAATTTAAAAAACAAATGTTAAAAATTATTTATATGAAACTGGGAAATAAGATATACAGGCAATGGGGTAGAACCATCTTGCAATATAGGAACATGGAAGGGAAGGGGATAAGAGAAGAGGGAAGGGTGGTAGCAGAGAGGGTAGATTGGGGGAAGGGGCAATCAGAATGAATGCATGTCATCTTGGGATGGGAGGAAGGGAGAGATGGGGAAAAAACTGGAACTCAAAATCTTCTGGAAGTGAATGTTGAAAATGAAAATTACATTAATTAAATTTTTAAAAAGAAAAGAAATTATCAAAGAAAACTTCCCTAATGTCCTAGAATCAGAGGTCAAAATAGGCATGGAAAGAATGCACTGATCATCTCAGATGAGAAATCTGCCCCAAAAAACCCAAGGAATATTATAGCCAAATTTCAGAACTATCAAGTCAATGAAAAAATGCTACAAGTGGCCAGAAATAAACAATTCAAATATCAGAGAGTTACAATCAGAATCACACAGGACCTAGCAACTGCAACATTAAGGGACTGGAGATCATAGAACATGATATTCTGGAATGGAAAGGAGTTAGAACTATAAAGAAGAATCACTTACCTGGCAAAATCATGCAAAATACATTAAGGGGGAAATGGTCATTCAAAATGAAACAGTGGGATTTTAAGCCTTCATAAGCATAAGACCAGAACTAAACCAAAAGTTTGACCACCAGCATCAAGACCCAAGAGAAGCATAAATGGGTTAAAAGGGAAAATAACATATAAGGGATTCAATAGAGCTAAACTATTTACAATCCTACATGGAAAGATATTTGTAATTCCTAAAAATTGTATCATTAACAGTACAACAAAAGCAATATATACATATACACACGTATGTATACGTGTGTATATGTTTGCATGTATATATGTGTGTGTGTATATATGGAAATATATATGTATATATGGAAAGAGAGAGAGTATGGGTATAAGGTGAATTTGAGGGAATGACATAAAAAAATTAAGGGAGTACAAAAAAAGAGAACAATGGTTGAAGAAGGAAGGGACACATGGAATGGGATAAATTATTTCACATGAAGAGGCATTAAAGACATATTGCAACAGAGTGAAAAATGGGAGGCTAGGCAACAAGCATTACGTAAACCTTAGTCTCATCAGCATTGGCTCAAACAGGCAATGATATACACAATCAGTTGCATATAAAAATCTAACTTACTCAATAAGGAAATAGGAAGGGAATACATCAAGTGGGGGGAAAGGACTGACAGAAGGGAGGGCAGATTGGCGAGATGGTAGATAGAAGCAAAACACTGGTGAGGAGGGAAATGGTAAAAGGAAATAGTGAAAAAACAGAAGGAAGAATAAGATGGAGGGAAACACATAGTAAGTAATCATAACTGTGAATGTAAATGGGACAAACTCCCCCTTAAATAGAAGTGGATAGCAGAGTGGATCAAAAACTAGCATCCTACAATACGTTGTTCACAATGTTTATTTACAAGAAACACACTTGAAGCAGAGAGATAGAAACAAAGTAATGATAAGGGGATTGAGCAGAATCTATTATGCTTCAAAGTACAAAAAGCAGGGTTACCAATCCTACTCTCCAACAAAATAAAAGCAAAAATAGACCTGCTTAAAAGGAAGGAAGGAAACTTCATCTTACTAAAAGACACTATAAACAATGGAGGAATATCAATACTAAACCTATGTATGCCAAGTGGTATAGCATCCATATTCTTTTTTTTATTTGTTTGTTTACTTTTAGTTTACTAGATTCAGTTGCACAATCCCCTGAGTTTCAAATTTTCTCCCTTTCCTTCCCCCTGCCCCCATGGTGGCCTGAAATCAAGTATAGGCTCTACAAATACTTTCACATTAGACATTAATCTGGTTGTAAAGAAGGGATATAACCAATGGAATGAACAATCAAAAAGTGGGAAAAAAACCAAACATGAAAAGGAAAGAGAACAGGTAGTTTGTTTCTGTCTGCATTTAAGCTCTGTTCTTTCTACATCTTTCTCTGAATGTAGACATATCCTTCTATCATGAGTCTTTTGGAGTTGTCTTATAGCCTTGCATACTGAGAAGAGTCCAGTCTATCAAAGTTGGTCATCACACATATGTTGTTTCTGTCACTGTGTACAAATTTTTCCTGGTTCTGCTCTTCTCACTTAGCATCAGTTTGTATAAGCCTCTGTAGTCCATCTGCTCTTCATTTCTTATAACACAATAATATTCCATTACATTCAAATATCACAACTTGTTTAGGCATTCCCCAATTGATGGGCATCCCCTTAATTTCTAATTTTTGCCACCACAAAAAGAACTGCAATAAATATTTTTGTACATATGGGTCTTCCTCCCACTTCTATGATCTCTTTGACATACAACCCTAGAAGTGGTATTACTGGGTCAAAGGGTATGCAATTATTTATAGCCCTTTGGGCATAGTTCCAGATTGCTCTCCAGAATTGTTGAATCAGTTCACAACTCCACCAACAATGAATTAGTGTTCCAATTTTTCCACATCCTCTACAGCATTTGTTATTATCCTATTTTGTCGTCTTAGCCAATCTGACTGGTGAGATGTGGTACCTCAAAGTTGTTTTGATTTTCATTTCTCTAATCAATAGTGATTCAGAGCAGTTTTTCACATGTTTACAGATATCTTTAATTTCTTCCTCTGAAAACTATCTGTTCATATCCTTTGACCATTTGTCTATTGGGGAATGACTTTTACTCTTATAGATTTGACTTAATTCTCTGTATATTTTAGAAATGAGGCCTTTATCAGAGACATTGGTTGTAAAAATTCTTTCCCAATTTCCCACTTTGTCTATTGGGGAATGACTTTTATTCTTATAGATTTGACTTAATTCTCTGTATATTTTAGAAATGAGGCCTTTATCAGAGACGTTGGTTGTAAAAATTCTTTCCCAATTTCCCACTTCCCTCTTAATCTTGGCTACATTGGCTTTGTACAGGAACTTTTCAATTTAACGTAATCAATATTGTCCATTTTGCATTTTGTAGAGCTCTCTAACTCTTGTTGGGTCATAAAATCTTCCATACTCCATAAATCTGACAGGTAAACTATTTCTTGCTTCTCCAAATTACTTACCATATCAGCTTTTATACCTAGATCATGCACCCATTTAGACTTGATTTTGGTATACAGCAATAGATAATGGTCTATTCCCAGTTTCTGCCACACTATATTCCAGTTTTCCCAGCAATTTTTGTCAGATAGTGAGTTCTCATCCCCCAAAACTGGGGTCTTTGGGTTTATCAAACAGAATATTACAATAATCATTGACTACTGAGTCTTTTGTACCCAATTTATTCCATTGATCCACTACTCTATTCTTTAGCCAGTACCAAGTAGTTTTGATGACTGCTGCTTTATAATACAAATTGAAATCTGATATGGCTAGGCCACCTTCCCTAGCATTTCTTTTCTTTACTTGCCTTGATATTCTGGACATTTTGTCCTTCCAAATGAATTTTGTTACCATTTTTTCTAGCTCTAGAAAGTAATTTTTTGGTAGAATGATTGGTATGGCACTAAATATGTAATTTAATTTAGGTAACAAACTGCCACCAATATCTGAATAATCCTATAAACTATTGGGCCTCTTTGTTATTTGTAGGGATAGGAAAATCCTGTATCTTTTTTCAGGCTTGTAGAAGAATATTTTGCAGCCCCTTATTCTGTTGATTAGCAAAAATAAAAAAATTCACATTTTGAGTTCACTCTTCAGTCTTTGCATGGTTAATTTCCCACCCTTTCAGAAACGTTTGCTTCTAACTACCTTCTTCCCCAATCTGCTCTCCTTTCTGTCATCCCCCTTATTATCCCCTACTCCCCCCATTTTCCCGAAGGGTAAGATACCCAATTGAGTGTGCATATTATGCCTTCCTTAAGTCAAATTCAATGAGAGCAAGGTTGTCCCATTCCCTTTCAGCTTCCTGCTCTTCTCCTCCATTGTAACAGTTTTCTCTTTCCTCTTTTCTATGAGATATTTTATCCTAATTTATTTCTTAATTTCTGATTCTCCCAATAAATTCCTCTCTCATCTCTTAATTTTATTTTTTAGATATCATCCCTTTATATTCAACTCATCCTGTGCCCTCTGTCTATGTATACATGTACATACATATGCACACACTCACATATATATTTATGCACACACAAACGCTCCTATAAATACATATATGCATGTATACCTATACATATGTACATATGCCCACTCCTGGGCAGTACATTCATTTAGTCTCTTCTCAAATGGAGATTAGTTTCCAATCATAAACAAAGTACCTTCATTTTGTCAATCACAGAGCACAAAAAAGTCAAAGGTATCCCAAACCTGGATCGCAATTGAATTACAATACCATCCATTAACACCAAGCACTTTCTCAAAAGGGACAGGAGATCACAAAAGACCATCTATCCTTAAGCTACAACAAGGTTAAGATATCATCATTGCATTGAGAACCCAAGGAAAAGCCCCTCCTTCATCTTGACATGAGACAAGCTCTCAGAAATCTCAGTTCCTGGGGAGACAAAGCTCAACAAAGCCATCGCCAATGTCCTCATCAAGTCACCCTCTGCCTACACAACAGTCCCAGAACCCCTGAAAACATTAGCAAGGCCCTCTTCGAGGATTTCTGTAAACATACAACAAGAAAATCCTCCTTCACAGCTTCTAAACCAACAGCAAGTTTCGAGGACCTCTTCAATAGCAGCACTGTCCTTCACAAGCAGGTGAATCTGGCAAAACAGCATCAAAACAGATAGACAAAAAACTGGCATCACAGCCATGCCTGCTCAGTTCTTGGCAGCTCTGGGTAGCAGTTCCAAAAGGTCCTTCTGCCCTCCTCTGCTTGGTCCTTTTCTCTAAATCCACAGCTCCTCACAGGTCATCCCTCTCTCCACATTAACAAGTCCATCCCACAAATGGAATTCACAGGCTCTGGGTTTTAACACTCAACCTGAAAACCAAGCCAATACAGGGGGATCTTTTAATTTCAGTACCATTACACTCTCATATATCAAATACATAAACAACTTTGTCAAATATGTAAGACTACAAGTCATTCCCCAATTGAGAAATGGTCAAAGGAACCAATTTATAGTCATATGAACAAAAGTTCTACATCACTACTGATTACAGAAATAGAAATTAAAACAATCTTGAGGGGGGCAGGAGTCAAGATGGTGGTGTAGAAGCAGGAAAACAACACAGCTCCCCCCATAACAACCTCAAATACTTATAAAATATGACTCTAAACAAATTTTAGAGCTCCAGAACTCACAAAGTGCCAGAGAAACACATCTCCCACTGAAGACAGCACAGGAGGTGGACAGGAAGGGTTCATTGCAATACACTGAGGGCTGAAATCAGCCTGATCTGAAGCCCTGACTATAACCCCAGGGTGGCCAGGACAAGCCATGGGTGGGGATTTCAGGAGAGTGGATCACCAGCAGATTTGGCAGTTTCCAGAATTACCAACCCATAAGAGCCAAGGACAAAGTGAAAGGTCAGTGGAGCTTGGCTTAATTTGGGGGAGAGAGTCCAACCGTCTGCCCCCAGGGATAGAAAGCATCAGAAGTGTTGGCCCTGAAGCCCCTCCTTGTGGCTGCTTCAGAGCTCCTGGCCTGCAGAATGCAGGGGAGACAAGCAACCATTCAGAGACAAAGTGCTCTTGCCTTAACCTGCCTGGATCTGGAGTATGGTTTTGGGTGGTAGTCCTGAGGCGCATGACCAGTAAGCAAAAGCTGATGGGAGCTGCAGAGATGGCAGCCTCCTAACACCTCCACCAGTTATGAAAACCCCAGCAATTTGGGACAAGGCTCTCCTCTCAGGAAGCAGAGTTCTACTGTGGCTCAAAAGTAAAATTAATTGACTGGCAAAATGAGCCAGCAAAGGAAGTAAACCAAGCACAGCATTCCAACTTTAGATTCCTTTTTTAGAGGCAAAAAGGATCAAAGCATGGAATGGGAGGAAGACAACACAGTCAGAACTCCCACACCAAAAGCTTCCAAGAAAAATGTAAATTGTTTACAGGCCATAGAGGAGCTTAAGAAGGATTTTGAAAACCAAATAAGAGAAGTGGAGTAAAAATTGGGAAGAGAACTGAGAATGATGCAAGGAAATCATGAAAAGACAGTCAACAACCTGACTAAAGATAATAATAACTTAAAAAATAGACTTACTCAAATGGCAAAAGAGGCCCAAAAAGCCAATGAGGAGAATGCGTTAAAAAGTCGAATTTGCCTACTGGAAAAAGAATCTTAAAAGATTACTGAAGAGAATAATTCCTTCAGAATTAGACTGGAGCAAATGGAAGTAAATGACTTTATGAGAAATCAAGGTACTATTAAAGAGACGAAAAAATAGAAGCAATGTAAAATATCTCCTTGAAAAAAACAACTGACCTGGAAAATAGATCCAGGAGAGACAATTTAAAAATTGTTGGACTACCTGAAAGCCATGATAAAAAAAGAACCTAGAAATCACCCTTCAAGAAATTCTCAAGGAAAAATGCCCTGATATTTTAGAACCAGAGAGCAACATAGAAATTGAAAGAATTCACCAATCACCTCTTGAATAAAATCCCAAAAAGAAAACTCCTAGGAATGTTATAGCCAGGTTCTATAGTTCCCAGATCATGGAGAAAATATTCCTAGCTGCCAAGAAGAAATAATTTGAATACTATGGCAACACAATCAGGATAACATAGGATCTAACAGCTTCCACATTAAGGATCAAAGGGCCTGGAATACGATATTTCGGAGACCAAGGGAACTAAGATTAAAACCAAGAATCACCTACCCAGCAAAACTGAGTATAATTTTTCAGGGGAAAATATGGTAATTCAATGAGGTAGAGGACTTTCAAGCATTCTTGATGAAAAAAACAGCTGAATAAAAATTTGACATTCAAACACAAGAAGCATGAGATGGTAAATGGAAAAGAAATCATAAGGAACTTATCAAAGTTGAACTATTTACGTGCCTACAAGGAAAAACAATAATTATAACTTATGAAACTTTTCTCAGTATGTGGATAGTTGATGGCAATATAAATGTATGTGTGTGTATATGTATGTATATATATGCATACATACACATATGTCTCTATAGGAGGGTGTATGTGCATATGAATACATATGTGAGTATGTGTACATGTGTGTACAGATATGCACGGACAGTTCAACTGCATTGGAAGGGAAGATTTTTTAAAAGGTGAAATTGAGAGGTGGTCATGTAATATAATGAGAGGAGACAGAAAGAGACAGAATGGGGTTAATTGTCTCATATGGAAGAGGCAAGGGATAACTGTAACAATGGAGGGGAAGATCAGGAAGGCAAAAGGGAAAAGGTCAACTTTACTCTCATTGAATTTGTCTTAGGGAAGGAATGACATACATTCTAAATTGGGTATCTCACCCTACAGGAGAGTAGGGAGGAAGATGATGAGAGGGGGATGATGGAGGGGAAGGCAAGTTGGGGGGGGAGGTTTGTTAGAATCACATACTTATGTAAAGGGACAGGGACAAAATAGAGAATAGAACAAGGTGGGGGGCAGGATAGGATGGAGGGAAATAGAGTCAGTCTTTCACAATATGTCCATTGTGGAGATGTTTTGCATAACTACACATATACAACCTGTATTAAATTGCTTGTCTTTCCTGTGGGGCTGGGTGATAAGGAAGGAAGGGAAAGAATCTAGAATTTAAATTTTAAAATCATATGTTTAAATATAATAATAATAATAATTACTATCGTCATTATTATTATTATTATTTACATGTAACTGGGAAATAAGATATACAGGCACTGGAGTAGGGAGATCCATCTTGCTCTACCTACCAGAAATTCAGATGGGTGATGGGGAAGGATGTGGGAAAGAGCAGATTGGGGGAGGGGGTATACTGTTTTGAGGTGGTGGGTAGGGGAAAGTCAGGGAGAAAATTTGTAACTCAAAATCTTGTGGAAATGAATAACATCAACTAAAAATAAACAAAAATTAATTTAAAAAAACAACCTTGTGATACCATTTTATACCTATCTATATTGGCTAAAATGGTCAAAGAGGAAAGCAACAAATGTTGGACGGGATGTGGAAAAATTGGGATATTTGTTCACTATTGATGAAACTGTGAACTGATCCAACCATGTTAGAGAGCAATCTGGAATTATGCCCAAAGAGTTATTAAATACTCTTCAATCCACCAATACGATCAATAATATTATTTCAGATATTGGAGGAGCGGAGCCAAGATGGTGGCATAGAAGCAGCAAGGTCCCACAGCTCCAACACTGCCACCCTAAACACCCATTAAACTATGAGCCCAGATAAAGTCTAGGAGTCTCAGACTCACAAAAATACAGAGAACCCATCTCTCACTGAAGGCAGCTCGGCAGCATTGGCTCATCACAGGAGCCGGAGAGGAGACTGAAACAGCCTGAAACTGAGAATGCGGCTAGGCCTGGAATGGTGGGAAGGAGCCAGGCTAAGATGAGCCAAGTGGGCACTGCAGCCAGCATGCAGAGGTTCTACAGCCTCCAGCACCTCCACATCTGCCAGGGCATGAGGAACGGGGACAGGAGAGGAGTAGCTCCCACCGCAGCAGAGCAGATATACGGCCAGCCCAAAACCACAGAGGCTGCCACGAGAAGCCTCCAAAACCACAGCATGAGTCTACTTCAAAGAAAATCAAAAGCACCTGCCTAAAGGGAGCTTTAAAGCGTCAGAGTGGGTTAGTGCAAATGAAACTTTGAAAATTAATTTGGGGGTGGTAAAAGCAGTTCGGCCATTCTGCCCCCAGGGCAAGGAAGCAGTGGGGGGAGGGAACTGCTGGATTCGCCAGAGGCCCCCACCAGGATGCTTCAGAGCCCCTGGCCTGCGGACTCTGCAGGGGGGCTGAATCGATTTATCAGGGCCAAGTGCTCTTGCGTTGAGTGGCCTGGATCCGGATCATGGTCTTGGGTGGTGGTTCTGGGGTGCAATTTCAGCAAGCCAAAGCTGGGGGACTTGCAACACCCCCCTAATAGATCCGGCAGTTGGGAAAACCCCAGCGATTTGGAACAGAGCTTCACCCCCTAGAAGCAGAGTTTCACAGACCTAAAAAAAAAACCCAACCAATTATTTGACTGGCCAACATGAGGAAAAGGAGGCAAAATAAAAATACCCAT
>CM053598.1:206893153-206913025 GCA_028646575.1 Pseudocheirus occidentalis
TGATGATGGTGATGATGGTGATGATGATGGTGATGATGGTGATGATGATGGTGATGGTGATGATGATGATGATGATGATGGTGATGATGATGATGATGATGATGATGGTGATGATGGTGATGATGATGATGATGATGATGATGATAGTGGTAGTAGGGTACTGATGCTATGTCTCTTCACTATAACCAGATGTCACCAGAATTCTTGCAGCATTCAGAGAGAAGTGCCAAGTGATAACTATTGGGAAAATCCAAGAAAAAGTCAAAATGAGTCATTTTCTACCAAGAATGGAAAAGACAGATAGACAGAGAAGTCTAAGGATACTATAGACTGGATCTAGTAAGAACAACAATGTACAGTCCTCTAGCAGTCAGGGAGAGGGTGTACAGCTGGGTTAAAAGTCCCAAACCCATTACAGTACACCTTGACAGGGCCATCTAACAACATTCTCACCCATTTCCCTGTTCTAGGTCACAGATTCATGGTGTACTGAGGAGAAGACATGTATCAGGGTGCCCAGAGGTAGGGAAGAGCTATAGGCCCTAGGCTGAGTACCAAGAGAAGAGCAAGTTCAAAAGCAAACAGCCACAGTATGGCTAAACCCAGGAGCAGGACATATCAGTTCCAGCTTCTCTCCCAGATGAAATCTGATAAAGTTAAACCAGAGTAGAACTACCAGATGGGAATCGACAGTTCTGTCACTCTGGAACACCAGTTGACTGATAATGGCTGAGTCCAGCAAGAGTCTACTGTTGCTTAGACCCAAACCCAGGTCAGGAATTTGCAGAGAAAATATAGGAGGTAGCAATATGACTTTTTCTTACATTAGACCACTTTGTGAGCACTGAAACTTTACAAATCTCCTGCCTGAGTTATCCCTAAGCTCCTAAAATTATGCAAACCTCCATACTCAAGGAAAGATCCACACCTTCCCTCCACAAGTGCTACATGTTCCAGTCCTGGCTTCAACTCTGAAGCCAGGAAGTAGGCTTAAATAACATGCATGTACACACACACACACACACACACACACATACACACCACTGTTGCCACCACCACCACTACCACCACCATGAAAAGCTGTTATAGTGACACCAAAGACACAAACCTAGAAAAAGATTATAACTCTAAAACACCTACAAGTAAAGCCTCAAAGAAAAACAAAATTTGGACACAAATTCAAATAGAATTCCATTGAAGAGATAAAGCAAGAGTTTAAAAAAATCAAAATGTTTTCATAATTTGAATGACAGTAGTGGAGGAAAAAATGGAAAAGTAATGGGATGAAGAGAATTCTGGGAAGGTGGTAGAGTAGATCAGAAAACTTTCTGCTCTTTAAATTTCCTCAACAAAAAAGAACATTACCATAGAGCAACAGAAATAAACACAGGGTAAATCAGTCATCCTCCTAAGACAATTTGAAAAGACCCCAGGAAAGAGTCAACCTCCATGGACAAAGGTTTGACCTTTGTGAAGTGCGAAAAACTTTAAGCTCACTGAAGAATCAACAAACAACGAGTACTGGGGGCAGCTGAGCTGAGAGGCAATTTTAACATTAGAAACTTTAATCTCAAAGACAATGTGGGGGTCTGATGGTTGAGTAGGAGAAGATTGAAGGACCTTCCACTGAGGAGAGATGCCAAGCACAGCTGTGCTGACCAGACATGTCCTGGGCTCAGCTGTAGCTGCAGGAGAGATGAAGCTAGCAGACACCTGGTGAGTTGCCATAGCAGAGGGGAAGGGATCCTATTGGTTGTGGGCACTATCAGGAGAATAGAGTCCACAGTTTCAGTTCTAGGGAGAAGAGAATAGCTGTAGTTTGCAGTCACTGGAGGGACTGCAGGGAGCAAGATCATTTGTGGAACACCATGGATGGGGGTTCTAGCTTAAGGGTGGACAGGAGAGCCTAAGGTTGAGCCCTGAGCCAGACCTCAGAAAATAACAGTAAGTAGTATCTGAGACTTAGGGCATCATTTCCCATACCTCAGGGCTACAATTTGATTACATTAATGACTGCTAACAACAAAATGAAACAATAATTAATAAAAATGAGTAAGTGTAAAGCCAAACACAATCAGCTTTTCCAGAAGAAGGCTACTGTGAACAGCTTTTCATGGTTCTGATTACATAATATAGTGAACACTCTGTTCAATAACAAATCAGAGCAAAACATTCACAGAAAATCAAAATACAGCATTCACGACAACTTATCACTAAAATGGCCATGGTGGTCACATAGTTTTGAACAAAGTACACTAATTTAGTCAGTCAGTCATTTAGTAACTCATTCAATCAACTCAATACAAAAGTCAAAGGTCTCTACCCATGGAGCACACTAAGTTACAATATCAGTCACTAATTAGCACTCTCTTAAGGGGTCGTGTCATGTAAAATACACAGGCCATCCACCCCTCAGTCACAAATAAGTTACAATTTCAAGGTCATAAGTAAGTTACAACTTCAATCAGTCACTACTCAATATCCATGGAGAGATCTCTTCATCTTGACCTGAGGTAGGCTCTCAGATTCCCTGGATCCCTGTCTATGGTCCCAGCTCCTACATGGATTTGCCAAACTGTCACCTGGGTTCAAAGGCAAGACAGCTCCCAGCTCCTTGTCTAGCTCTCTGTGCAGTCCCTGTTCCACACTGAAGCTCACCTTAAATCCTTCACAGTCTCTATCCTTGGGAAGTCAAGGCTTAATAAAGCCACAAACAGATAAAATACCAACACCACAGTCGTGTTTCCTCAGTCCTCTGCACCTCTGTCTGGCCCTTGGACTCAGAAGTTTTAGCTGGTTCCCAGAATCAAAATCACTTTATCCAGGTTCTCAAAATAAAAATCATTGCCTCCAGCCTGAGCCTCTCTTTCTCAGCCTCCAGAACCTGGCTCTAAGAAGATCTGAAATTCCAGCTAGGGCTTCTCCTAATATATATATATTACTGCCTCCCTGTTCTTTCCCTTCCTGTTACATCACCAACTTCCTGTTATGTCAGCAACAGGGGTTCATACCTTTTGTCTCTTAACAGATACTTGATCTTATTAATTTCAAACTAAGTGCAAAGTATCTGTTAGCTTTGCCAATAAAAAGGGATCAAATTACATTACTATTACAGTAAGCAAAAGAGAAAGAACCCAACCATAGATAGTTAGTACATGGATAGAGAAGATCTAGGTTCATGCTCAGAGGAAGATAATGTAGCTAAAAAAAAAAACACTCCTTTTTCAGTGAGAAAGGTCAAATGGTCCCAAGTACAAAGAGTTCTTAGAAAAACTTAAAAAGGACTTTAAATATCAAATAAGAGAGAGGAAAAATTAGAAAAAATAAAAGCAATCCAAGAAAATCAAGAAATTTTTGAAAAGAAAGTCACTGGAAATAGAGAAGCAAAAATTTAATGAAGAAAATAATTCCTTGAAAACTAGAATTGGGCGAGGAGAAGCTAATAATACTCTCACACATCAAGAAATCATAAAACAAAATCAAAAGAATGAAAAAAAACAGAAGATAAAGTCAAACATATCAGAAAAAGAACAGATCTAGAAACCAAATCAAGAAGAAATAATATAAGAATGGTCAGACTACCTGAAAATCATGATAAAAAGAGAATCTTGATACAATATTACTAGAAATTATCAAAGAAAATTGCCCTGAAGTTCTAGAACAAGAAGGCAAAGTAGAAATAGAAAAATAAAATCACTGCTCAGCATCTAAAAGAGATCCCACAGGAAAAAAAAACTTATAGGAATATCATACACAAGTTTCATAGGTTAAGGAGAAAATATTTCAAACAACAAGAAAATTGTTTTTAAATATCCTGGAGCTACAATAAGGATTACACAAGACCTAACAAATACTACTTTGAAGGACTGTAGGTTTTGGAATACTGTATTTCATAGATTAAAAGAGCTAGAGTTATGACCAATGGTAATTTACCCAGTAAAGTTAAAGACAGTCCTGGATGGGAAAAAAAATGACAATTAGTAAACTGAAAGACTTTCAAGTTTTTGTGAGAAAAAAATGCAGAACTTAAGGGAAAATTCAACACATAACAAACAGAATAAATATATGGTAAACATTAAAGACCAATTATAAAGGACTCAATTAGGTAAACTGACTTCCTTTGTATATATGAAAATATTGGAAGTACTTTTATAATTATTATATATTTGTGAAGTTTGGAAGACAGATGTGGGCTGAGCTGAGTATGATGGGATGATCTAAAAAAAATAAAACTATAGTGAGAGATAAAAGGAGCAATTATCTCATACAAATGAAGCATAAAAGGAAAAAAATGACACAAAAGAACCTAGTATGGTGGAGAATGAGAAGTACTGGCACCTTACATTCATTGGGAACAGGTTAAAGAGGGAATA
Source organism: Pseudocheirus occidentalis (assembly GCA_028646575.1). Lineage (NCBI taxonomy): Eukaryota > Metazoa > Chordata > Mammalia > Diprotodontia > Pseudocheiridae > Pseudocheirus > Pseudocheirus occidentalis. The sequence goes on from CM053598.1 coordinate 206,897,527, forward strand.
TGTATGTGTGTGGATGTAAATGTGAATATACATACATACATATACATACATACATACATGCATATTTATATATGCATGCACACATAAAAGTCTTCTAAATTCAGAAAGAAATAAGAGGGCAAGAGGATAGGGTAGGGGGAGTGGATAAGAGAGGAATTCTTAGAGGAGTGTGTAGGTTAGGAATAGGAAGGTAAGGTAGTGGGTAGAAGTAAAGCAGAGGAAAGAGGAGGGATAGGGTAAATAGGGTGAAAAGGATAGTGAGGAAATATAGGAAGGAGAAAATACACAACAAGTAATTGTAGCTGAGAATGTGAATGGCACAAATTTATCCATAAAACAGGAATGGATAGCAGATTAAAAATTTGAGTTCAACAATACATTGCTTTCAGGAAATACTATAAAAATGAGAGATACACACCAAGATAAAATAAAGGGCAGGAGTGGAATTTAGCATGTGAGAAAATCAAGGATAATAAGCATGATCTCAGACAAAGTTAAAATAGATTTAATCAGAAGTGAAAAATAGAGAAACTACACTGTTTGTCAGCAATAATACTCAATATTGTTTTAGACCATTTAAAATACTTACACAGTATAAAATAGCTGAACATGTACCTGCCAAAATAGACAAAGAAATTATATGAACATAAAGATAAAACATTTTATACAAATAAAGTCAGATCTAAATAACTGAGGTAATATTTATTGTCCATGGGTAGGTAAAGCTGATATAACTTTTTAAATGATAATTTTATCTACCTAATTATTTATTCAATGTTATCTCAATTAAATTACTAAAGAAAAATTACTGAGTTAGAAAAAATAATAACAAGGTTCACTTGTAAGAACAAAAGGTCAGGAACTTCAAAGAAACAAGAGGTAAAGGAAGTAGATTCAGCAGCATCAAACCTTAAACTATATTATGAGGTGATAACATTGTTGAAGTGTAAAAAGAATCATTGTGATATTTAAATTGACATTTTCATGTATAAATAAAACCTATGTAGCTAAGAATAGAAGGAATGCAGGAAACTGGGGGCAAAACACTTTCACAGACAATATCTCAGATAAAATGTGATTGGGTTGGAATATTACTGTGGTGTAAGCATGAGATTGTTGATTTAGACAAACATGGAAAGACTTAGATTTATGAAGGAAGATGCTATGCACCTTTAGAGATACAGATAACAGGAGGAAATTAGCATTGTATTATCTTACATATATGTGTATGAGTGTATATATGTGTGTTAGATAAATAGATAGATAGATAGATAGATAGATAGATAGATAGATAGATGATAGATAGATAGATAAATTGCAGCCTTCTTTAGAGGGGATAAGGGGAGAAATAAAATAAAAAGTTCATAGCAGAGAACAAAAGAAAACCAACAAGGAAGCAAAGAAAAGCTGGGAAGCTTTGAAAGAAATGTGTGGTATTTAGTATATATGGGTTTTTTTAATGAAATTTTGTTTTATATTCTTATGCTCTATGTACATGGCAATGTTTCTCTTTTCTTTTCTCATTTTGTATTTAAGTTTAAAATCTTTAAAAATTTCCAAAAGAAAAGCAATGAGATCTATAGAAGAAAGGATTAGAAAGGCTTTGTAGATGAGGTACAAAAATCATGCCCAAGTAAATATTATTTAATTTTGTATTAAATAATATTTTATATTAAAATGGACCACATAGAATCTGATGACTCCAGGAAGCAACCATAAATTTATTTTTAAAAATCAAAAGATTGAAAAAAGAAGGTAAATGTATGCTATCTTATGGCAAAAACAGCTGACCTGGAAAACAGACTGAGAGATAATTTAAGAATCATTGGACTACCTGAAAACCATCACCATAAAAAGAGCTTAGAAATAATATTTCAAGAAAACTGCCCAGATTTCTCAGAACTGGACGATAAAATAAAAATAGAAAGAACCCACCAGTTACCTCCTGAAATAAACCTCAAAATGAAAACTCCCAGGAATATCATAGCCAAAACTCAGAGCTTATAGGTCAAAGATGAAATAAAATAAAATAAAATAAAACAAGCAGTCAGAAAGAGAGAATTAAAATGCCAAGGAGCTCCAGTGAGGATCACACGTAACTTAACTACCAAAAAAACACAACAACAACAAGTAGAAAGCCCAGAATATAATATTCCAGAAGGCAAAAGTATATAGGATAATAGCCAAGAATAACTTATCCAGCAAAACTGAGTATAATCCATTTAGGTAAAAATAAACCTTTAATGAAATAGAAGATTTTCAAGTATTCCTGATGAAAAGACAAGAGCAACACAACAACTTTAAAGTTCAAACACAGGAGTTAAGAGAAATATAAAAAAATAAACATGAATGCATTCCTTACATTCCTTTTGTTTTTGTGAGACACTTGGTGTTAGGTGACTTACCCAGGGTCACACAGCTAGTAAATGCAAAGAATTTGTGGTCTGATTTGAACTTAGATCCTCCTGACTTCAGGAATAGTGCTCTATTCACTGCATCACCTAGCTGCCCCCAATTTCTTATATTCCAGTATGAGAAACTGATTCTCCGAACCTTACCAACATCGATGGTCACAGAGGTCATCTAATTGGACAGATAGTCTTAGAATGGTTATCTTACGTTTTGCTATTCTTAAAAGAAGAATAGAAACACAGGGGGGAAAGAATACACTAGGGAAATAGGGAAGGGGAAGGCTAAGGAAAACTATCTCACATAATGAAGGTGCCCAAGTCTATACAAACAAAGAAGCACACGTGGGAGTGTAACATTTAAACTGATGTTCTCTCAGTATGCTCATCTGAAAAGGTCAAAGGAACTTAGGATATACACACATACACACAACTGGGTAGAGAAATAAATTTCATTTAGCATGGAAATAGGAAAGAAAGGGAAAGGTGAGAGTAAGAGGAAGTGCCAATCAGAGGCATGATTTTCTTAAGGAAAAGAAATTTTAGCAACTGATGTACAAAGATGTGTGATAGAATATTAATATACTATAAAAAATGATGAAAGCAACAGTTTCAAAGAAAATTGGGAAGACTTGAATGATGAACTGACAGAAAACAAATAACTTTGAAAAACTTAAGAATTCTTATCAGCATAATGACCAACGACAAATTCAGGGGAATAATGAAGAAACATGCTTCCCACCTCCTCATACCTGAAAGATCCAGAATGCAGCATAAAACACACATGCGCATGCACTCACACACATGTGCTCACACATATCTGTATATAGATGTGTGTAAATACAATGAAAATACATAGACAGACAGAGATACAGACAGACAGACAGACAGACAGATAGATAGACAGATAGATAGACAGACAGACAGATGGATAGATATATTTTTTTCCTTGACTATATATCTCTAACAGGGATTTCTTTTTAAATTTTATTCTCAAATGTGGGTGGGAGAAATTTTTGCTGATGGAAAAAATAATTTTAATAAACCTAATAAAATTGAAACTCCATTAGTTAGCCTTATCTGTAAAACAGAGAGAACCTAGTTGGTAATGTCAAAAAATTAAACTGGGGAATCCACAACCAGTGAAAAAAATAAAGCACTAGAAAATATTTTCCCAATCATATGCCAATAAAACTTATCATTTAAAGGAAAAGATTAGTATTTACAGAAACACGAAATATACAGATTAGCATAACAAGAAATCAAAGTTTAAATAATCCAATCTCAGAAAAAATAAACTGAACAAGCAGTAAATATGAATGGAAAAAAGATCAGATAAGTTTACATGTGGATTCTATCAAACATTCAAAGAATAATTAATTCTATCATTATAAAAACTGCTAAATTATGAAAAAAGGACTCTGTTCTTTGAAATTTCTTCAGAGCTAGAAATATGATCTTTAGATCTAAACTATAGAAAGAAAATTATTAACCACTATTCCTAATAAAGATTGATACAGATATTTAGTGTTCACAATCCACTAAATAAAATATTAGCAAAAAGGTTGTGTCACAATATTGCAAAATTATACACCATGACTAGGTTAAATTTACACCACGAATCTGTGATTAATGCACTAAAACCTTAAACTTAATGTGTTATAATAATTCTTTTACAGTTTAATGAGATATACAGAAAATGCTTTGGAAAAGCAGTTGTTTCTTTTTAATTTTAAACATCACTGGAAAGCATGGACACAAATAAATCTTTACTTAATCTTTCCTTTGAGTATTTATTTAAAACTAAGTACCAACACTTTAGAAAAAGTGTTGAAAGTTTAGAAAAAGTTTAGAAAAAAATACTAGAGACCTTTGCAGCAGCCTGACAGACTCATTCCAAATCTAGTGGCTTTTACCACAATAAATTACAAATTGATGTGTGACATATATTATAATGTATATCCGTATAATATGCTTGGTCATGCCAGAAACAAATTAGAGGAACCTGAGAGGAGATATTTTTCACAATTAGGGATAATTAGGAATAGGAGAAGAGTTCAAGGTTCCTGATGACACATGCCATAGAGAAGGAATATCACCAGAGAAATTCAGCGTTTTCGGGACAAATAAAATCAAGGCAAGTAAAATCTGAAGGGAAATAGTTGTGTGGGGAAAAAATCTTTGTAACAAATTTCTTTAGTATGTGTCCTTTGGAGATATATAAGGGATTGATCCAACTATATAAAGAACAAGAGGCATTCTCCAATATATAAATTGTGAAAATACATGAAGTTTTTTTTTTTAAAGAATCAATCCAAGCTATTAACAGGTATATGAAAAAACTCCAAATTACTAATAATTATAGAAAAATAAATTTAAACAAGTTCATTAACTATCAAGTTGACAACGATGACAAAAAAAGAAAAAGGCAACTGTTGGAGTGTCTGTGGCAGGAAAGGGACATCGATTCACTCTTGCCATTATACAAAGCAATTGGAAGTACACCCCAAAATTCACTAAAAATAATCCTGTGTTTGCTTTCCTCTTAACATCTCCTATAATGTACATTTTAAAAATAAAATTAAAGCATAAGTTTATGCTGATTTTCTTGGAAGATACTGACAGTAGCGTCCCCTCCAACAGGTGGGGCATATAACATCAACAAATAGGACTTTCAGTCTGTAGACACTGGAAAGAATAAACATGGCAACAGGCGACTTTTACAAGGAGCTTCCAATGGCTTTTGCTGAAGTATAGAGAGGGAATCCATTGCGGATGCATTATTGATATGGACAGTGCTCAGCATCTCCCACGTTGAGGCAGATCCACAGACGCCAAATAGAAGTTACTTCTGCCTTAGTTCCCTCCACGCAGGCGGGAGGGGATAACAGCCTACGCAGCATCTGTTCCTAAGGCAACAGCAGTTTTGCCACCTATAGAATGACTCCGCTTGTTACACGGGGATGACACACTGGGATGAGGTGATGTAGTCAGAAGCTAAATTCTAGTTCATCAATATTCCATTTACACTAGACGTATTCGCAGCAACCACCCACCCCCAAAAAAGATTCAGAGATCCAGGGAGCTCTGACCCCAGCTGATCTTTCTAAGCCAGCCGCATGCGCGGTCACATTTTCCTCGGCCTGGTGGATTTACACTTCCACTTCCCAATAGGTCTGTGTGAGCATAAAGTCTCCTGCACCTTGTGCATTCACCAAATTAGAACAAACATCTCATCCTTACAGATTTATTTCTCCATTGACTACTAGCACTGATGCTACCTGCCACCAGGCGCGTTTCACTCGAAAACAGACCGCAGCCTTAATCTGCAGGACAACTTGTGCAGGTTATGAGATGACCTTGAATATTATTGTCCCTCAGACCATCGACTTAATCTTCCCAGTTCCTCTTCTGAAGCATTCGGTCTCCTACTGAATTTTAAGGGGCACCATGTCTCCTGCAATGCACCAGACAAAACACGAAAACAGTCCCCCGCACTGCTCCCTGATCATAGGGTCTGAATGAGGTGTATCGTGTCTGAAAGTGGGGAGCACCTAGTTCAGAACAATTTTATGACGGTACGGATGGAAAGAGTGTAACTGTGCCTGGGGGAGGGGAAATGGCTACGGGAAGGAGGGGACCGAGGAAATTTTGTAAGACTCACCTTATGCAGCTTCCACATAGCCCCCAAAGCCTTGACTTCATGACTAGAGTGTTTACCCTCTTCTAAACACTGGTAACACACGGGCATCTTGCACTGGACGCAGTACATACTGTGGTTTTCCAGCTCATGATCCGTGCAGGTGGAAATTTTGCGGGGACTCAGCCTCCGACTAACCCGGCCTTGGGCTGGGGGCACCAGTCGGTGTTTAGCCAGAGGTCCCCTAGGCGGGTGGCATCTGAGCCGACACGGGTCGCAGTAGAAAACATCGCATTGTTCGCACATTACTGTAGCCTCCTTGGGCGCCTTTTCGCAAAGCTGGCACTTGAGGGCCGCAGCTTTGCTCTGCTGATAGCGATCGATGACTCCTTCCAGAACGCGGTTTTTAGGAAAGCCGCGCAATCCCCGGTCATCTAGGATGAGGCTACGGTGGCACTGTGGACAAGTGATGCAGGAGTTGCGAGGCACTGGGGCCAGAGATGCTGACAAGTGGGCCGCAGGGGGTGGCATGGCCGGGGGAAACACTCGGACTCCGTTGGGCGACTTCTGACAGGGAGTGGTGGGGGCACTGGCGAAACCTGCATAGGAGCCGTAGCCGCTGTCCGCTTCGCTGTACAGACTCATCTTATCCATGTCCAGATAGTCATAGTCCGAGACCCCAGAACCCGAGGCCCGACGGCTCTGGGGAGACTCAGACTCCGGCGTCTGAACTAGGATGTTGCGGGCGCACGCTAGGCACAAATTGTGAGAGCAAGGCAGAATGACAGGCTCTCGATAGAAAGAACCGCACACCGGACATTTTAACTCTTCTTCCATTTCTTCCATAGGACGGCTGTATTGGTAAATCAAGTGACTACAGACTGGTGCCTCGGCCCTGTTTGGCTGAAAGTCCCCTCTAGTTAACAGGCGAGACTTGGCCAGCACCTTGGCCTGCAGCAGCAGCAGCAGCAGCAGCAAGAACAGTAGCAGCGGAGAGTTGCCTTCTGATTTCCCTGGTAACAGCAGACTGTCACTCTGGCTTGCAGAAAATGAGCCAGACAGCCTGGACCACCCCTTCTATGCTGCTCAGCTCATTGGGAGAATGAGAGTAGATCGAGACCTACCATTGGCTCCAGTCTCTTTCAATCAACTTGCCTCCGCAGATAGCAAGGGATTGGGGGAGTAGGAGAGGAAGTGGGGGGTTGGGGGATGTTGATGAACTAAGGAGTCTGCGCTTCAGCACCCTATAGAGTACAGTAGTGTAGGTGAACAACTCACTTCTCTTGCGTTCTAATTTTCCCTACTGTCTACATGGGCAAGGGGTGTGAGGAAACCCTTCCAGAAGAGAGGTGACTTTCTCCAGAGGTTATTTTGACAGAAGGTTCTCCCCCAGACCCACTCTCCCCCGTCCCCTCGCCAAGACTGGTTCCTTTCTATGACCTTTCCACTGTAGCAGCTCTCCAAGAATACTATGCAACCCATTTCTTCCCTGTATTATGTCCATAACCAAGCTGCTCATTTCCCAGCAGGGACAGGAGTGAACTGAATATTGGAGATTTTATATATGTGTGTGTGTATGTATATGTGTGTATGTATATATACATACATACATATGTATATGTATATATAGATAGATATCAAGATATAGATATATATCAATATGTACTGGAGATATACATATATCAAAATATGTGTGTATATGTGTATATATATATATATTTAACCTTGAGTCTTTCCATTTCAGTCCTTAAAGGGTTTCTGGTTCAACCTTAGTCAGTCTCAACTCCATTAGGCATTCAATCCATTTGAAAGGATTATCTATTTCTCCACATTGCATTATGTAGCATGATGGTCTTATAGGGACATGAGCTCTTTAAGTTCAATTGAGTGAAAAAAGAAATAATCACCATGTGAAGTCAACAGAAACCAAGGATAGACAAGAATAAGTGATTGTTGGAGGAGCAACCTACTAGAGAGACAGAGGGACATTTTTTAATATCACTCTTCTTATCAAGGCACATTTTTATTTTTTATAATTTATTCATAACATTCATTTATTTTGCACTTTGAATTCCAAAGTCTCTCCTCTCTAGCTCCTCTCACACATTGAGAAGGAAATCAGTATTATATCCATGTGAAATCAAGCAAAACATTTCCATATTAGCCATGCAGGAAAAAAAAAAAGAAAAAGAAAGTTAAAAACATATACTTTCGTCTGAATTAAGAGTTCATCAGGATTCTTTGGAATTTTATAGCATTTTTCATCATGAGTCCTCTGGAATTGTCATGCATCATTGCATTGATGAGAGTAAAAAAGTCTTTCACAGTTGCTCATCCTTAAAATATTGCTGTTTCTTCATGCAATGTTCTCCTGAATTTGCTTGCTTTGCTTGGCATTGATTCATATAAGTCTTCTTAGGTTTTTCTGAAACCATCCTGCATCTCATAATACAATAGGTTTCCATCACAATCATATACCTTTACTTGTTCAGCCATTCCTCAACTGATGGACCTCCTCTCATTTTCTAACTTTTTGCCACCACAAAAAAAGCTGCCATAAATACTTTTGTACAAATAGATACTTTTCCCTTTTCTGTGATCTCTTTGGGTTATAGATCTAATAATGGTTTTGCTGAGTCAAATGATATGCACATATTTATAACTCTTTGGGGATGGTTCCAAATTGTTCTCCAGAATGGTTCGTCGAGTTTGCAACTCCAACAGTTTCCCATTTTTTCATATCCCCACCAGGATTTGCCATTTTCCTTTTCTGTCATGTTAGCCAATCTGATAGATGTGAGGCAAACTTTAGAGTTGTTTTAATTAGTATTTATCTAATCAATTTGGATCATTTTTATGTGACTGCTGAGAACTTTGATTTCTTCTGAAAACTCTGTTCATATCCTTTAACCATTTGTCAATTAGAGAATAACCCATTTATATAAATCTGTCTTAGTTCCATATACATTTGAGAAATAGGTCTTTATTAGAGAAATTTGCTGTAAAAATTCCACCCTTGGTATGGCTAAGTGGCACAGTGAATACAGCACCAGCCCTGGAGTCAGGAGTTCCTGAGTTTAAAACCAGACTCAGACACTTAACACTTACTAGCCATGTGACCTTGGGCAAGTCACTTAACCCCAATTGCCCTGCCTTCTCCCTTCCAAAAATGTAAAAAAAAAATATTCTAAAACAAATAAAAAATTCCGCCCTCCCCCAATTTTCTACTTTCTAATTTTGTCTGGTATTCTTTGTGCAAAACCTTTTTTTATTTCATGTAACCAAAATTATCTATTTTACTTTCTGTGATCCTCTTTATCTCTTGTTTGTTCATAAACTTTCCCCTTATCCGTAAAACTGACAAGTAAATTTCTCCATGCTCCCCTAATTTATTTACGATATCACCTGTTAGTCTAAATCATGTATCCATTTTTACCTTATGTTGGTATACTATGGATGAAGTTGGTCTAAGCCTAATTTCTTCCAAACTGCTTTCCAGTTTCCCCAGTAATTTTTGTCAGATAGTGAGCTCTTGCCCACAAAGCTTGGATCTTTGGGTTAGTTTATCAAACACTAGATTACTGTGGTCATTTACTACTGGTTATTCTGTTCCTTACCAGTTCCACTTATCCAGCACTCTATTTCTTAGCCAATACCAGATTGTTTCTTGATTACTGCTTTGTTAAATGGTTTGAAAGCTGGTATGTATGACCTTGATCTTATTGAGGAGGCTTCTAGTTTACACAATCAAGGATAATGCTTGGTTTTATCTTTTTAAGAAAAAATCCATTTATTTCTGTGCTTTCTTGTGCTTCTCATGTAAATGGGTGTTGTATTTTATCAAAGGTTTTTCTGTATCTGTTCATATTTTTGTTGTTGATATGGCCAGTTATACTTACAGTTTTCCTCTGTTGAATGAGCCCTGCATTCCTGACATAAGTCCAATTGAATCATCATTTATGATCTTTCAGATGTGTTGCTTTATTCTTTTTATTTAAAGTTTTTTTTTGCATCAATATTCATTAGGGAAATTGGTCTATATATTCTTTCTCTGTTTTTGCTCTCCCTGGTTTAGGTATCATCACCATATTTGCGTCATAAAAGGAATTTTGTAGGCTCCTTTTTAACCTCTTTAAAAATAGTTCGTATACTATTGGCATTAGTTGTTCCTTTAATGTTTGGTAAAATTAATTTGTAAATTCATCTGGTCTTGGGAATCTTTTCTTGAGAGTTCATTGATGTTCTAGGATAGGGTTATTTAAGGGCTTTATAAGGGTTATTTAAGTGCTTTTTCTTCTTCTGTTATCTGGGCAATTTATATTTTTGTGAGTATTCATCCATCTCACTTAGGTTGTCAATTTTATCAGCATATAATTGAAAAAAATAACTCTTAATGATTGCTTTGATTTCATCTTCCTTAATGGTTGGGATTGTAACGGGAATTTGAAGACTTTCCCTGCTCCCAAATAGGCTCAATGTAACCACACGGAGCCTGTGGTGGGAGGAGTTTGCTGAAGGGTGGAGCAGAGCCCACAGGAAGCTGGGAGTCAGAGCAGTTAGAGATGGAGGGAGGAGAGGATGCATGCAGGCAGACTACCAGGCTTGTTAAGGTTGATTTGTGGGAAGGCTAAAGGATGCTGTGGCTCTCTGTGCTGTTATAGCTTATTAAGTTCTTTGCTACAATGATGGATTTGGCTTTCTGATTTAGGCATTCAGTTTTCTGGTGTCTGAATAAATGTTTTATTTCTGTCTTATATATGGAGAGTCTGTTAGATTTTGCAATTGAGCACTATGCCAGCATATTCACAGTCACCATTAGTGCTATAAATATTGTGTTGGTTCTACAACAGTGCATTCATCCTTTTAATTTTTTTTTGAGGGAAGAAGGCAAGACAATTGAGGTTAAGTGACTTGCCCAAGGTCACACAGCTAATTGTTAAGTGTCTGAGGCTGGATTTCAACTCAGGTCCTCCTGACTTCAGGGCCAGTGCTCTATTCACTGTGCCACCTAGCTGCCCCCTTTTTCATTTTTGATATTGGCAATTTGGCTGTTTTCTTTCTTTTTACGTTAAATTAATCAATTGTTTTATTGGTTTTTGGCCTAAAAGTAGCTCCTAGTTTTATTTATTAGTTTGATATTTTTTAAATTTCACTTTTATTCATTTCTACTTTGATTTTCAGGACTTCCATTTTGGTTTTTAATTGAGGATTTCTAATTTGTTGAGTTTTTCTTAGTTGTCCTATTCATTAATCTGCTCTTTATCTCTTATCAATATACACATTAAGAGATATGTTTTCTCCTAAGCACTGCTTTAGCTATATCCCACAAATATTATGTGAGTGCATTTTTGTCACTATCTTTTATAAAATTATTATTTCCATGATCTGTTCTTTAACCCAGTCATTATCTGGACTATATAATTTACTTTCCAAATAATTTTTAATTTCTTCCATGCTCTTTAATGAATATTAATTTTGATTGCATTATACTTTGAAAAGACTGCATTTACTATCTTCTGCTTTCCTGCATTTGCATGTGAGGTTTTTATGCCATATATATAGCTAATTTTCATGAAGGTATCATGTATACCATTTGACCAATTCTGTTTTTGAAGATGTTCTTTTCTTCAGTGTTCTTGTGTCTTTTACCAAGCTATTATCTTTTTGTAGTTTTTTTTTACATTATTCTCATTTCTTTCTCCCAGTTTTCTCCTAACACTCCAATTTGATTTTTAAAATATTTTTTATCTCTTCCAGGAATTTTTGTTGAATTTATGTCCAATTTGTATTTCTTTTTCCTTTGAGGCTTTGCTTGTAGTTGTTTTGACATAGCTATCTTCTACTGAGTTTGTATCATTTTATGGTCAGGTTCTTTTTTGTTTGTTTACTCAGTTTCCCGATTTTGCACTTTATATTAAAGTTGGGCTCTTCTCACCTAGGGGTAGATGGAGGCACTGTCTCAGTCTTCAAGCATTTTCATGCTGCTGGTTTTGGAGCTATTTGGAGGGGGTGGGGAGGAACTGTCTCGGGGGTGGAGGGGGCAGTTTTCAGTGTGGTGTGATCTGGGGAAAGGTATGCTTTTCTGGTTTTTGCTCTAGTACTTACCTAGCAACAGTCTCTGAATTTTTGTAGCTAGAAATGCTTTTACTGCTTAAGGTTCCTGCTCTCTTTTTACTAAAATTGCTAGTATTTTTCTCCACCCTGGAACTGCAACCCAGAAATGGAGTTGGGCAATGGAATCACCAAATAGTGCCCTGTCTTGTGCCCAGTGCTAGCACAAGGGTTCCCTGTAATCTGTTTCTGACTAGCTGATCAATTCCTTTACCATCTCTGGGCTGAGAGATGGACACTGCTGGACACTGTTCCTGGTGGTTTTGCTGCCATCACTATGTCCCACAGTTATATGTGTTCAGGGCAATCTTCCGACCCAGTGTTCCATCTGAACCTCTTCTGTTGTCCTGTGCTGGAATAAAAAGTCTCACCCTGACCTTTTGTTAGCTCTGCTGCTCCAGAATTCAATTTGAAATGTTATTTTAGATTTGTTTGGAGGGGAATATTGAGCGAACTCTGCTCTACTTCTTCTGCTCTGCCAGCTTGACTGTGCCCGTACTTTTTCTTTAAATTAATTAAATAATTTTCAGTTTACAACATTCATTTCCACAAGCTTTTGAGTTTTAAACTTTGTCTTCCTCCCCTCCGTCCTTCCCAAGATGACATGCAATCTAATATAGGTTCTACATATACATGCATATTAAACATATTTTCACATTAGCATGTTGTAAAGAAGAATTATAACCAATGGGATGAAAAGAAAGAAGAAACAAAACAAAAGAAAAACAAAAAAAAGAGAGCAAATAGTCTGCTTCAATCTGCATTCAGACTCTGTAATTCTTTTCACAGCACTTTCCATCGGGAGCCCCTTGGAGTTGTCCTAGAACCTTGCATTGCTGAGAAGAGCCATGTCTATCAAAGTTAGTCATTACACAATGTCTGCCTGTGCTTTCTTAATACGTGTTTTTAATATCAAAATATCTCATTCTCTATTGATATGGAGTGATAGGTAAAGTCACTTTTTGCTTTATAGCAATTGTTGTTCTTGACAGTTGCTTCTGTTTCAGCAGGAAGAATGCATGGTTCTTAGTAGTTGTCTTGTTAAACTAAAAAAAGGAAGCACATAATAACTGTCTCATGGAAAATGACAAAATTAGACTTTTTATAATATTGACCTTGGAGAAATGAGGTTATCTTTCTGTTTCAGCAGAAGCATTTAAAACAATAGTACTGATTATTGTGTGTAGGAAAAAGTCTCCATTTAGAAGTGCAGTCATCTAAAAGAAAAATTGAATCCATATCTTTATGTATATATAAGTATGCCCATTCAGTATCTTGTTTTAGGTCATGAATTTAAAAAGTAGATGAGTTTTGATTCATTGACACATGACAGCAATTTGAAATCAACTATCTGGAAGTACTAATATTTGTAGATTTATTTTTAGCAGCTAACACAAAAGGAAAAGCATACATGACCATACATCATGAACATAGAAAAGAAAAATCCTTATAATCATTTTCTTTATAACAAAATGTTCATTTTGCTAAGTCAAGTTAGACAAAAACCAAGTGAAGTAGAGAGTAGGAGAGTAGAAGCAAATCAATATTTCCAAAACTTCATACACTCTGGAGCAGTTCTCTAAATAGCCCTAGCACTAGGTCACCCAGAACCTGAGTCATCATTGCCATGCAATAAAAGTAGCTAAGTGATTAAGCCGCTCATGGAACCTAGTTACAGCTATGAAATGAGTTTAAACAGAATTAGGATACAGTCTGTTTGTAGCCCACTTTTTGCTTGAATATTTATTGAAAATGAAAAGCTTATCAAAGAAAAAAAGTGGAGACAAGTGGCAACACAATCCAACATGTTTTAGGAATGCTGATTTCTTCTAGGAACCACATGAGGTGAAATCTCCTATGCATTAACAGTTGCTTTGGTCATCATATACTTCCTACATTCTGAGCTGGTATGAGAGCAGGGTAAGAAGTTTTGGTCTAGGGTAGTGACATCTGGAGTGGAGAAGAGAGCAGGGGAATGCTGGTAAATGTTTCACAACTGAAATACAATGCAATTTTAAGTGGAATTTGCTTCTTAACATTTTCTTCATCATTTTCTTAAGTATAGACAATCACCAAAACAATAAATCAAGCCCTGATTTGTAGCATTTGGTTATTTGTGAGATGTTATTGTGTTAACACTGAAAATTTCACAATGGCTCTGGGAGCCAGTAGACCCGGCTCCAGTGCACCCCTAAATGGGAGCGTGCTTCTTCCCTACAATCGTTGTCTGGCCCTCTGTTTTCTCATCTATCTTTTTGTTTACATGAACTTGAGCCACCAACCCTGGGGCCATATTATCTCTCTCCTAGGGCCTGCTTTTCTCTCTGGTTACCTCTTTCTGGGAATTTGGAGGTGAAAGATCATTCAATATACCACAAGGCCTCCTCTCCTGACACAACTGTATATAGACTGTTTTCCTCTCTCTTTTCCCTGTCCTGCCCTTAGGTCAGTGGTTCTCAACCTTCCTAATGCTGCCACCCTTTAATACTCATATGTGGATTTATCTGCATTTGGGCAGAACTGTCTGGAGATGGATAGAGGAGCGGTGTCTTGGTTCCTAAGATCATCAGAAATATGTGTTTTTCGATGGTCTTAGGCAACCCCTGTGAAAGGGTTGTTCAGCCCCCAAAGGGATTGTGACCCACAGGCTGAGAACTGCTACGGCTTAGGTGAAATGGTCCCACAGCCAAGATTTCCTAGCCAGAACTCTGATTTTCATTAATTCTTTCAAGGTGAAGAATAATTTTCTCCTCTATACTTTTTTGATTTGTTGGCATATGACCATTCTGTCATTTAAATTTCATTAAGGAGAACATTTAAAAGAGAGTGTATTGGTTGGAGTGAGTCCTAATGGGGAAAATGGTACAGATTAGTGCCCTCATATTCCTGAAGGGTCCAGGATGGCTTGATATCGCTCTGTCAAGTAGTACATTCATTTTTTTCTGTGATGAAATATTTCTTGGTAGTGTTATGTTCTGAACATGTCATTTCATTGGTGGTGGGATGCTCTGGATTAAAAAATTCCATCTATGCATGTCAGTTGATACTTCTCTGAAATTTATAGTTTTAGAGAGCTGACAAGCACCGAGAGGTTTAGTAACTTGCCAAGATCATCAAGCTAGAATATATTAAAAGTGGTAACTTGAACCCAAGCATTCCTGACTTTGAGGTTTCATTTTTAGTCACTACAGGAAGCTTTGAATAGTTCTTGTTCTTTGATGCACCCTTAAATTCCATTTAATTAATTTTTTTCTAAAGTTGGATAACTAGACTAATTCAAGGATAGTCCCTAATAAAAATTTCACAATGTCCTTGTGATATTTGCTCATTTGTTTTTTTG
>CM053598.1:206913525-206934779 GCA_028646575.1 Pseudocheirus occidentalis
TCTATCCAGAGCCTGCTGGGAGAACCCAACATTGACAGCCCATTGAATACACATGCTGCTGAACTTTGGACAAATCCCACAGCCTTTAAAAAGTACCTGCTGGAAACCTACATGAAGCAGGTGACTAGCCAAGAGCCCTGACCCTGGCTGCCCAGCCTGCCTTCCTTCATCTTGTGTGTATGTGTACATGTGTTTGTCTGTCTTTTCCCCTTCCTTATAGCCTGTCTTCCTCTTCTCTTGTCTATACATGACTCTATCATAGACTTGTTTTCCTTTTCTTTTTTCTTCTTAAGCTCTAGTCCAGCCTTCAACATTAATGCATAAATAAATAAAGTTTTGTTGTTGTTGTTGTTGTTTTTAAAAAAAGAAGAGGCAAGGGATAACTGTTACAATGTAGAGGAAGAACAGGAAGGCAAAAGGGAATGGGTCAACCTTACTCCAATTGAATTTGGCTTAGGGATGGAATGACATACACTTTAAATTGTTTATCTTGCCCTGTAAGAGAGTAGAGGGAAAGGGGATGAGAGGGAGGAGGATGAAGGGGAGCACTGGTTGGGGGGAGTGTTGTGAGAAGCACACACTTTTGAAAAGGGACAGGGTCAAAGTAGAGAATAGAACAATTGGAGGTCGGATAGGATGGAGGGAAATAAAGTCAGTCTTTCACAGTATGTCCATTGTGGAGATGTTCTGCATAACTACACATATACGGCCTGTATTGAATTGCTTGTCTTTCCAGTGTGGGTTGGTGATGAGGGAGGAAGCAAAAGAATCTAGAATTTAAAGTTTTAAAATCAAATATTTTAAAAAACATTTATTATTGTTGTTATTATTATTAATATTATTTACATGCAACTGAGAAATAAGATATACAGGCACTGGCATGGGGAGATCCATCTGGCCCTACTGGAAAGTCAGAGGGATTATGGGGGAAGATATAGGAGAGAGCAGATTGGGGGTTTGGGGTATGCAGTGGGACCACTGTTTTGGGTTGGTAGGCAGGGGAAAGATAGGGAGAAAATTTGAAACTCAAAATCTTGTAGAAATGAATAATGTAAACTAAAAATAAACAAAAGTTAATTTTTTAAAAAGTGGAGAACCAGGAGAACATTGTACACAGTAACAGCAACATTGCACCATGGTCAACTGTGAATGACTTAGCTCTTCTCAGCAATACAGTGATCTATGACAGTTCTAAAGGACTCATGATGGAAAATGCTGTCCCCATCCAGAGGAAGAACTTGAGAGAGTCTGAATACCAATAGTGAAGCAGACTATTTTCTTTTTTTTTTTGGAGTTTTTTTCTTTTGTTCTGTTTCTTCTTTCACAACATGGCTAAAAGGAAATATATTTTATGTGATTCTATCTATCTATCTATCTATCTATCTATCTATCTATCTATCTATCTATCTAGCCTATATCAAATTGTTTACCTTTTTAGGGAGGGGGAAGGAATGGGAGGGAGAAAATTTGGAACTCAATTTTATAAAAAAAAGTGAAAGTTAAAAATTGTTTTTACGTGTAATTGGAGAAAAATATAATATTATCTTTTTAAAAAGAGAAATTGAAATGGAAAAAAAAGCAAAGAGGAAAAATTTCCATAAGTAGAACCACCTCCTGTTGGGGAAAGTCTTAACAAATTGTGGTATACGGATGTAATGGAACAAAATTATGCCACAAGAAATGGACAGTATCGTAGGAAACTTGTGAAGACTTTTATGAACTATTGAAGAAAAAAGTTACTAGAACTAGGAGAACAATTTTAAAAACAGCATTATTATGTAGGGAAACAACTTTGGAAGAACTTAGAACTCTAATCAACACAGTGATTAACCATGAATCCAAAAGAATGAAATCAAAACATGTCATTCACTTGACACAGAGGTAGAGCATTCAAAGTGCAGAATAAGAGAGATATTTTTAGACATGGCTTTTGTGAGACTTCATTTTGTCAAACACCATAGCTATGTACTGAAGGACTTAATTTGCTTTCTGTTTGTTTATTTGTTTAATTGGGTCTACTAGGGTTGTGCAAAAAATCAATTAATTTAAAAATACTTGTTGATAGAACTGTTTTAAATTTGAAAAAGAATAGTTAATAGAGTTGTCCTGTAATAGCATATTGAATCAAATATTTGTACCTGAAAGTCTGATTCATATTTTGATTCTGCGTGACTGATACATTTGGCAGAAATAGAGAAGTTTGGAAAAGGCAAAGGCTTGATAGGACAGATAAGTTAGATGGCTGGACCACATGTTATCTTAGCATTGGAATTTTGCATTGACATGAACCTTTTTAGATAATTTCTAATTCCTCTTTTCACTAGTGAAGTAACTGAACCTCAAAGAGGTTGAGTGCTTTGCTTGAGTCAAACAATTTAGCAACAGAATAGAAACTAGAACAACATGATTTTGTGAATTCCTGTTTGGAGGTTTTTAGCATCCACTTAGAGGCAGCTAGGTGAAGCTGCGGATGGCATGCTGGTCCTAGAGTCAGGAATACTGCTCAAATTCTGTCTCAGATGATTACTATCTGTTTAACTCTGGGTATATCATTGAACCTCTACCTAAGTTTCCTCATCTTTGAAATGGAGGTAATAATAAGACCTATCTCCCAGAGTTATTGCAAAGATAAAATGAAATATTTATAAAGAATTTTATAAACTTTACACTATTATAGAAATGTTATTATAGAAATAGTTATTATTACTATTACTAATAAGCATATAATTATTATTATTACTGGGTAAAAATGTACTGTTTTCCAGATGACAAACTGTTAGAAGTTCAAGACTGCATCTAGTTATACAACTCTTTTGTACTTTTTAGTGTGTTCTACATTTATTTTGATGGTAAATTTTGTAATGATAATTATGTTTGCCATTCTAGATTTATAGGGTCACTATGCAAGAAAAGAACATATGATAAGGTGGAAATATTGATTTTATCATTGTTTCTAAGCATTAGTTGGCACTGGTTTTTAACAAATAGAGAAAGAAATAGAAATTATACTGAAGATTGCAATGGGACGTATGAAAGCCCATCCTTCTAACATTTAAATAATCTTTCCTCCTTTAAGATTCACTCAATCCATATCTGCTACCCAATCAACATCCTGGTAGCTGTTTTCTACTAACATCCAGGATGCTTCCTTTCTTTCCTCAATGAGTTCAGTGCCCAGATGAGTTTTTTCTTTCCTTCCTAGCCCCTGCTTTCATATCAGGGCATCATAAATATTGGCACTCTCTCAAGCACCATTACTTCCCATTCCCCCAACTTGCTCATTTCTTGTTACATACTCCATCCCACTTTAGCTACACAGAGATTATTATAGCCTTGATCTTGTGATCATCCATAAATGGTCAGCTTCTATGTTTATGAACTCTGAAATTCCTTTATCTGATCACAATCTATTGCCATTTCACTTCCTCCTCTACTTTTGCCAATTCCCTTTTCTTCTTTACGACAACATCAAATCCCTTTGCCCTCTTATTTATTTCCCTGGCCATCACTCCTACAGTGCTCACACTCCTTTCTCTTCCCCAACTTTACCCTTTGAAGTTTCACCAAGTTGAAATCTACACTATCTTTTTCTCAAGTCGTTTGCGCTTTATTGTATCTCTGATCTTCCTTTGTCAAGCCCGAGTCCCGCATTACTCTCACTGTCTGTTACCTTCATATCTATTCATGAGCTCCCAAATAAAGGTAGAAAAAAATCATGAAACGATACTGCCTGTATTTGCTACAAATTTATGTTGCATAACCTCAAGTGGGCCTTCACTGGAATAAGACAATCAACTCCCTATCCAACTCAGCAGAATAGTTTTTCCAAACCTTTTCAAATATGCCATAGCTCCCCTTCCTGACAGACTCTCAGGGTGCCTGGAGAGGGTATCTTTGGAATAACAGTCTTTCCTCATCCTTCTTGACTTTTCTGTAGCCGTTGACACTGATATTCTTTTCTTCCTATGACACTGTTCTCTCCTGGCTGTCCTCCTACATATGTGACCATTCCTTCTCAGACTCCTTTGCTAGATCTTCATCCACATGTCTTGAATATCCCACATAGCTCTATCTTGGCACCTCTTCTCCTCTGTACTATTTCACTTGGTGGTCTCATCAGCTCCTATGGATTTAACTGTCATCTCTATGCTGATAGAAATTTGATACTCAAAACTACTTATCCAAAACTAAGTTCTCTGTTCATCTCCAATGAAAAACATCTTAAATTCAACACGTCCAAAGGTGAACCCATTATCTTTTCTCCAGACCCTCCCCTCTTCCTAACTTGCCTGTTGGTGTTGAAGCTATCAGGATGTCATCTGGAAGCTATCTCACTCACTCAGGCCCACAAACTAAATGTCACCCTTGACTCCTCATTCTCTTACCCCCATCATACAATTTATTGCTAGGGTCAGTAGATTTTCCTTTTGTAATTTCTCACATGTACCCATCCTTCTCTTCTCTGACATTTCTGTCACTACGGTACAGACCTTGATCACCTTACATCTGGACTGTTACAATAGCCTTCTGATTTTTCTCCTTTGCATAAGTCTTTTCCCACTCCCATTCGATACCTTGAATTGAAGAGGATGCTACCATTCCCACATAACAATAGTCCCTGTGACTGTAGGGGTTGGAGTGAATAAAATCTAAAGGAAATCCCCAAACTATAATCAGTCAGCTTTCTTTTTGAGGTTCTGGGGAAGCATCAAAATAGCTGCATTTTGATTACTCCCAGTCTACTGGTTTTATGCCCCATAAAACTGAGGCACAGAGCAATGAATCTTATCATGAGGGCCTTGAGACTCAGTTTGGGTCTCTCCTGTTTCTTTGTATTAAGCTATTAAAGTATCTGCCTACAAACATGTTCTGTTACTCTCCTCTTTCCTTGAACAAGGTTTGCTTGATATTTTAAAAATTTAAACCAGCCTTAGGATCTTTTTTGTAATATTGCCATACTGAAAATAAAAAAAAATCTTTTCAATTAAAAAAAACTCAGCTGTCAAAAGGATCTTCTTGAAACACGGATCCAAATATGTTATTCCCTTCTCAATAAACTCCAATAACTCCCTATCACTTCTTGGACAAATATGAAATCTTTTTTTTTACATTTAAATCCTTTCATTATCTAACACTCTTCCCATCTTTCCAGTCATCCGAAACTTTACACCCACACTACATATTCTGATCTAGTCACAATGGCCTCCTATTGTCATTGGAATAATTCCTTAAATGTCCCCAATTTCTGAAATATTTTCCTTTTCATCCTTACCTCCTGGCTTTCTTCAGGTCCCAGATGGAATTCTGTCTTCTATAGGAACTTTTCCCAAATCTCCCATATTTCTAGTCCCTTCACTCTCCAATTTAATCTGTGCATAGCTTGTTTGTACTTAGTCATCTGCACATTTTCTCCTTCACCACAATGTGAGCTCCTCAATAGAAGGAACAATATTTTAGTTTTCTTTGTATTCCCAGTACTTATCACAGTGCTTGGCATATAGTAGGTACTTAATAAATGTTATTGACTAACTGAATGGACAAGTTTGTGACCTCATGGGCTTCAAAAGTTCAGGAGAGAACAACAGGTACAGAAATCCATGCCAGAGTTTGTAGGCAGGTAAATCCAGCAAAGATTTATCCATCCAATCAACCTTGATGAATGATCCAGTCCTACAGAGGAGCCACACTTCACGAGACATTATTTCTGCAAGCAATGGGATAACGAGTCATTTATCTGTACCACATTCAGAAGTAGATTGGTGGGACAAATGCTTTGTAACAAGCAGCCCTATTAAGTTTGAGTCCACTCTCCCCACAGACTGAGCTGGCACAGATTGCTAAGCTTCTTGGCTTAGAGAAGACATTTAGAATTTTTGTTCTAGATATATCTTTATTTTTAAAAAGCTAATTAATGTTAATTGGTTAAATGCTACAAAGATTTAATAAGTGATATTAGTGATACTGAGTAATTGATGCTAGTTAGATATATTATAGAAACAACTGGTAATTTGTAATTTATGGAGTCACGATGGAGTGTTGAATTGAATGGATAGCATCAGAAAGACATCTTGTTACCTCTGATGAATACTCCAAGAACTCAGAAAGCATAAAGTAGTTAGCCTTGTCTTGGAACCAGACTTACCAATAGAAGCGGAAGCTGAAATAAAGGACCCCTCAAGTTTATATGGGGTACATAAAGATTTTATCATGTGGGACTTGTCAGTAATAGTGAGACTTGGTATAAGGATCCCATTCTACTTCAAGTCTATATAGGCTACATAAAGACTTTTTACTATATTCCAGATTTAATTATGTTGATAGCGCATCTTTTTCTTAGTAAAATTATGTTAAATCTAAGCCTTGATTTTTCTTATCTCTCCTCAACCAAAATACTTTTGTACATGTTAATCATAAAACTAAAATTGTGCTAATTTCTTTTGTACTTTAGTCCTGATTCTGGATTTTTCCAACTCTTTGACAACAGCCTCATCCTGGAGTGCTTTCCCTCTCACAATCCCCTTCTCTGATTTATGGGCCTCTGTCCATGACCACCATTTCATCCAATGCCCAGGTAATCTCTCCTCACTTTTTTTCCAGCTTCATTCCTGACTTTTCTGCCTTATCCCTGGGTAGTTCACTCTTCTCTGCTCTATCAACTTTCTAGCTCCTTTTTATGTGTTATCTTTCCACATTAGAATGCAAAAGAGGACAAGGATGGTCTTTTTTGCTTATATTTGTAATCTCAGACCTTATCACAGTGCCTGGACATGTAGAAAATATTGAATATATGCTTACCTATTCATCTATCTATTTTCATTTTTGAAGGCATTCCTAGCTTTGTACTCCTCGTGTCTACAGAGTGCCCATAATAAGCACTTAATAAATTCTCATCGATTGATTTATAGACATCTATTTGATATTTGTTGCCCAGTGTTGTATTGTATATTGTATATATTGTTGTATTTTGTGTTGTATTATATATCGGACAGACTTTGTTTATACTCAGACACTTCATGACTAAATAGTGTTTCCATCCTTTGTACTTCAAGATACATAATTTCTGCAGATTTTGTCCACATCTGTATGAGCCCAAACATATGAAGAAAAAAAATGAACTATTCATCAGTTTGTTCTGATATTTGATTTATACTAACCTCCAAATCCAGGGGTTTAAAAATGACTAGATCATCTTCCATGTTTTTTTTTACTTCCTGTACCCGTGAGATAAAGATATAATTTCTTACTAAAATTTCACGATTTTACAGTTGTATTTTGAAGTTAGTATATAAGTATTATGCAAATCACAAAAAGCATCAAAAACCTGAAAGAACCAGGATAGCCTTAATGAATTCAGACCTTAATTATTTGCATTTAATGCAAACCTTTCCTGGCTCATCACCTTTTAAATATCTCACTTAAATTATGCAGACAAAAATTATACCTTGTTCTTTTAAAACAATTTGAAGAAATAATTAAAACCATGTTTAACCAGATGCTTCAGTTCAGAAAATCATAAGTAATGGAATTGTCTACATTTTTGCTTAATTTTTTAAAGCAAAATTGCTGAGTTTTCACCTAAAGGAAAAAAAATAATATCTTGCAGAACCATGGTATTATTTGAAATGTTGACATCTATTATAAATATAATTAACTATTTGCCATTCAAAATATGATGCAAGTTCATTGAGAATTCCTTTGTATTCTTATCACTTGCTCAATACTCAGATTTCTTGGCAGATCTGTATCCAGGCTTTGATCTGGTACTCTATCAGTTGTTGGTTCAGGCCCAAAAGGCTGCAGAGTACACAAAACTGTCTGCTGGCGACTCCAAGGGGAAAGGGAGGCTGTTTATACACAGCCACTGATTAGCTAAGTTGGTCAATATTTGCATGATTCAAAGATAATACCTTCTTTATGCTACATTGTTATTTCATTGAACCAAGAAGAAAACTTCCTTTTCAAGAGTCTGGTATATTTTTAAGAAATTATTTTGCTTTCCTCCGATGTATATAAATTAAATATCTTCTTTCATCTACCTTTATATTTTCTTCTTTCAAGAATTACACAGTGTTTGCCTACGTGTAATTATAACGTGATAGCATGGGGGAAGGAAGGAGAATAGTATTCATCATGACTGAGACATAAAGGAGTCAGACAAAGCATGAACTTCTTGCAATACAACAATTTCTGTGAAAAGTTTGTAAGTATAGGTTAATTATTGCACTATTATATTCTGGTACCACCTAAATGGAAAAGAATGAAAGCAGTACTATCACTCACTGTAACTGTCTGAGAGCTAGTGCCCTATCTGCCCAGGGACTCTAGCCATGAGGTGGTTGGGTACCCAATGGCATTTTGGTGCCCAAAGAAGCTACCTGAATGCTCAGGAAGCCATTAGGTTATACACAAATCACACCGTTGTTGTCTTCCCTTAGATCTGGAAGAGGACCATCATATGAAGGAAGTGATGCTATGACATTCAAGCAAATTAGATTTAAGTGCAAAGTCACTACCCTAATTTTCTCCTCCAGGGCTGGATACCTAGTTCAGAAAGAGAAGATCTTGCACAGTGAAGGAATGGTATTGAGTGGGGGAGCACTGGAAGATAAAGATGGATTTGGTGATTTTGGAGACAAACCCCATAATTGGCTATCATAGTGAGTACAGGGTGCAGTCCGTCATCCCATCCTCTGAATGGTTGCATTCATGAGGGTCAAGGCACAGTCCACCCAGGGGTCCTGGACTCCACTTTGGATGTAAACTGTAAGCTCTTTGTCAGCAGGTGCCATTCTTAGCCCTGTGGCTTTGACATAGTTGAACTGAATACCATATTTCATAGATTGAGGGCTATTGATTTCATCCTATGACTTTATTCATATATGGTGGGTTTCCTATAGCAGGATCATGTTTACCACATAATTAACCATTTTGACCTCTGGAAATTTCTCTTTAATATTTAAAATTTCACTGTTATGGTGATGTTTGATGATCCACTTTGAGAACCCCTGGAATCATGTGATGTTAGAGGCTATCCAGTCCAACCTCCTTTATTTGTTCATTTATGCCTTTTACATTGCTTATATCACATTCACTTTTGAAATATCTTAATCTCTTCCCATATCCAGTGGCTCTTTACTTGTAACAGAGATTTTTTCTAAAAGAGAAAAGGAAAAAAAAATCAGCAATAAAACAATGATCATATCTGTCTATACAACATTGTACATCTATAATCCTCCCCCTCTGCAATGATGGAAGATGTACAGATTTTTAACTGTTTCCAGACCAGGGGTCATTATAATTACACAGCATTCAGATTCCTCTTATTGTCTTTTTTCCCTATTTATATTGCTGAAGTCACCGGTATGTTATTTTCTTGGTTCTGTTTGTTTCACTCGTGCAGAAGGAGAAATATCTACCAGCACTTTCCAATGGGGACTGGACTTGTTCTTTTCTTCCCAAGTTATTAAAGCTGTCCTTGAGACTTGATTGACTCAGGGGTTTAAGGCTCAGGATATTTGCAGCTACCATGCTAATTCATCATCTCTCTCCTAGACTGTTGCTCAGTCATTCAATCTTGTCTGACTATGTAAAAGTACATGTGGTTTTCTTGGCAAAGATACCAGAGTAATTTGCCATTCCTTCTTCCTGTGTGCTCCCATTTTACAGATGAGGAACTAAGGCAAATTTGTGTTGTGACTTATCACAGTAAGGGTCTGAGACTGAATTTCCACTCATATCTTCCTTGTTTCAAACCCAGTGCTTTTTCCACTGAACTACCTAGCTACCCTGCCTTCTTAATTAATGCCTTCTAATTAGTCTCATTGTTTTAAGTCTTTTCCTGACCAATTAGTCTCCCACTCAGCTGTCAAAGTGATTTTCCTCCTCTTGACTTAAGAAATACAGAACAAGGACTGGATCTGGAATTATGTACCCATGACGTCGTGTCCTTCCTCATTCTGCCAGACATCAGGGCTGTGATGAGGGGCCCTGAGCCAAACACAATGCTCCTTGGGCTTTTTGTCTAGCAATCTTAGAGGCAGTTAAGGGAGATTGCTGGCTTTTTCTCTAACTGATTTTAGGGATTTCCTAAACCTTTCTAAATCTGCAATAAAATAGCTTCCTCCAAATGTCCCATTGAAGAAGCAATGTTAACACTCCTTTAAATCAAATAAAACTTCTAACTGATTGGTTTTTGTATTTTTGTTCCAGTTTACATTTGGGGATAACATATTTTTGCCCAGTAGCAGAAAATTGGATGCTAATCAGGATAAGACAACTAATTTTCAGAGTCTCTAGTATTTAACTAGATGAAGACAAAATTAAGAAAACAAAAATGAACACAAGAATTAAGACAAAAGACCCCCTTTAATGAACACTGAGCTGTAACAAGGGCAGGAAAAATGTTGCCTTGTTCCAAGGCACTGAGACTTAGTGGGACTGCTAACTTGGGATCGAGTTAGTAGAGAGAATGAGTTAAAAGAGGAAGTCTCTTTTCACCAACATCTCCAAAGTGAACTGTTCCTGGGATCCTTCTTTCTCTGTTATATTTGACCTAGCATCAGCCTTCTTGTACCTTCTTACATCTTGGTGAGGGGAAGAAAGTGACCTCGGATCTATCTCCCTCCCTTTCCAAGGTCCTATGTCCCTACCAAAAAAAATTCTTCCAAATTTGACTTCAGGGTATTCTTCATGTTGCTTGGAGTTCCTATTTGGCTTTTCCGGGCCTCTTATTTTAGTCAATAGCTAGAATTTCCCTGACCATAGATGAGACACTAACCAGACTAGTATGAACAAGAATTGGCTCAAATGCTATAATGATCATGCCACTGCCATTGGTAGGGTCAGGGTGTGAAGGTGGTTGTGAACCAGCATTCCCTAGGAGTCTGCCAAGTATGCAGGCTGCTTCTCCAAAGGCTTATTGCTGCATCATTTTCTTCCTCCTATCCCAACTAGCAATTATATGGTGCCAGTCATGGCCAATTGTGCCTTTCTTAGTTTTCCCTGTTCCTCTATGTTCCTTCCCCAAATCCCACTCTACCTCTCCCACCTACCCTACAAATATATCTTACTCTCTTTAGGCTCCAAGAAACTGCTTGTGTGAGTTAAAACTGTCAATAATATTAAAATCCAAATTAACACACACACACACATATACACACCTAGTTACACACCACCTATCTCTTGGCATCAGATTCTGCATTCTAAAAGGAAGAGAAAGATAACGACTATTGCATTACACACATTACTAGCATGCCCAGTTCTTTGGGGGGAGGGCAAGTCTTACTCTAAATGCCTCACTATTTTTACTAGGGCATTTAAAATTAATTCTTTATTACACATTTTATATGCTTTATATTTCTGACACTTATATGTTATCCTTGCCAATTGTTTTCTCCCTAAAATGACTCAATTTTTTGTATTAATTTTAACTTGAATAGTCACTCATCAATTTTTTTAAAATAACAAACTACATCCTCCTAGTGTCCAAAGATTATTACATACCACTTATAAAGTGTGTAGGATAGTAATAATAATGATAATTAATATTGAACTTTTGGACTAAGAATTAGGAAATCTAGGTTCTAATTCTCAATCATTAGCTATGTTACCTTGGGAGAATAATGTTCTGTCTTTGGGTGTCTTCTATAAAATAAGAAGCTGGACTAAACAATTTCTAAGGTTTCTTCTTACTCTAGATATCAGGAATCTAACTGGACCAGTTATAAATAAACATTATGGGAAGCAGACAATACCACAATTTGAATAGGGTGATAAAATAATTATTAATTTAGCTCATGGTGTCATCACATTGTGCCAGTATAAGAATGGGGGTAGATTGGAGTGATTATAAAGGAAAGGACCCCTCTTTTGTGATGGTCCATTTTATATGGTACATTACAAAGGAGAACAAAGACGACTTTTAGGACATTTTGGCATTTAGGAGTGTTTAGATGAAAACTTTTATGATTTTAGATTTAGTGCAATTTGTTATATAGCTAAGAATCTGTTGAGATCAAAAGTACAATTTGAAGCTAATACCTTTGACTCTTCCAGGGCAGCTAGCCAAACCAAGAGTCAGGTGGCTTGGGTTTGAACCCTACATCTGTCACATACTAGTAGTGAGATATTTTAAAATCACTTTCCTTCTCTGAGCTGCTATTTCTTTAACTGTAAAACAAGGGTGCTGGAAAAAGGATTTCTGTAGTCTTTTCCATCATTAAATGAGAAAGATCTTCTCTCCAGCCCATGACTACTGAATGAGTAATTTCTGCCCAATCAAAAAACAAATTAAGTTAATTTACCATGTATGCTATATAAGCTAGGTACTAGGTAAACAAAGGCAAATATTGATGACTCCCGCCTTTAAGGAATTTCTATGGGGTGGGGAACAGAGGGAAAGGAGGGGAAGCTGGGACTAGACTCAACTGAGAAACATTAGAAACTGTTTAAATGAATAGGATAGGTCACAATGGCATGAGAGAGCCAAAGGGAAGGATCACTCCCATTATTCCCAAGAGAACCCTACTAACAAAATAGCATTTAAAATAATTACATTATAAAAGTTTCTTAATATGAAGTCAAGAAATATAGTGTTTAGTGGCCAAAAGTGCCTTGTACACTGAGTGATTATTTTGACAACATGAAATAGAACTTTTATCATTTGTTGGTCTCTAACCCAAACAAGCTTTAAGGATAAAGCTTACCCAGATAAAGGGATTCATTTCAATTCTTAACTCTTTTTCTTTCAAACTATATTTTCATCTGCGATCTACACTAAGATATATATATATATATATATATATATATATATATATATATGTCACCTTTTAACAATCAGTTTTGCATTTCCCTAGGGCAGGAGTTTGGAAGAGACCAATAGGGAGAAAGAGAGAATTTTGTATTCTGTAAAGTGTTTGTTATCTGTTGGAACAGCTTAAATAATTGTGCTATGCCACAAAGAGAATCCTGTGAGGGAAGATAGTCCTCTTGCCAATTTCCTCAGAAGGCATTTTTGAGTAGTATTGATACTGTGAGGGAATTCTTTCTACTATCAATTAAACTCTAAATAAGCTAATGCAACCCCATCACAAATATGGGAATATATGCAGCTCTGAGTCTGGCAAATAAAAAAACCCTCATTGTTTATTAATCCCAGATACTCCCCAACCCCCCTCTATGTAGCTCTCAGCAATAACTTAGTCCTTGTCTTCTTTTCTGAAGGATTTAAATGGAATGACCTTAATTCTAGTTTTGTTTGCTTTCTTTTAAGCTGCTGCAGTGAAGACTAAGACAAACAGTAGATTAACCATGCTACCTTTTATAAAGCTGATTAGCTCCTAAAATATGCTTAGTGGAAACAAAACCAAAAGGGGGAGAAAAGAGGTTGAATGAGAGTTGAGACAGGAGGTTTTATTTGTATTTTTGAAACAGTTCCCTTTCTTTCAGGAGACTGCAGATATTGACTTTCCAGTGAAATATTTTCTTTGTGAGAGACTGCTTTTGCCGGATAACATTTATAGCATTAAGCAGGTGCCTGGTAAGTAGTTTCTAAAACAAATATCACTTCACTTCCTAATTTTGGTTTAAGAGGAGAGTTGTGATGGGGATGAAGTCAGAAAACATTTGATTATGGTTTCTCTGATCTTCCTTGTATCAGAACTATCAAGTGGTTGACAGTGTCAAAAAATCAGAATTTCAAAGATGCTGTTACATGTCCAGACATTAAGCAGCTCATAGCCCAGCAGTATTTCCTATAGCTCCTTCGGATTTGAAGGAATTTGCAGTGAAACTTTCAAGATACCTCAACTATATCCAAATGAAATCCAATGTATTATGGATTGACATAGCAGGAATTTTTCTGGAGGAATGAGTGTGTGTGTGTGTGTGTGTGTGTGTGTGTGTTTCTGGGTATCACATTCTTTTTTCTTCAAGGGGTAGAAAGATGAGCACCCATGTGTTCAGTTTGCTCTAAAGTTTGAAATGTGAAAGACCTCTCTTGATATAAGATTGCTCACATACATTATTTAATCAAACAAGAAAGCCTCTTGATGGTTGCTCTTAAATTCCATATATTACTTTCTTTGGGAGTCTCCTCATTTTCACACCCAACAACATGTGTTTGTCATTTTCTATTGTACACTTTCTAGCAAATTGCTATTATATAGATGCCTAACTCTACACAAAACTCAATTTCCCTCCTTTCTTCATTCTAAAGCATTTAAAAATGGTGAGAGTCTTATATAATCAGCATGCAGAGACACAAATAGACTCATTT
Organism: Pseudocheirus occidentalis; assembly: GCA_028646575.1. Classification (NCBI taxonomy): domain Eukaryota; kingdom Metazoa; phylum Chordata; class Mammalia; order Diprotodontia; family Pseudocheiridae; genus Pseudocheirus; species Pseudocheirus occidentalis. The sequence goes on from CM053598.1 coordinate 206,927,801, forward strand.
TACCTTGTAAAAATAAGATTAATAGATTATTTTTAAGCTACTTTATCATCCATCCTATGTAAGGACATCTAGAGAAGCTGTCTATGGTATTTAAATTCCATAGGCTCTATTTCAGTTACCAGGGGGTAGTCTTTAATCATCACCAGCACAATTCCCTGCATTATAATCAGTTGAACATGAGGATATTGCACTGGAAAGACCTGGAATTCAAATTCCACTTCAGGCTTTGTGGTCCTGGTCAAGTCACTTCCACTCTGTGTTTCATTTTCCTCATTTGTAAAATTTGGAGGTTGAACTGTATAGCCTCTAAGGTACCACCCAGCTTTATATGACGTCATAATCTGTACTGGTAAAGAGAATTCCTTTGATGAATATTCCTTTCATTGAGGAAATCACAAATTTTATAATAAAAATTTTTAAAAAACCATTTAAAATAAGACAAAAGAGGAATTCTTCCTTTTCTCCCTTCCTGCCCTACCCAAAAGCTCCCCACCTTTCCCTCTGTCTCTGTTTCTGACTGTATCTATTTCCCTCTTTGTCTCTCTGTCTCTGTTTCCACATCTGCCTCTCTCCCTAAAGATCAATCAGCCTCTATTTACTCCAAACTCTCTCTCTTATTCATATAATAAGTATGATAGTTGTTCTGGAGATTTAGGTGTCTTGTTTTTCTCTCTTCTTCAGCTGGGTATGGGTTTCCAAGCTGGAAGAAGTTCATTAGTCTATAGAGTTTATTTTGCCATTGCTAAGGAACAGTCAAAACAAACCTATTCTTGCCACTTAAATGCTTAAACTATCGTGCAGTCCTTGTTTAGTTGTGCACAGGACTATAGAAACAAGTCCAAAGGATGGAGTGAGGGTTTGCAGAGTCAAACAGGTTTGCAGGTGAAATAGTTATCCCAATTGTGCATTTGCCCTACATGGATTCTTCCACAGGCTACCATTGCTTCTGCTCTCTTAAAAAAAAGCATCTAGATGGTTGGAGATTTGCTTGTGGTGGTAGCTTAGTTGTTTTTCCTTCCTTTCTTCCTTCCTTCCCTCTTTCCCTCCTTCTTTCCTTCCTTCCTTCCCTCTTTCCTTCCCTCTTTCCCTCCTTTTTTCTTTCCTTCCTTCCTTCCTTCCTTTCTTCCTTTCTTCCTTCCTTCCTTCCTTCTTTCTGTTTTTCTATTCTTTTCTATCTTTCCCTTCCTTCCCCCACACCCTCTTTTTTTCTTAACAGATTTTCAAAAGTTGCCATAGGGAAAGAATGGGAAGAAAAGCCCATTCAGAAAGAAATTATTTTCACATCATCATCACCAGAAGGAAAAAAAAGCCACTCCTGCAGTAGTACATGAAGGTTGACTTTAAACTGAATTAATAGGGGATGGGAGCTTTTCAGTTTTGCCAGTCTTTTATAATGAGTGTCAGAGCAGTGATCTTCTGATTTGGCCACTGCCAAATGCTGCTTTCAGTGAATGGTTTGGGCACTTTTAAGCAAAAATCATATCTCTTCTTCCTGTTTATCCTACTAAGAAATATTTGCCCCTGCCCTATTTTTCCTTATCAATTTTGATTATTGGGTAGGTTTGACATCAAAAGTCATCTTTTTTTGTTTCAAGCACATTAGTCTTCCTAGGGTTGGACTATTTAATATGAAGGAAGGAGTGGGAGGGGAAAAGCTGATCTTGAAAGTCAAAAGATCACAGCAGAAGAGCATTATTTGTAGGCCTCTATTGAAAATCCACTTCAACCTGAGCGAATATAATATATTAAACCAAAACCAGACTAGAAGCATGTGAATATTTGGCAAGATGATGAATTCAGTCAGCAGCATTTCTGACGTGAGGAGTGAAATACAATTTAGGAAGTGCTGGTACTCTTCTTAGAGTGTCTCTTTTGTGATTGCTAGTTGGTTTGCACAGATCCTAGCTGAATATTATACCATTAAATAGTATGAAGAAAAAATCAAAATATGTATTTACAGGATACTAACTAGTAAGTGCCCTTTCAAACACTCTTTAGTGCTTAGTTTTTAAAGTCATTGTGGAGCACCCTTGGAAGGCAAGAGGAGTATGTTTCAAAGACTTCAACTGCTATCAACTACCTTGTAATGCTAAATAAATGCATTCCGGCATTTATGAATGCCTCACTATAAAACATTTCCTAGAGGATTGTCGGATGGGAAAAAGCCCTCTCTTAGCCAGTTTCTTTTCTTTAACGGCAAAATCAGTTATATTGGAGCTGAATGTGCATGAAACTAGGGTGACACTGAGTTCAACAAAAGTAATAGGTATCAATTCTTGGGTATTGGTATGAAAAGATAAGCACACATAAATGTTGGCTGGCGGTGATCGTTAACTATGAGTATGATAAAATTCACTGTAGCTTGGAACCAGGTTTCTAGTACATATCCATATCACAGTCACCAATTATTTTTAATAAATCCTAGTGACAACTGTAATTACAGAGGACAGGTAGTTTGTCTAACCAACTCAACAATGAAAGCAAACCTAGTCTTCTTCTTTCGAAGAAGAGTGGTACAAATTACACCGTATCTATTGTCCTTTTCTTCACTTGATGTTTCCAAAAGTATAGGGAAACTGCTAAGTAAATTAAAGGAAGAATTGGACCTTTTTTTTTTACTATCTTTCATAATTTTTGTATCACTTAAGGTAAGGATCAGACTCAAATCTTCTTTTGTAATCATTCCAGATCCAATCTGAGAGAGTGAATTTCTACGTCTTAGCAAAGCACAAATTGACCACAGTACTAAATCATCACTTAAGAAAAAAATTCACCCAACTCTTAATTCTGCTTATTTCATTGAGACAGCCATTAAAGCAGAAAGGTTAAAATTATACAGCAGCAAAATAGCCAAAGGGGGTGATGCTCCAACACCATAGTTAAAAACTATATTCACTCTAAACTGATAAAATGATAGGTATTGTATGTAATGTTTAAGGTGCTGCAATTGTTCTAATAATAAATGTAATATTCAGCAGCATTTCTCACAGATCACTCAGTTCATCATTAGTGCCATTTTTCCTCTTTATAATAATGTGCACTTTCTTTCAGAAAGAGCTTGGTTATTTCTTTGGGCCTATTTGCTCCTTTTTTATGTGATTTTTTTTCAATACTATGAAATGATGCAGAGCTAAAAAGGTCCATCCACTTCACTTGTGTTGCCTCCTGCGTTACCTAAACCACAACAGAACAATGACAGACAACAGAGCCTTTCTACTCTCTAACAATTCAGTCACCATGACAACCAGCAGAAGAACGTTGGGCCAGAAAAAGCATTGAGCTTGAGGGACTAGATTAATCAAAAAATGGAATAACATGACAACAATTACACTGATGAATGAGAGGGAAAGCTACAGATGCATTCAAACACCTATGGCACCACAGACTTGATGCATTCAGCATTTTGTGTTTAGTGCCTTGTGTTTTTGAGAGCAGGTAAATAGACAAGATCGAATTGTGTAACAGAATGTCAGTGCTCTAGTTAAATAGAAAATTCCTTTCCTTTTGCTGTGCTCCTTCAAGCTCATTGAAGAGGGTTTAGGAGAGATGAGGTTTTGAAGTGAAATGTGTAATAGATACAATATGAGTGCCACAAGGCAATGTTATTTAGTTTTTAAAAAGTAAACTTAGATTTTTTCAAATATATGAGCACAAATAAAATGAATGTGGGGGCTGGGTCAGTGGTTGACACCATCTTGTGAATACGGTTTCAAGTTAGCAACATACATGATTCATCTCTTCCCAGTGCATCCTCCTGGGTCGATGGCTTCCCTTGCCAAAACTAAGCAGCACATTTTGAAACTCTTGCCATCTCTTTCTGGCACCTGGGAAGAGTCAAACTAAAACGGGCCCCTTTAGTTCTAGGTCAAACCTAGGGTGCTAGAGAGATGGCTAGCTATGCCCATTTGCCATCCTTTCTTCACCACTGAAACAAACGCTTCCAGTCCCAGAAGAGACAAAGTAATATAAATGTGTTTTCTTTTAAAATTGTGTTCCTTGAATATAGTGTTAGATTGTTAGGATGTAAATGGATTTTATGGACATTTCCCTTAGGCTCATTTAAAAGAAAAAAAATATCTCTATTTTTGTAATTTCTCATAGGGCAGAAAATTTGAGGGATTTTCAAAATGAAACATACCAAGTGACTTTGATTAATTGGAATCTTCAAAAAGTGTTTTTCCTGTGTCTCCTCTCCTTCCCATCTTAGAACCAGTTCTAATTGGATCATTTTATTGTGTTACAAGGTGACTCAAAATCTGACAACTTCGAAATGATAGAAAAATTTGAGACTATCAGATATTGTCATTATCATTAAAAATCATATTTTGGAAAGATTGGGGCTGAAGATTTAAGTTATTTAAGTTTAGTTTCTTAGCTGTTAAATAATGAACTATCTAAAGTTTGCTTTATATGGAAAAACAAATCCCCAGTTATTACATGACCTACAGTGGGGAATTCTAGATTGGCAAGTTGACTTGGTACGTTCTTTTTTTAAAAAACACTTTAATCTCCTTGAATAAGACAAAAGAGGTTTATGTCTCTGATATGTCCCTTCATGTAAGTCAGTCCTTCACAGTTCAAGTTTGCTTTTGTGTAACAGGAAGATCTGTTGTTACTTTTCACTACAGAAGATCAGAGGGACTATGAATTGTACATATTTCCATTCTTCACCCCCTCTACAGTAAGAGTATATCCTCTGATGGCCCATAAATTCAAAATGAATTCAATTCAATCCCTTGAAAGACCATTAGAATTTGCCAGGAAGAGATTTCTGTCCTTTGAATAGAGCTGCAGCCACAGTTTTTCAAGAGCTTTGGTGAGAAGTTCATTCAAAAAGGCCCACCATTGGTCTAGGGTCATCATTCAGTCCTGCTGCTATCATAGCATTCTCATATATCTGATCAATCAGCAGCTGGGCCAGGTCAGGCTGGCTCTCCCTCAGATGACTGAGCTTCCTGATCAGAGGATGCCTGGTGTTGATTTCGAGGGTAGGCTGTAGAATCTGGGCACCTTCCTCACTGGTTTTGGCCAACTGCTGCATGCACAGGAAGTGCCTGGCAACCCCCATCTCCAACACAGTGATCATGGCGGGGTGGGTATCCAGGCGAAGAGACACCTTGACGTTGGTGACCCGAGTGCCCAGTGCATTTCTTATCCAGGCTGTTAGATCCTCTGCCTCCTTCTCTGAAAGACATTCAGTGGCTTGAGAACCTTCCTCAAACTTCTCTTCTTTGTAGTGATCGACAACAATATCAGTTTCTACAGAAACCAGCTTCTTCTTGTCAAGCTCGCGGAGATGCAGTATGGTCAATTCATCAAACTGCTCATGGCAGTAGAGTACCTCCATATTCTTCCGTTTCATGGCTTCATAGTATGGTGAGTTTTCAGCCAGGTGTCAGTTGGGGGCACACAGGTAGTAGATGTTCCTGGTACCAGCCTGCATTCGACTGGCATATTCCACAAGGCTGGTCAACTGGAGGAGAGGCAGAGCTGAAGATTCATAACGCAAGAGCTTTGCAATATCCTCCTTCACTTCCTGCTCCGCAATAGTGACAATTCCCTCCCTCATAAACAATCCATAATCTTCAAAGAACTTGGCATACTTCTCAGGGTCTTTTTTGCTCTGGTCAATGAAAAATTTTATCAGCCTCTGTTGTAAAACATCTCTGAGTTTTTGAATGAGGGCACTTTCTTGAAGAAGCTCCCGGCTGTGATTCAAGGGAATATCTTCACTGTCCACAGCACCTCGCAAGAAGCGCAACCACTTGGGTAGAATGTCAGAAGCTTTGGTCTGGATCAGAACTTTGTGGCTATAGAGGGCAACACTGAAGCCCAGCTCCCGGCTGACATCAAACATGGATGGCTTTGATTCTGGCACATAGAAGATAAGTGGTTAGTCAGTCTTGTAATGGAGAGTATAACGAGGCTTATCATAAGCTTGGGCAATGTAGCGGTAGAATTCCTCGTGCTGCCATTCACTAATGTCTTTAGAGTCCATCAGCCAAAGTGCCTGTAAAGTATTGATGCGTTTTCCATTTAGGTGAAGCGGAAAGCTAACAAAGTTACTGTACTTTGTTACTACCTCTCATACTCAGTCTTCATTGGCAAATTCTTTGCAATCTGACTTAAGATGGATGATTATTTTGGTTCCAGTTCTAACTCCTGAAGCTTCTGCAATTTCAAATACGCCATCTGAAAGCCACTGATAAGCTGGGCTCCCAGGCTCTGCTGACTGCGAATAAACTTCCACCTTGTCAGCTACCATGAAAGCAGAGTAAAACTGCCCGATGATCTTGCTGCTTGCCTCACTCTGGTTCTGCAGGGCATCCAGAAACGCCTTTGAGCCTGATCTAGCAATAGTTCCCAAGTAGGACACCAACTCCTCTTGTGTCATGCCGATACCAGTGTCCTGGATTGTGATGGTGCCTTTCTCTGTGTCTGTCTGCAAGTGGACCTCCATTTCTGGCAACGTTTGGCCCTCTGAAATCACCTTATGGCTCAATTTTTCCAAGGCATCACTACTATTGGAGATCAGTTTTCGTACAAATACCTCCTTCTCTGAGTACAAGGACCGAGCAACAATGTCCAAAAGCTTCTTTGTCTCAGCCTGGAACTCGTGTTTGGAGCTAGAACCCTGAACAGTCTCTGTACTGCTGATGATGGTGTGCAATGGCTCCTCTTTTTTATCTTCAGCAGCTTGTGTACTATATTTCCGTCTACCATAGATGCTAGAAACAGCCAGATTCCGCATAGGGCTCATAATCTCAACATTTCTCCATCGACATGGGGAGAGTCTTCCTCCGGTGATAGTTCGCACCCCCGGCTCCCGTGGCCTGAGCAAAGGCCGTAGGTGTTGGCCCCCCCAGCAGCAGCAGTGGGCGGAGCTCCCGAGCCTTGTCTTACTCCCGGGAAAAGCTTCACCACAGCTGACTGGGGTAGATGTAAGGAGCGGAACCCAGCAGTGTCGGTGAGAGAAGTG
>CM053598.1:206935279-206952586 GCA_028646575.1 Pseudocheirus occidentalis
TAGTCAAGAGGTTATCTTGATTCTCTTTAAAGACTTTGATAATAGAGAATTTGCTAACTTTCAAGATAGTTCATTCTGTTTCTGCATAATTACAATTATTAGGCAATTTTCCCATATGTTAAGATGAAATTTGCATCCCTATAATGTTCATCCTTCTTTTTTTTTTTAAACATATGCCTTCTGGTTTGGGGCAAAACAATCTTTCAGTTCCAAGGAAAGTAATGTCAATATGTGTATTCAACACACTAGATTTGACAATGACCAGGTTATTTGGGGGAAATAGTTAAAAGAATGTTAATCAATATAAATCTATCACTATTATTGTAAAAATAACTCAAGAAGTTACTTATTTAGTTTGCTTCTTTGATGGTAGGTCAATAGCATCATCTTTATATCTAATGTACAGAGTACTTATTTAATCTAACCTCTAATACATTAAAATTTTAATATAATAACATACTTCTAATTTAAATTGTAAAAATTATAAAATAGGGTTTTAAGAATTCTTAAGCCTTCTTCTTTCTTGGAGTCTGACACAGGCACCTTAAGGAGCTATCTTTCTTCTCATTAGGGTATGGATTAAAAATTGTCTAATATTTTACTAATACATTTAAGGGCATAGAAAGACAAATGCAGAAAATGGGTACCTAAAAGTAGGGGCTTAATCAATTTAATAATGACTAAAGATACCCTATGTTTCAGTTCTCTCTTTAGAAGTTAATCTGCCAGGTACTTTGGTCATCTTTTCAAAAATTCAGATGAAAATTCCCTCCGAGTCTAATCTTCTTTATCTCACAGGGTGGTCAGAAGAAACAATAAAAAGACACCCTCAAGGTCTCTCTGAAGAACTTTGGAATTGATTGTGTGACATGGGAGACACTGGTACAGGTTCACCCAGCATGGTGTGCCTGCATTGAAGAAGGTGCTGTGCTCATTGAGCATAGCAGAATTGAAGTGGCTCAAATAGGTGCACTAATTTAGAGAATCTGCCAAATATTTAAATGGCCTACTTGTGCCTGATCTGTGGTAGAGCATTCCAAGCTCATATTGGTCCGATCAGTCAGAATCAGACACACTATATCTTGAGTCTAACATAGTGACGACATTTTGGTCCTCTTTGAGAACAAAGTACAGCAACCTATCAAATAATGGAAAATGTGTAATTTTGAACTTGTCTCTAACAAGAGGCAATTCATGAGTTTTGTATTTGAGATAAAATAGTACTTTCTGGGCTAGTAAGTTTAATAATTATGTGAAACAAAATTTGAAGACTGTGTTTTTAAGTAATCTTACTATCTTTATAATTGTTCACAACTTTAAGAAGTCCTTAGAATTGCAAGATTTCAAGTGCTTATTGTCAAAATTTCACTAGTTTTTTCAGTTACTAATTCAGAATGCCACTCATTTCAGTAACTGAAAGAATTAACTGATCACTTCTTGAAAAAGAAAACTCCTAGGAATATTCCAGCCAAATTCCAGAATTCCCAAATCAAGGACAAAATATGTCAGGCAGTCAGGAAGAAACAATTTGAGTATAGTGAAAAAACAGTCAGGACAACACAAGATCCAGCAGTTTCTACATTAAGGGGCTGAAGGGTTTGGAATATGATATTCAGGATGTCAAAAGATCTAGGATTAAAACCAAGAATTACCAACATAGCAAAACTGAGTATAATACTTCAGGGGAAAATATGGGTATTCAATGAAATATAGGATTTTCAAACATTCTTGATGAAAAAATCAGTGTTGAAGAGAAAATTTGACTTTCAAATATAAGAAGCAAGAGAAGCATGAGAAGGTAAACAGGGAAAAGAAATCCTAATGGACATATTAAAGTACTCAAGGTACTATATTAGAATATTGAATATTCTGTTTATGTCTGGTCTTTTTATTAGAAATGATTGAAAGTCCACTATTTCAATGACTGTGCAACTTTTCCCCTGAAAGATTAACCTCAGTTTTTCTGGTTAGTTAATTCTTGGTTGTATTCCAAGCTTGTTTGCCTTCCAGAATATTCTATTCCAAACCCTCCAATTTTCTAATGTAGAAACTTCTAAATTCTGTGTGATCCTGACTCTTTGATTTTTGAATTATTTCTTTTGTGGCTCCTTGCAGTATCTTCTCCCTGACCTGATAATTCTGGAGTTTGACTCCAACATTCCTTGGAGTTTTCATTTTGTGATGTCTTTCAGTATATAATCAGTGTGTTCTTTCAATGACTATTATACCGTATGATTTTAGGAGACTAGGGCAGTTTTCCTCAAAAATTTCTTGAAAATGCTGCCAGGCTCTTTTTTTGATGATGGCTTTCAGGTAGTTATCAAAGTGTCATTTTTCATAGCATGATAATATTCCATTGGAATAACTTACCATAGCTTATTCAGAAATTCCATAATTGATGGGCTTTCCTTCAGTTTCAAAAAAAGCTTCTAAAATATTTTTGTACAGATAGGTCCTCCTCTGCCTTTAAAAAAATATCTGGGATACAGACCTAGCTCTGGTATTGCAGATCAAACAGTACATACAGTTTTATAGCTCTTTGGGGATAGTTCCAAATTGCTCTCCAGAATGAGTGGATCAGTTCACAACTCCACCAACAGTACATCAGTGCCCTAGTATTCCCACATCCCTTCCAACATATAGCCTTTCCTTTTTTTTGTCATATTAGTCAATCTGATGGGTGTGAAGTAATACCTCAGTTGTTTTAATTTGCATTTGTCTAATCAATGGTGACTTACATTTCACATGACTACAGATAGCTTTGATTTCTTTGAAAACTATGTTTTCATATCTTTTGACCATTTGCCAGTTAGGGAATGAGTTTAATTCTTATAAATTTGACTCACTTATCTATAGAGTTGAGAAATGAGCTCTTTATCAGAGATACTTGTTGAAAAATTTACCCTAGTTTTCTACTTTCCTTTTGACTTTGGCTGCATTCATTTTATTTTTGTGAAATTAAAAAAAACTTATAATATGGAGATTCTTACTGGATTTCTTTTATCCTTTTTCTCTGCAATATATGTCAGTTACAAAAGCAACAATAATTTTCATGATGGCATCTGTGCAAGTGCTTATCTCAAAAGTTGATTATTAGATGACCAGATGTTCTAGGAAAATATCTTGCTTTATTATCTTTGGATAAATAATAAAATGAACTCTAGCAGATCTTTTATTTGTGTTTCCAAGGACAACCTGTGAGCCATCCTACAATTCAGATGCAATTTTGTTTTAGGTTTTGCTTTCATTTGTAGCAAAAATATCAAAATGGTTATACTTAATTTCTTCCAGGAATTATGGCCACTTTTTTGATCCCTGGAATATGGTCTCAGATCTGGACTACTGTGGATACAATATTCTGTACTCTATGTTTATTTGATTATTATCTATAAGAAATGATTTACTAACATTTAAACTTTTCTATTTGAAGGAAGATTCAAACTGGCAAAGTTTCCCCTACTAAGGAAATTCTTCCTAATCCATTTTATATTTTATGGCAGTCATGAAACAAAAGACAAAATTTTATATGAAGATAATATAAGGTATAAAGTTTTGTTTCAAAGGTTGTGCTAAACAGTGAATAATACTTATAGTAGCCATTACCCAATATAATTAGCCCACCTTTGGAAACATATCTTTCTGAAATAAATCACTTTCTCTTTAACTGTTTCTTCTAAGGACTCTTCCTTTAATTCTGGACAAGGGTGAACTTGACATACCTCTCTTAATTAAATGATTAATTTCTGTTCAGTTCTAGCACTATAAAGGAGGACTTAGTTGGATCACCATTGTAATATGGTTCAGGGGATTAGAATTTCTTTGTAAACATTATTGAGTCTTATACTATAAGAACCAATTAGGCCTTTGATAAGAATAAACCCAAAGACTTCAGGCTAGAACACTGAAAATTAATTAAGCTAATAAGATTTACTACTTCAAGAGAGACTGATAATTTATTTTTTTCACTCAGGAGAAATCAAATGTTTCAGAATAGGACATTGTCAAATTATTTTTAAATTTCCTAGAGGAGAAAGAGATCTAGGTGACTTTGTTTCTTCAGTATCAAGTTAAGTTAATATTTGTACATGGTTTAATTCTTGGGGTCCTCTGTCACTTTTCTTCCACTCCCCCACTATCACTGCTAGTGTTGAAAGAGAAAGATAGGAGTGAGTCTTTTATATTTTTTAATTTGTTTCCTGAGTGGCAAGAGTCAAAGAATTCATCATCTATTAGGCAGTCTACTGGAAATGAGCCTCTCTGTAGGTATACAGTCTGGTCCTCATCTGTTTGTTATATACGTTAATGAAATTCATGCATGTCTTTTTGCTATGGTATCCCCTGACCTGTCAGTCTAATAATCTTGACAAAAATGAAATTAATTTTTATTTATTTTTTAGTTTTCAACATTCATTTCCACAAGATTTTGAGTTATAAATCTTCTCCCTGTATCTCTCCAACCTCCCAGCCCAAGATAGAAAGCATAATGAACACCCTTTCCCCCAATGTGTTCTCTCTTATATCCTCCCTCATTACCCCCTTATTTTTGTGTAGGGCAAGATGGATTTCTATACCCCATTGCCTGTATATCTTATTTCCTGGTTGTATGTAAAAAACAATTTTTAACATTTGATTTCCGGATTCTTTCCCTTCTTCCTCCCTCAGCCACCCCCACTGTGAAGGTAAGCAATTCAATATGAGTTGTACTTGTGTAGTTACCCAAAATATTTCCATAGTTGTCATATTGCAAAAGACTAACAATATTTACCTCCATTGTATTCCATCCCCCATTTATTCTGTTTTCTCCTTTGACCATGTCCCTTTTAAAAAGTGTTTGCTTCTAACTATCTTGTCCTCCAATCTTCCCTACCTTCTATGATTCCCCCTCTTATTCCTTTCCCCCCTACTTTCCTATAGGGTCAAATTCCCAATTGAGTGTGTATGTTATTCCCTCCTTAAGGCAAATCCAATTAATAAAGTTAACTTTCACCTTTCTGCTCTTCCCCTCCACTTGAACAGTTTTCTCTTGCCTCTTATGTGAGATAATTTCCCCCAATCTATCTCTCCCTTTCTCTTTCTCCCAATATATTCCTCTCTCACTTCTTAATTTTATTTTTTAGATATCATTTCTTTATATTAAACTGAACCTGTGCCCTCTGTCTATGTATTTATGTACACACATATATGCATACCCACATACATATGCAAACATACATACATATATGTGTATGTATACCTATATATACACGTAAATATTCCCTTCAACTATCCTCATACTGAGAAAAGTCTCATGAGTTAAAATGATCATTTTTCCATGTAGGAATATGAGTAGTTCATCTTTAATAAGTTCCTTATGATTTCTTTTTCCTCTTTACCTTTTCATGCTTCTCTTGCTTCTTGTATTTGAATGACAAATTTTCTATTCAACTCTGCTCTTTCCATCAAGTATGAAAGTTCTCTATTTCATTGAATGCTCCTATTTTCCCCAGAAGTATTGTACTCAGTTTTGCTAGGTAGGTGATTCTTGGTTTTAATCCTAGCTCCTTTGTCCTCCAGAATATCATATTCTAAGCCCTTCAGTCCCTTAATGTAGAAACTGCTAGATCTTGTGTTATCCTGATTGTGTTTCCACAATACTCAAATTATTTCTCCCTAACTGCTTGTAACATTTTCTCCTTGAGCTGGGAACTCTGGAATTTGATTATAATATTCCTAGGAGTTTTCTTTTTGGGATCTTTTTCAAGAGGTAGTTTGTGAATTCTTTCAGTTTCTTCTTTTCCATCTGGTTCTAGAATATCAGGGCAATTTTGCTTCAGAGTTTCTTGAAAGATGACATGGAAGCTCTGTTTTTGACTGTGGCATTTAGGTAGTCCTAAGTTGTCTCTCCTGGATCTATTTTCGAGGTTAGTGGTTTTTCCAATGAGATATTTCACATTGCCTTCTATTTTTTTTCATTTGTTTGGCTCTGTTTTATAGTATCTTGATTTCTCATAATGTCATTAGCTTCCACTTGTGAAGGAATTATTTTCTTCAGTAAGTTTTTGAAATTTCTTTTCCATCTGACTAAGTCTGTTTTTTAAGGCATTCTTCTCCTCATTGGTTTTTTGGGCCGCTTTTTCCATTTTAGTTAGCCTATTTTTTAAGGTGTTATTTTCTTCAGACAGGCTGCTGATTCCTTTTTCATGATTTTCTTTCATCATGCTCATTTCTCTTCCTAATTTTTTTCTCTACTCTCTTTTGATTTTCAAAATACTTTGTGACCTCCTCCATGGCCTGTGATTGGTTCATCTTTTTCTTGGAGTATTTTGATGCAGGAGTTTGATTTTGTTGTCTTCTTCTGGTTTTATTTTTTTATTCTCTTTGTCCCCCCAAAATAATTCTATATTCTGATTGTGCTTCCTCTGTTTGCTTATCTTGCCAATCAATTACTTGACTTTTGAGCTCTTTGCCATGGTAGAACTCTGCTTTCAGAGTGTTTTATCCCAAATTTCCACTACCCCCTTAAGAGGGTACTGAGTAGTGGCTGATTGAAATTGTAACTTAATTGCACCCCATGGGTGGGATATTTTGACTTTTGTACTTTGTCACTGAACTGAGGACTTAAAGAATTTGTGATTGACTAAATGAATGTAGTACCCAGGGGTGGAGGACTTTGATCTTTTGTACTTTGTGTCCCTTAAGAAAGCAAGCCTTCCTAAGGATGAATGAATGATTGAGTTACTAAATGATTGTACTTTGTTCAAAACTATGTGACCACCTTGGTGAAAATTATGTGGCCATTTTAGTGATCAGTTGTTGAATTGTGACATGGTGAATGCTGTATTTTGAATTTCTGTGATAAGTTGTAACATTGTGAATTCTGTACCTTGATTTTCTGTGAATGTTTTGCTCTGATTTGTTATTGAATAGAGAGTTCACTATAAATTTGATGCAAAATGAATTAGATGTAATTGCATTGGTGAGGGGTTGATATCTTCTATCTAATATCTTTTTTTCTGAAATCCCTTTTTAGATGGAATCTTTATTATTTATGTTTGTATTCTAATATATTGGAGTACATTTTTATAAATAGGATTAAATTGGTAAAATTCTAGAGCATTATTATACCCTAAGAACATTTTGAAAAGGAAGTAGTAATTGCAACAAAAACTTTTGTAAAGAATAAGTCAAGGGGCAGAGCCAAATGGCAGAGGAAAAGCGGAAACTTGTCTGAGTTTCCACTCCAACTAACTCAAATTTTAATCTGGAAAATTCTAAATTGATTTTTTACATTTGAAAATATCTAAATTTGTTAAGAATTTATTATCATCATTTACACTATGAATTTTTTTAACAAAATAACTAATTATAGTGTGACATAATGAAAATAGTACTAGACTAGGAAACATAAGTGCTGAATTCTTGGCAACTACTTTGACCTTGCTGGGTTGTTTTTAGTTTTGTTTTAATGAACAAAGGGAGGTTATTGGACTAGATAGTATTTAAGGTCCCTTTCCCCCACATAACTGGTTTGTTTAAAGCAAGGTGCACCAGTCTACTTACTAGGGCAGCTGAAGTCTGGTCCATTCAGGACCTCTGTGGTATAACGAGAGGAGTAGGATAAGTACCTTGTTAACCCATACATGCTTCTCTCATGACTCACTCTTAAGTGACAAATGCCCTTTACTCCACCTAGAAAGAATATTAGGTAACAATACAGGCACAGAGTTTTCAGGTTAAGTAGCAAATCAACAGAGAAAGCAGGGGTCTAATGGAACAGGGAGCATAGAGAAGTTTTAAAGTGTTGATCAAGTATGAAAGTGAGGTGTTATTCAGAAACAGTAAGTCTTTTTAAAAATTTGATTTATTTACTTTGAAACTTTTTAAAATTCTGAATTTCCTCCTTCTCCCCCTCTCTACCCTACACTAGAGAAGGCCACCATTTCACATACCCGCACATGCACACACACACACACACACACACACACACATACACACACACATACTGACATACTGTGTTTTATCAATTAGTTCTTTCTCTAGAAGTGGATAGATCCTTTGTAGCTGATTTGAACATTTATAGTACACAGAATAGCTTAGCTATTCACAATTTTTCTTTAAAAATGAAAGAGTGAATATGCCACCAATGAAGATGAAATCAAAGCAATTATTAGGAGTTATTTTTCCTAATTATATACTGATATATTTTGCAATTTAAGTGAAATGGAACAATATTTACCAAAAAATAAATTGCTTACATCAACAGAAGAGAAAAACATCTAGACAAACCTATTTTGAAAAAGAAATTGAACAGGTCATACATTTCCCAACTATGGATCATTTTTCTTAGTTGGAACCGTCCAAAGTAGAATCGTAGAATATTAAAGATTGAAAGGACTCTGGAAATAATTTAATCCAAACTCTTCATTTTACAAATAAAGAAGCTACCTCCCTCCGCCCCCCTGCAAAGTAAAATGTCTTACTCAAGGTGACCCAGAAGTTATCACTAGAACCAGCACTAAAATCAGTCTTTCGAGTTCTCTTTTCTCTACATACGAATAAGGATCATAATTCCTGTTTCACCCTTACCAGTCAGAGTACATTGTATATCTTGCCTCTCTACCTAATTTAATGCCAGGCTTTTGGATATAACCTTATCTGATTGAAGTTTTATTCCTTATTTTTTGCTTCAGCAAACTCTGAACCATTAAATTGTTTCTAGCATGGTAGATTTTTAGTAAATGCCAGTTAGTCTTTTTGGTGAAGATAATTTCACCTACAGTTTGACAAATTGGGATATATTATTGAATTAAATAGAGTAACATTATTCATCATTATGCTTATTATGTTACAAATGACTTATCTGCCTTTGACATCTTGCCCCTTATCATAACCCAATTTGTGACTGAATGGGAAAAGTTAAGAAGAAATACAGCCTATTTCTTTAGTGACAACTGTGAAGAGTAATAGAAACATGAACCATTCTAGGAAATTAAGAATAATTTAAGTACTAATTCTTAATGCTTTGAGAAGGTCATACAAAAAATCTAGGAAGAGAAATGGCAGCACATGGCACAGAAGACCTTTTCTCTCTTATCATTGTCATGGTACATGAGGAAAAGATCCATCAGCATGAAATGAACCCTTTATTTGATTTTGAAAATAATTTTTGCTATTAAAAATATTGTGTCTCTAAGATTTCAAGTGGGTTGTTTTGGGTATTGGAAAGAATAGAAAGAATTAGAAAGCTTTGTTCATGGTTCTAATCCTGGATCAAATAACTGTGTGAAGATGCAGCATGGAGAAGTAGAATCCACATTGGATTTGCAATCAGAGGACCATAGGTTTGAAACAAGACTGCTTATTACAATATATTTGACTCTAGGAAACCTCTATAAGCCTCTCTTTCCTCACATGTAAAAAAGGAGTTAGACTTGTAGCTTTCTTGCCTTATTTCCCATACAACTTGTAGACCTAGTGTTAGTATTCCTTTAGTCAATATGAAGAAAAAGAACATTGGAAAAAATTTTCCTCCTTTTCCTCCCCTCTTTAGGAGATCTTTGCTTCAAATTCATGTGATGAGTGATGCCACATTTCTGCAGTTAACAGTGAGGTTGTTAATACAAGGTGGTGACCATGAGCTGAGGAGCCATTGTGTTGGAGTACCACCAGGAATATCATGGCCACAGCACAGGGGACACCTGGGCGAGTCAATTTTTTTTTCATGACTCATCAAGGTAATCTATAGTAAAGTAGCTAAAAGGTTAAATGTCTCTTTTGTGCAAACCATTCCGGGATCTAAAGTTCATATCAAGTTTCTTCCAATGCTGCCATTCAGTATTACTTGTATCACCTACCAGAAGTTCCCCTCTATGAGAAAGCTACTTCAGGGGAATAATACAAAATTGCAACTACCTTAGAGGTTGACTGAAGGAAAAAGAACAGCAAGCGGTAGTGGGAATTGAGTGAACCTCAACAGTTCCATTTTATGACTTGGTTGTAGACTCACTAAATGGAATTGGTGTGGTTCCCTCAATTCCCTCAGCCAGCCTCTAAGAGGCTTACAATTTGGTATTATTCCCCCTGAAGTTCCTTTTCTTTTCAGTTATAGATCTAGTCCAATTTCTGTTTTGTGAGAAAATTTTATCCAATCATGGATATTGTAGGAAAACTTTATTGCATTGCTTGAACCCAACCCTGCATGTCTGGGAACCTGGACTGCCTCTATCTGCTGCTAAGAGACCCTTAACTAAGGACTTAGGTTATGTTGAACAGAAACTCAGTCAGATCTGAAGATTGACACAAGGAGTTTTCTCACAATTATACATCTCAAGCAACCCATGGGTCTTATCTGAATACTGTCCCCATACTGGTCAATCAGTTAATGTTTCCATGTTCCTTCAATTGAATATAGACACTTAGGGGAAATGGACACCTCTTTTTTCTGATTTCAGGGAATTTTACCTATTCACTCTCCCCTTCCTTACTTGAAAGTCTCTAACTTTTCCTCTAAGTAGAGTTCAGATTACCTAATTTTATATCCTGGTTAATTGTTTTGTTTTAATTAATTGGATTTTTCAAATTGTCTTAATGCATAAAAATCTGACTCTTCCTGTATTTGAGATACAATGCTAAAGTTGATGGGGCCTTGTCCCAAATTTTTTTAGGCAATAGGCATGCATTGCTTAATAAATCAATGAGCTTCGAAGCTCTAACCTTTATTTCCTCAGTCATTCCATCTTTCACCCACCAAATTATGAGCTGATTCCTTCTTCCATAAGACTAAATAAAGAATCTCCCTCACCCTTATCCAGGGACTCAAAATTATCCCTGATAAGGTATCTTCTTTCTTACAAATAAATATATGCTCACCATGATTATGTGGCTATCTCCCCCATGCAATGAGAAAACAAGACATCTCCCAACAATTCCCTTGGTTCCTTAAGCCCTTTCCATCAAAGAGCTGTCTGAACCATCCAAAGGAAATGGAAGTCTGTCAGTTGAGGGGGACCTGAGCTACTTTTCCTGTATGCCCAGAGACCCCTTGATGTTAAGGTGATTTGATGTTGGAGAAGGACTCTATGCTGGAACTGGCTAGCAGGAACCATGTCCAAAACTAGTTTATTCTTACAGGTAAATCTTTCTAGAAACTAAATACCAGGAGGTATTGTACCTGGGATCCCCTCCCCTTTTAGAATGGCACTCATTTGTCACAGATGCGGCTCCTGAGAAGTTGAACATCTGATCTAGACAGTCAGGTATATAATGCAGCAGGCATCTAGGTAGTGTGTCATAGATATTATGAACCTGGAGTCAGGAAGACCTTGAATTTAAATACTGACTCAGATACTTCTTAGCTGTGTGAAAGTCTCTGTCAATTGATGCCAAGCAAAATAAAATCTTTGGTAGATATTAAGAAGTGCCCAGAGTAAGTTACTATGAGGTTTCTGAAGGTTTAAGTTCTTAAAACTGCCACTATACCACTTTTGAAAAATAGGTGTTTTTCCTTCACATCTGACTTTTTATGACCTCCTTTGGGGTTTTCTTGGCAAAGACATTGGAGCTGTTTGCCATTTCCTTCTCCATCTTCAACAATCTATCCACTGTAATACCCTCAATTATGTGCTTGCAATAGTCTTAGTTATTTCTGTCCACTGTATTCCCTAAATTGACTGAAATGGTTGGACCTTGGGTTTTATTTTATTTTTTATTTGAAAAAAGAAATTTAATTTAAAAATAAAAGACTGGGTCTCCTTATCTCACCTGGAAATGCAGTGGCTACTCATGTAGACCAATTCCACTGCTGCTTCCTTTCAAACTTGAACCAGTTCACCTATTCTAAGCTTCCTGGCTTCTCAATTCCAGGGTCTCACTCTGTTGGCACCAGACTTAATGTGGATACTCAAACAGTTTAACTGAATGCAGGTCAGAATCCTGGAGTTTCTTAGGATTGATTTCCAACCCCTTGTCTCTTAAATGGACTCTCACCTGATCTAGGAACTCTATTACTGTGGCCTCATCTGGTTCAGTCAACATTAAGTAATCAATGTAGTAGTATACATTAATGCCCTCAGGAAGAGAGACCTCTTTCAGATCTCTGTCACCATAAAGTATTAGTATAAGGGAAAGTTCAGGTAGTCCTAGGGAAAGACAATGAAGTATACTAGACCCAGGCAAAAGAAACATGACCCCAACTAGTCTCAGTTACAGGAACACGGGGCGGGGGGGAGAAAGCATATTGACAATGATAACCCATTCATCCTTAGTTTGAGCTACCACGTCTACAACATTGGTGAGGTCAGAAGTAGCTGTAGTCATGAGTGAACTGCAAGTTTCCATACACAATTTGCCTTCCTGACCAGCAGCTTAGCATTATTGTAAGGGCTGGTGGATAATAAAGGGTAATGAAATACTTCAGTTTCCTTTCTCTCTATCACTAGAGAAGAAATATCTTTCACTATCCTGAGGACGTGATATCATTTGTTGTTAATTATGTGGAATAGTTCAAGTAATCTTAAGGGTTTCTATTTGGTTCTGTCCATAGTAGTATTCACTGGGGTTACTGAAAGGGTTCACAGATAGTAAATACTAACTTCCAAGAGACCATGATATTCCATTCCTCCACAGTTTGATTTGTGTAGCCTCTCCTGAATGACTCCAGTGGGGAAGGGTCCAAGGATTGAGTGACTCTAAAAAGCCCACCCTCTGATGCTAAATTTCTTTGTACAGTTTTACTAGCACCTTGATAAGATATCCATCAATTGCTTTCTTATCAACCCTACATTTCAAGAACTTTGCCCAAATCTCCTGTGGGGAGAGGGCATCATTTTCCTCCTCCCACCTAGCAAGATGAAAGGATCTATGACTCCTCTCCCTACTCCAAGAGTGCTTATTCACACTGACAGCAATTTTGACCAAAGTATCAATTGTCCCAACTTCCTATTCAAATTCCATTGGTTGATCAACCCATGAGTTGAATAGTTTTGTGGTGGAGAACTATAGTTAACGTCTAAAGCTATTCAGTGGTGTGTCACTGAGAAGGCAATGCTTTATTTCTACATTTTGTTTGTATTATTTTTTCTTTCTCCTGTTAATAGCATTTTATTTTTTCCAATTACATATACAGATCGTTTTTCACATGCACTTTTGTGAGGTTCTGAGTTCCAAATATTTATTCTCCTTCCCTATCTTTTCTCCCTCCTTCCCGATAGCAAGCAAACTGATATAAGCAAACTGATATATATACAAACATGTACAGCCATATTAAACATATTTCCACATTAATCATGTTGTGAAAGAAGAATCATAAAAAAGGGAACAACAATGAGAAAGAAAAAACAAGAAAAAAGTGAAAATAGTATGATTTGATCTACATTCAGACTCCATAGCTCTTTCTCTGGGTGTGGATAGTATTTTCTATCATGAATTTTTGGGAATTGTCTAAGATCATTGCATTTTTGAGAAGAATTAAGTTTATCAAAACTGATCATCTCATAATGTTGCTATTATACTGTGTACAACATTCTTCTGGTTTTGCCCACTTCCCTCAGAATCAGTTCACGGAAGTCTTTCTGGGTTTTTCTGAGATCTGCTTGCTAATAATTTCATATAGAATAATGGTATTCTATTACACTTATATACCACAGCTTGTTCAGCTATTCCCTAATTGATAGGCATCCCCTCAACTTGCAATTCTTTGCTACTACCAAAAGAACTGTTATAAATATATTTGTACATGTTGGTCCTTCTATCTTTTTATGAGCTATTTGGGATACAGACTTAGTAGTGGTATTGCTGGATCAAAGGTTATACACAGTTATATAGCCCTTTGGGCATAGTTTCTAACTTCTCTCCAGAATAGTTGGATCAGTTCACAACTCTACCAATAAGGCTTTAGTTTTCTAATTGTCCCACATTTCCAATATTTGTTATTGTCCTTTTCTGTCATATTAGCCAATCTGATACCTGTGAGGTGGTACCTCAGAGTTGTTTTAATTTAATCAATAGTGATTTAGAGCATTTTTATTATAACTATAAATAAGGTTAATTTCTTCATCTGAAAACTGCCTGTTCATATCCTTTGACTATATATCAATTGGGTTTTTACTTGTATTCTTATAAATTGTTTCAGAAACACTGGCAATAAAAATGTTTCACAGATTTCTGCTTATCTTCTAATATTGGTTTTATTGACTTCATGCAAAACCTTTTAAATTTAATCATAATTATCCATATTGCATTTCATATTGTTCTCTATATCTCATTTGATCATAAATCCTTCACTTTCCCATAGATCTGACAGGGAAACTATTCTTTGCTCTGATAATCTGCTTATGGTGTCACCCTTTACTTTCAAATCATCTACCCATTTTGATCTTATGTTGTTATACAGTGTAAGATGTTGGTTTATGTTTAATTTCTGCCTTATCATTTTCTAGTTTTCCTGGCAGTTTCTGTCAAATAGTGAGTACTTTTCCAAGAACCTGGAGTCTTTGGATTTATCAAATGGTAGATTACTATAGCCACTGACTGCTCTGCCTTGTGTACCTACCTATTCTGCTGATCCACCATTTTGTTTCTTATCCTTTACTAAATAGTTTTGATGATTGTCACTTTATAATATAGGCTTAGATTTGGTACCTTTTTTTGCATTTTCCCCATTAATTCCCTCGATATTCTTGACATTTCACTCTTCAAGATGAAATTTGTCATGTTTTATATCTTTAAAATATTTTTGGTAGTTTGATTGGCATGACACAGAACGGGTAAATTAATTTAGGCAGAATTTCCATTTCTATTATATTAGATCAGTATGTCCATGGGCAATTGATATTTTCCCAATTATTTAGATCTGACTTTATTTGTGTGAAAAGTATTTTGTAATTGTGCTCATATAGTTCCTGGGTTTGTATTGGCAGGTAGACTCTCAAATTCTCTATATTGTCTACAGTTATTTTAAATGGCATTTCTCTTTCTACCTGTTGCTGCTGGGTTTTGTCAGTAAAATATAGAAGTGCTAATGATTTATGTGGGTTTATATTATATTCTGCACCTATACTAAAGTTGTTAATTATTTCAATTAGTTTTTTAGTTGGTTCCCTAGGATTCTCTAAGTATACTAAGATAGCATCTGAAAATAGTTTTGTTTCTGAGTGCCTATTCTAATTCCTTCAATTTTTTTCTTCTCTTATCACTAAAGCTAATACTTCTAGAACACTATTGAATTATATTGGTGATAATGGATATCCTTCTTTCACCCCTGATCTTACTGGGAAAGCGTCTAGCTTAGCCTCATCACATACAATGTTTACTGATGGTTTTAGATGGATACTAACAATCTTTTAAAGGAAAACTACATTTATCACTAGGTACTCTAGTGTTTTTAATAGGAACGGGTGCTGCTGTTGTCAAAACCTTTTTTTTGCATCTATTAAGATAATCCTATGATTTATGTTAGTTTTGTTGTTCATATGATCAAGTATACTAGTAGTTTTCCTAATATTCAACCAGTCCTGCATTACTGGTATAAATCCTACCTGATCATATTATCATAGATAATAATCCTTGAGATAAGTTGCTATAATCTTTTTGATGACATTTTATTCTAAAAATTTCCACAAAAATTGAATAGGGAAATTGATGTATAATGTTCTTTGCCTGTTTTGACTCTAGTTTAGCATTTGGTATTAATTTAGTATTTAGTATTTGACCTAGTTTAGGTATTGGCACCATATTTGTGTGGTAAAAAGAATTTGGTAGGACTCCATCTTTGTCTGCCTTTCCAAATATTCTATTGGAATTAATTGTTCTTTATTTTTAAAAATTAACTCTTGTTTATTTTTAGTTTACATCATTCATTTCCACAAGATTTTGACTTACAATTTTCCTCCCTGTCTTTCCCCAGCTACCACCCCAAAACAGCAATCCCACTATATACCCCCTGCCCCAGTCTTGTCTCCTCTATATCCTCCTCCATCACCCCTATGACTTTCAGGTAGAGCAAGATGAATCTCCCTACCCCAGTGCCTGTATACCTTATTTTCCAGTTGCATGTAAATAATAATAACATATGTACATATTTTTTAAACATTTGATTTTTAAAACTTTAACTTCTAGATTCTTTCCCTTCCTCCCTCATCATACATATCCACTGGGAAGACAAGCAATTCAATACAGGCTGTATATGTGTAGTTACACAAAACATCTCCACAATGGGCATATTGTGAAAGACTGACTTTATTTCCCTTCCTCCTATCCCTCCCCCAAATTGTTCTATTTTCTACTTTGTCCCTGTACCTTTACAAAAGTGTGTGCTTCAACTTTGATAAGTTCCTTATGATTTCTTTTCCCTGTTTACCTTCTCATGCTCCTTGTATTTGAATGTCAAAGTTTTTGTTAAGCTCTGGTTATTTTTTCATTAAGAATGCTTGAAATTACTCCACCTCATTGAATGACCATATTTTCCCCTGAAACATTATAACCAGTTTTGCTAGGTAGGTGATTCTTGGTTTTAATCCTAGCTCCTTTGATCTCTGGAATATCACATTCCAAGCCCTCTGATCCCTTAATGTGGAAGCTGCTAGGTCCTGTGTTAGCCCGATTTTGTCTCCACAATATTCAAATTGCTTCTTCTTGGCAGTTTGTAGTATTTTCTCCTTGATCTGGGAACTCTAGAACCTGGCTATAACATTCCTAGGAGTTTTCTTTTTGGGATCTGTTTGAAGAGGTGATCAGTGGATTCTTTCAATTTCTATTTTGCCTTCTGGTTCTAAAATATCAATGTGATTTTCCTTGGGAATTTCTTTTTATCAGCAAGCACCCTAGCATACCCAGGGTGGCTGCTAGCAACTCAAAATGGGTTAACAATCTCTTTCAATTTCAATTTTATTAATCTCTCCTTTGAGTTTCAGAATTACATATTTGGCATTTAACTGGGGATTTAAAATTTGTTCTTTTTCTACCTTTTTTAGTTGTATGTGCCCTTAATTAATCTCCTCAGTGACTATTTGATTCATATAAACCTTAAGAGATTATAAAATTTCCCATATGAACTGCTTTGACTCCATCCCATAAGTTTTGATATATTGTCTAACTATTGTAATTCTATTGTTCAAAATTATTGACTGGTTCTATTATTTGTTGTTTGACTCACTTATTCTTTATGATTAGGTTATTTAGTCCACAATTAATTTTTAATTATGTTTCCATAGAGCTTCATTTCACATAATTTTTAATTCATCATGATCTGAAAAGTATGCAATTAATATTTCTGACTTTCTGTATTGGACTATGAGGCTTTTTATTCCCTAATACACAACTAATTTTTCTGCA
>CM053598.1:206953086-206983462 GCA_028646575.1 Pseudocheirus occidentalis
AGGGAGGAGCTCCCTGCCCCCGTCCCTGAATGTATTATTTCCCAGTTGCATTTGATTGTTTGGCTTTAACTACTAGATTCTTGCAATTCCTCCCCTGTCACCCACTCCCACTGGGCAGAGCAGCAATTCAATACAGGCTGTACCTGTGTAATTACACAGGATATCAAGGAGTTTATAATCTAATGGGGGAAAACACTACATCAAATGGAGGTGAAATGGAAAGGACAAAGGACATAGTGGCCAAGTCTGGAACATCAGAAGCACAGCAAAGAGAGGAATGGACCATGACTAGCTCAGAACTCATCAATGTGAGAAAGAGGTGTGAGTATGGTGACTATGGTGAGAGGTGAGAAGACCCCAGGCTCCAAGAGAAGTTCCAGGGTCACAAGGAAGCTGAGTCAGAGAGTATAGTCACTACAGGGGGAAGGGATGAGAGAGCAATCTGGAACAGCTGCTTTTGTCCATAGGTTAAAGGATAAAGTACAGAGAATACAGACATTTTGTTGCTGTGAGCATACAATTGAGATTCCATAACACAAATTGGTAGTGGACTCAGTCAACATGATTGAATGAGATCCTCCAGCTCCATTCAGTGGCACTTGAGTAAGAATTAAGGTAAATAAGAGTAACCCAGGGAGGTGGCAATACATGAGGGGTGCTGGGAACAAAGGGGACCAACAGTGATAGAAGCAAGAGCTAAACTAGTTAAATAAAGACCAAATTTGGGAAAGGAAAATAATCAGAGTAGAAATAATGACCTGGAAAAGTCTTATGGCTTGGAAGGCCTGGAAGTTCCACTAAGGAGACTTTAGGCTTCTTTGTCAAATGAACTATTTGGTAAAAAGCCAAATTTGTTCCTTAGAAAATAATTACATTGATTTCAACTTAAAATTTTCAATTTTAGTACAATGAGAATGCACAGTAATATATTTGAAGATTTTCGGTATTATTGCTAACTCCTAAAGCATGAGAGTATTAATTATTTTCATTAATATTTTATGTTTATATTTGTAAAATAAAGGTAGAAATGCTGGTAATCTCACTTTTCTTTCTCATTTCAAAGTTATAATTCAGTCTGCAACTGTTGATAACTCATAGAATTGTATGAAATAATTTTTAAAAACTTCACTGAAATCTAAGGAAACTACATCCACAGAATATTATTCATACAGTTATTTTAACATTCTAACAAGAAGGAAATGAGTTGTCTGAGATGGCATGTTGTGTGACCACCACTTTACTTTAATTAAATATATCTTTAATGGTCCACTCTAGAATTTGCCCAGGAACTGAAGTCAAGTTCATTGACTTCATAGACTAAAGACTTAAGTCTCTTGTTTGATGTTCTAGATCATCATTCTAGTTCTAGTTCTCCACTTGTCTCTTGGATTTTGTAATTATTTTCTTATGCTCCTGCTGATTTTTGTGCATTTATTTGATGCCTCCAACTATTGTCTCAATTAGTAGCTTTAATAATTCCCTAAGATTTTCTTTTTTACAAGTTTTTGTTGGTCTTCTATTCTTTTAAATCATCATATTTTTCTCAGAAATATTTTTGCCATTTCTCTACTCCCAACGAGCTATCCTACATAGCATATAATTTTTTAGAGAGGAAAAGAGATCAGCACAACTGATCTATGCATTGAAAAATAATCCCAACAATATGTTCAATGAACCTATGAACCTCCCAACTACATGAAGCAGTGGGTTGGATACATCCTCTCATATCTCTTCATTTAAGTCCTGCTGGGTTTTTATGATTTCATTACACTTACTTTTGATTTTTTGGTGTGTAGACATTCTTTCTATTTACATTCTTATAATTACTGTTTATATAGTTTTCTTTGCTCTGTTTACTTCACTCTGCATTATTACCTATAGCTACTTCCATATTTTTCTGCATTCACCACACTTATCATTTCCTCCAGCACAGTAATATTCCATCATATACATGTGCCACAATTCATCAGTCACGGCGGGTGGAGTCAAGATGGAGACACAGAAGCAGGAGAACTCCAGGAGTTCCTCCCATTACCACATCAAATATCTATAAAATATGACTCTAAACAAATTTTAGAGCTCTAGAACTCATAAATTGACAGAGAACAAGGCTCTCACTGAAGAAAGCCCGGCAGGTGAATGGGAAAGGTTCATCACAGCATGCTGGGAGCCAAGACCAACCCCGCAGGAACCAGGGGCTGTAGCTCCAGGGTGGGCAGGACAAGCCATGGCTGGAGCTTTCAGGAGAGTGGATCACCAGCAGCTCTGGCAGTTCCAGAATTATTAACCCATAAGAAACAAGGACAAAGTGATAGGTCAGTGGAACTCAGCTACATTTTGGGGAAGGAAATGGATCCTGCCTTCTACCTCCAGGGCAAAAAAGCAACAGGAGCTGTGGCCCTGCAGCCACCTCCACATGGCTGATTCAAAGCTCCTGGCCTGCAGATTGCAGAGGGGGCCAAGAAATCATTCAGAGGCTAAGTACTCTTGCCTTAACCTGCCTGGATCAGGATCACAGTCTTGGGTGGTGGGCCTGAGGAGCATGACCCATGAGCCAAAGTTGGTGGGAACTGCAGGGATGACAGCCTCCTAATAGCCCTGGCAGCTGTGAAAACCCCACATATTTGGGACAAAAGTCTCCCCTCTGGAAGCAGAGTTCTACTGTGGCAGGGAGCTCAAAAGTCAAGTAATTGATGGGCAACATGAGCAGGCAAAGGAAGCAAAGCAAGTACAGCAATCCAACTTTAGATTCCTTTCTGGGAAAGTAAAAGGACCAAAGTATGGAACATAAGGAACACAATGCAGTCAGAACTCTCACACCAAAAGTTTCCAAGAAAAATGTAGATTGGTTACAAGCCATAAAAGAGCTTAAGAATGATTTTGAAAACCAAATAAGAGAAGTGAGGGAAAAATTGGGAAGAGACATGAAAATGATGCAAGAAAATCATGAAAAGAGAGACAACAACCTGACTGAAGAAAATAGCACCTTAAAAAAATAGATTAACTCAAATGGCAAAAGAGCCCCAAAAAGACAATAAGGAGAAGAATGCCTTAAAAAGCCAAATTTGCCAGAATGAAAAAGAATCTCAAAAAATTTCTGAAGAGAATAATTCCTTCAGAATTATATTGGAGTAAATGGAAGCAAATGACTTCATGAGAAATCAAGATACTATTAAATAGAGCCAAACAAATGAAAAAATAGAAAGCAATGTGATGTATCTCCTTGAAAAAATTGCTGACCTGGAAAATAGATTCAGGGGAGACAACAATTTGTCAGTCATTTCCCAACTGATGATCATCAAAGTCTTTTTATTTTCAAAGCATAGCTATCACTAAAAAGCACTAATACAAATATCTTAGAATATGGAGACACTCATCAAAGGCTTCCTTGGAATACAGGCCAAGTAATGGAGTCTTTGGTTTAAAGACTATAAACATTTGAGTCATTTTATTTGTATAATTTTACATTGCTTTCAAAAATGGTTGAACCATTTCACAGTTCCATCAAAAATGCATTAGTTTGTCCATCATGTTTAAACCCCTCCAACATTGACTTTTGCCATTTTTTGTCCTTTTTGCCAACTTTCAGTGAAAGTAAAACCACAGAATTGTTTTTATTTGCATTTCTATAATAATTTGTTATTTAGAGCATTATGTCATGTAAATATGTTACAATCCATCTTTTAATATATTTTGATCAATTTTTCAGTTGAGGAATATCTATTAATGATACATAGATACATGCATGTGAATGTATATATGCCTATATGAATACATATATAGGTATTTGTAAACATATATCTATGTGTATGTGTGTAAGTATGTTTGTGTGTATGTCTTTGTGTGTTTGGGTATATCCATGCTTAACTGCAACAGCCTTCTTGGAGGGAGTGTGAAAAGGGGAGAAAAAGAAGAAAGTAGGTGGTGGCCCTACAGATGTCTCCACATGGCTGGTTGAGAGCCCCTGGCCTAGAGATTGCAGGGCGGGGGAGGCAAGCAATAATTCAGAGGCTAAGTTCTCTTGCCTTAACCTGCCTGGACTGGGATCATGGTCTTGGATGATGAGCCTGAGGTGTGTGACTAGTGAGCCAAAGCTGGTGGGGGCTGCAGAGACAATGGCCTCCTAATAGCCCTGGCAGCTGTGAAAACCCTATAGATTTGGGACAAAGCTTTCCTCTCTGGAAGGATAGTTCTAGTGTCAGGGAGCTCAAAAGTCAAGACTGGTAACATGAACAGGCCAAGGAAGCAAAGCAAGCACAGCAATTCAACTTTAGATTCCATTTTTGGGGACAAAAAGTATCAAAGCATTGAATGGAAAGAAGACAACACAGTCAGAATTTCTGAAACAAAAGCTTCCAAGAAAAATGTAAATTGGTTACAGGACATAGAGGAGCTTAAGAAGGATTTTGAAAACCAAATAAGAGAAATGGAAGAAAAATTGGGAAAAGACATGAGAATGATGAAAGAAAATCACGAAAAGAGAGTCAACAACCTGACTGAAAAAAAAATAACATCATAAAAAATAGATTAACTCAAATGGCAAAAGGGGCCCAGAAAGCTAATGAGAAGAAGAATGCCTTAAAAAGTCAAATTTGCCAGATGGAAAAAGAATCTCAAAAGCATTCTGAAGAGAATAATTCCTTCAAAATTATATTGGAGCACATGGAAGCAAATGACTTCATGAGAAATCAAGATACTATTAAACAGAGCCAAACAAATTGAAAAAAATAGAAGGCATTGTGATATATCTCCTTGAAAAAACCACTGACCTAGAAAATAGATCCAGGAGAAACAATTCAAAAATTATTGGACTACCTGAAAGCCATGATCAAAAAAAGAACCTAGAAATCATCCTTCAAGAAATTCTCAAGGAAAATTGCCCAGATATTTTAGAACCAGAGGGCAAAATAGAACTTGAAAGAATTCACCGATCACCCCTTGAAAAATAACCCAAAACGAAAACTCTTAGGAATGTTATAGCCAGGTTCTGGTTCCTGAAATCAAGGAGAAAATATTATAAGCTTCCAAGAAGAAACAATTTGAATACTGTGGAAAGACAATCAGGATAACCCAGGATCTAACAGCTTCTACATTAAGGGATTGTAGGGCCTGGAATATGATATTCCAGAGATCAAGGGAACTAGGATTAAAACCAAGAATCACATGCCTAGCAAAACTGAGTATAATGTTTCAGGGGAAAATATGGTCATTCAATGAGGTGGAGGACTTTCAAGCATTTTGAGGAAAAAACCAGAACTGAATAGAAAATTTGACATTCAAATACAAGAAGCATGAGAAGATAAACAGGAAAAAGAAATCATCTGGAACTTATCAAAGTTGAACTATTTACATGTCTACATGGAAAAATGATAATTGTAACTTATGAAACTTTTCTCAATATGAGGATAGTTGAAGGGAATATAAATGTGTGTATGTGTGTGCATTATATATAATATCATTATAATATTATAATATATTATATATTATTTTACATATTATATATTATATTACTTATTATAAAACTGTTTGTATATTATATATTATGTATAACATATATACACACACACACGCACACACGCATATATCTACATAGGAGTGTATCTATGCATATGAATTCATATGTGAGTGTATTTATATATGTGTACAGGTATACATAGACAAAGGGCAGAGGATCAACTGAATAAGAAGGAATGATATTCAAAAGGTGAAATTTAAAGGTGAGAGAAGAATACAATGAGACGAAACAGGGAGAGACAAAGTGGGGTTAATTATCTTTTATAGAAGAGGTAAGGGATAATTGTTACAATGGAGGGGAAGAACAGGACAAAAGGGAATGTGTCAACTTTACTCTCATTGAATACAGCTTAGGGAGGGAATGACATACACTCTGAATTGGGTTTCTTGCTGTACAGGAGAGTAGGGGGTAAGAGGATGAGAGAGGGCATGATGGAGGCATGGCAGGTTGGGGAGAGGATAGTTAGAAGCACACGCTTTTGTAAAGGGACAGGGACAAATAAGTTGGGGGTAGGATAGGATGGAGAGAAATATAGTCAGTTTTTCACAATATGTCCATTGTGGAGTTGTTTTGCATAACTACACATATATGGCCTGTATTGAATTGCTTGTTGTCCCAGTGGGTGTGAGTGATGAGGGAGGAAGGGAAAGAATCTGGAATTTAAAGTTTTAAAATCAAATGTTTAAAAGTTTATATTGTTATTATTATTTACATACAACTGAAAAATAAGATATACAGGCACCAGGGTAGGGAGATCCATCTTGCCCTAGTGTAAAGTCAGAGGGGTCATGGGGGATGATATGGGAGAGAGCACATTGGGGTAGGGGTTGTACAGTGGAATGGCTGTTTTAGGGTGTAGGGGAGATTTATTCGCTATTTGAATGCATATTCAAATTCAATTCAAATTGCTGTAGGGGAAAGACAGGGAGAAAATTTGTAACTCAAAAATCTTGTGGAAATGGATGACATAAACTTAAATTAAACAATTAAATTAAATTAAACAAAAGTTTAAAAAAAGAACAAAGTTAAAAGTGCACAGAAGGAAACAAAAGAAACCTCACAAAGAAGTAAAAATGGACAACTCCAAACACAATGTGTAGTATTCATTATATAGACTTTATTGAAATGGAAATTTGTCGGTATTTTGAATTCTCTCTTACATTCTGCTGTGTACATGGCAATTAATTTTTCTTATTTTGCATTTGAGTTTTGTTATTCAAATTTAAAATAAATTAATGAGAAAAACTAAAATAAATGAACCAACATAAAGTCAACTAATAGGGATAGCTTTAACTCCTCTTTCCTTGTCTCTGTGACTTTAATTTTTTGCTCTTGTTTTATTGTTATCTGTAGCATCTGTAGAACTATATCACATAATAATAGGGAGAATAGGTTTACCACTCTTCATTCATGCATATATTGGGAAAACATTTAATGTATCCCCATTGATATGATGCTTCCTTTTCTCTTTATTTTAGATAGATATTTTAATTGCATTTATTATATTTAAAAAGCTGTCTCTATGCCAGGACTTTTGGGGGGGAGGGAGGCTATTTTCTTGTTTATTTTCATGTAAGGATGATGGTGTATGGAAAAGAATTTTGTTTCTGTTTTTTGTCTAAATACATGAACCTGTCTAGATGTGATTTACAGTAAGTAAAAATACTCATCTTTATGACCTCCTTCTCTCCTTCTACTTTAAGGAAAAGTTTGATTCCTGCCTGGAGAAGAAGCAGGAGATTAAGGTCAGAGGTAGACCACTCTCCTCTCCTCAGAGGAAGGTGGGACCAGGTTAGAATTATATCTATTTCCTCCCTTCACTATAGTTAATCTAAAGGAAGTAATTTTTATGTTCAGACTCTTGGTTGCTACTACTTAAATGGAAAGGAGTGCATGAAATTGTATATCCAAGACTTGACTCCCTTCCTGCCAACTGCCAGTTCCTTCTTGAATATGCATTCAAATAGCAAATAAATCTATTTACCCAAATCACTAACAAAATAGAAATCAGAGAAAGTCTCCATAGGAGATTATATAACAGAGCAAATGAGTTCTCTTTTTGAGATTGAGATAACTCAGAACAACCAAAAGAGACCTAACCCAAGGGGAAAGTGGCTAAAGTCTCAGTATAAAAAGCTGGAAATAAAGACATATTAGAGACTTCCAGGTCCTCTATATGTCAGCTTCTTCCCAAAGTATTTCTTTCCCTTCTGTAATCTGAAGAGATGTTGAAATGGCATCTCTTTCTCAAGGCCAGAAGGCAGAAGAGCATGACTTCTTTTTTCTGTCTTCTCTTACAAATTCCATCTCCCTGTCCCTCCCCCATGAAGGTAAAGGTAATTGAATCATTATTATCCACAAATAAAGAGAGAATTCCATAGAATTGGACCTGTAAGCCAAGGGTTACATTAGCATGAATGAATATTAAATACTATCAAAGGCTTTTCCATATCTGTTGAGATAATTATGTGATCTGGGACTTTTAAAAATATGATTACTTGGGGCAACTAGGTGGCATAGTGAATAGAGTACTGGTTCTGGAGTCAGGAAGACCTGAGTTCAAATCCAGCCTCAGACACTTAACTAGCCATGTGACCTTGTGCAAGTAACTTAACCCCAATTACCCTTCCTTCCCCCCTCCAAATAAAGCAAATATATATATATATATATATATGTATGTATGTATGTATATATATATAATTATCTATGTAAGTTGTCTTGCTAATATGAAACCAGTCTTGAATCTCTGGTATAAATCCAACCAGTTAATGAATCACTATAATCTATTTGACAAGATTTTATGAGAAGTTTTAGAATCCACATTAATTAATATTATCGATCTATAGTTCTGCTATATGTTTTTCTTCCCTGGTTTAGGCAGAAACTACAAAAGGAGGGAGTGAAACAATATCTGCAGGAAAGGTCTCTTACACCTGCATGAGAGTAGAGCTCAGGCCAGTACAGGCAATGCCCAAACTCAAACTGATGGTAGAATACCTTGGAGACAACTGACTAGGCAGCAGAAGCTTCCAGAGCTCTCAGCCCACAGATAATAAGGAGCTGAACAATAGATCACAAGATTGCAGCAGTCCTTTAACTAGCATTAGATGAAAGTCTTTGTTGCATTGCCCTTATCCAAAGCCAGATCATAGCCTGAAGGAGGAGGTTCAGTAGCACACCACACCTTGTGACCAAAGGGAGGAGGGTCTCTGGCCATAATTTTAGAATGGAAAAGAGTGTGTGTGGTCACTTACAGAACTGAGTACAGACCAGGAAAGTAGTAAACACACCTCTCCTTAAATCATACCATCTTGAAAGAATTGAAAACGTACAGACCACACTCCCTTCCAGAACTAACTCTGAAAACAGCTTCACAAAAATCTGAAGCTTGGGACACTGCTCCCTCCACCCCAGGAGACCAACTTTAATGTAAAGTTCAAAGTCAAGAAATAGCCTGGGGTAGGGCGGAGACAAGATGGCTGCATAGAAGCAGCAAAGTTCCACAGCTCCCATACAACCACCCTAAATACCCATAAAATAGGACTCTAAATTCTAAGACTCTCAAACTCACAAAAATACGGAAAACATGTCTCTCATTGAAGCCAGCTCAGCAGGAGGGGCTCAGCACAGCAGGCCAGGAGCCAAGGCCAGCCCAGCCCCAAACCAAAACCACGGCCAGGCCCCAGGGTAATTGGGAGGAGCCGAGCCTCCCAAGCCATGAGTCTGCTTCAGAGAAGATCTAGGGCATCTAGAGCAATCTTCACATCTATCAAAGCAGGATTAGAGAAAGTCAGTGAAAGTGAAACTTTCAAGCTAAATTTGGGGGAGGAAAAGCAGTTTGGCTGATCTTCCCCCAGGGCAAGAAAGCAGTGGGGGAAGGGCAGGAACTGCTGTAACTGTTGGCTGCCCCTTCTGGGCTGCTTCAGAGCCCCTGCCCTGCAGACCCTGGAGGGGGGCTGAGTCTATTGATCAGGGCCAAGGGACAGGGACAGGATAGAGAACAGAACAAGGCGGGAGAGATAGGAAGGAGGGACAGATGATCACTGTCACAATATGTCCACTATGAAGATGTCCTGTATAATCACACATCCACAGCTTGTATTGAATTGATTGTCCTTCCACTGGGGGTGGGGGACAAGGGAGGAATCAAAAGAATCTAGACTTTAAAGCTTTGCAATACCTTAATTTTAGGAATTAAGATATACAGGGGCTGGGGTAGGAAGACCCTTCCTGCCCTACCAGAAAGTAAGAGAGCAGATCAGGGGAGGGGCTTTACAGTGGGATTGCTGTTTTAGGGTTGGGGTAGGGGAAAGATGGGGAGAAAATTTGTAATTCAAAAATCTCATAAAAATGAATGATATAAACAAGAAAACAAATAAAAAATAATTAAAAATTAAATTTTTTTTAAAAGATAGCCCTCTCTTTTCCAATTACGTATTGTATGTGGCCAGATTTTCTTTCTATACTTCGCCTAAAACAACATAACACAATAGATTGAACTCTTTCCACTCATATTAGTCTTAAAGATAGCCTTTTGGAACTTAAACTATATTTACCTAAAGCTATTGATCTTCATCTATTCTATATCAACTAATCCCTTAATATTCTTACTAATTGTTGCTCCCTTCATTGATGGCTGTGGGGCCTGGGCTGGTAATAGAGTCAGTGTCTAGGTTCTAGTTTGTCATGGATTCTGAGGGTAGGTAGCAATTTAACTTGACAAGCATAAGTCCTTGCTGCCTCAGTTAGGCTGACTTGCCTTTCTTGTAAGAGGAAGCTGATTGGCAGGTGGTGAGATTGGCTGGCACCTTCCCAATAGGACTTGCTTCCTTGAAAATGACACAGGAATTGCTTACAAAAGGTAGAACACAGGATCTGACAGGATCAAAACTAAGAGGCACAACCTGAAGCTAAGTCTTGCTGTGAGCTTAATGGAAGGGTTGTATTTGCTGAGAGCTGATTTACAGAAGCAAGGTGGGATAATTCTGCTCCGGAGGGTTCAGGAACTTGTTTATGCTGCTCCTTGCTGTCCTCCCTAATTTGAAAAAAGAAATAGAGGGACAAGGTACATTTTTCACCTACTTTGCTGTGAGAGAAGGTGTGCCTTGTGCTTAAAGGTGATAGTATAAAAACAGAATCCCCATGTTATTGAAGAGCTTGTTGGGAAAGGCTGCATGGACCTATTGCTATCTATCAATCAATTAATAAACATTTATTAAGTGACTGCCATTTGCCTGGCACTGTGCTAAGCACTGGGGATACAAGAAGAGGCAAAAAATAGTTTCTACCCTCAAGGACCTTGCAGTGTAATGGAGGAGACAACATGCTGCAAATACATACAATTAGCTGCATACAGCATGAATAGGAAATAATTTTAAAAAGGAAGGCACTAGAATTAAAGGCATCTGTGAAAGGCTTCCTGTAAAAGGTGGAATTTTAGTTAGGACTTAAAGGAAAACATGCAGGACAGTAGTCATATTAGAGGTGAAAGAGCATCCATCCCAGGCAAGGAGGACAGCCGGAGAAAATATCCAGAAGTGAAATATAAACTATCTTGTTCTTGGAACAGTTAGGAAGCCAGTTTCACTAGATCAAACATAACCTGTTAGAGTAAAGTACAAGAAGACTGAAATGGTAGGAGGGGATAAGGTATAAAGGGCTTTGAATGCCAGATAGAGCATTTTGTATTTAAGGCTGGCTTCAGAACAAAACAATAGAGCAGTGGTTCTCAACCTTCCCAATGCCACCACCCTTTAATACTCGTATGTGGGCATATCTGCATGTGGGCAGACCCACCTGGAGACAGATAGAGGAGCAGTGTCTCAATTTTTAAGACTGTCAGAAATATGTGTTTTCCAATGGTCTTAGGCTACCCCTGTGACCCCTGTGAAAGGGTCATTTGACCCCCAGAGACGTCATGACCCACAGGTTGAGAACCACTGCCATAGAGCATGCCAGTTCTTCAGTGTAAAAGGGACTATTTGACAGTAAAAGAATATTCTACTTTCCCCACATCTGCCATGGAGAGTGGATGCTAGAAGAATTTGTCACTGCTTTAAGTAGGTCAGATGAATCCGAGAAGTGATTTTGCCTAGAAGAACTAATAGGACCAAAATGAAGTGGATGGTAGAGAAGCAGTTTTGCCCAGAGGTGACATTTAGTGGAAATTTTTCTGTAAAGACACCAAAGACACCATGGTCTGGCTTCCAAAGCTGTGACTTTTCTGAGGCACCTGGGTTTTCTTACTCATGTGCTTCCTTGCTGGGTTTCTATAAATGTGCGTTTACTCTCAGAACCCATAGACATTGTGTGTATTGGTGGGAAAATGTGCCTCAGGTTTTTGAATGGACTTTATTTTGATTAGTACTTCCCTTTGTATTGAGTAAATACTATCATTCCAGTTATTGCCTTGTCATGTAATAAATATTTCACATTTAAGAGCCTAAGGTGTCATTGCGATTGACTAATCTTATGTAAATAGGAAGCACTCAGATGGGGACTCAGGAGTTATGATGGTAGCAAGTTATAGTAACGCATCTCCACAAGCCAGAGTTAACCCTAGGACCATGAGAAAGAGTTTAAATTATAGCAGTTGTGGTCATAGCTGGTTATCCACTGGGAAAAGTCCTAGACATGATGGTATGATGCAGTATGAGGGCATTAGCCAGACCAGAGAGAGTGTAGATGCCAATAAGTTTTAAAGAGCATCTTCAGACAATAGATCAGATGGAAGTGGAAATGTATAGAATCTGAGAAACAAAGAGAAAAGCAATTTAAAATACATTCTAGATGCCTAAAGCCTTCTCTAGCTAGGAGATTTGGAGCAGTTGACTCAGGACAGCATTGCAAAATAAGCAAAGGGCTAAACAACAAAGAGATGACAGATTCTCTTTCCTAGTGGCCACTTTCTAGGTGAGGACCAGCAGATGGCAACAGAGAGGAGCATCAATGTAGATAAGAAGCTGTTAGGCAACTTTGCTCAGTTAAGAGAGCAGTATGTCAAGAGAGCAGCAACAACAGCAGTTGTTTCCATGGCACTATCTATCCACCTCATCCTCTGCCATCCCCTTTTCCTTTTGTCTTCAATTTTTCCAATATCAGGGTCTTTTCCAATGAGTCCTGTTTTCTGATTATGTGGTCATAGTATGTAAGCTTCAGCTTCACTATTTGACTTTCCAGTGAATAACCTAAATTAATTTATTTAATTATGAACTGATTTGATCTCCTTGCTGTCCAAGGAACTCTCAAAAGTCTTTACCAGCACCATAATTCAAAAGAGTCAATTCTGTAGCACTAATCTTTCCTCATACTCAGGCATTTCTACTGGAAAAACCATAGCTTTGACTATACAGACCTTTGTTAGCAAGGTGATGTCTCTGGTTCTTAGCATACTGTACAGATTTGGCACAGCTTTCCTTCCAAAGAGGAAACATCTTTTAATTTCATGACTGCAGTCACTACCTGCAGTGACCTTTGAGCCCAAAAATGTAAAATATGATATTATTTCTGTTTCTTCTCTATTTTCCACGAAGTGATGGGACCAGTTGCCATGATCTTAGGTTTTGCTTTTGTTTGGGGTTTTTAAAGTAAGCTTCAAGCCAACTTTTATTCTATACTCTTTCACCTTCACCAGCAGGCTTCTTAATCCTTCTTCACTCTCTGCCATCAGAGTGCATCTTTGTCATTTGAGGCTGGCTTCAGAGGAGCCTCTTTGGGGAGGGATGCTGGAAGCATCATATCAACATCTGTTGATCTGAGATTGTTGATATTTCTCCCAGCAACCTTACTTCTGACTTTTGATTTGTCTGGCCTGGCATTTTGCACGAAATACTCTGCACATAAGTTACATAAATAAGGTGACAACACACAGTCTTGTTATACTCCTTTCCCAATCTTAAACCAATTAGTTGTTCCATGTTTGGTTCTAATTGTTGCTTCTTGACTCACATAACAGTTTTCTCAGGAAAAAAGTAAGATCATCTGGTGCTCTCATCTCTTTGAGGGCTTGTCATATTTTGTTGTGATTTACAGAGTCAAAGTCTTTATTGTAGTCAATGAAGAAGAAGTAAATGTTTTTTTCTGGAACTCCCTTTCTTCATAATCCAAAGACTGTTGGTCATTTGACCTCCAGGTCCTTTTGCTTTTCAAAAACCAGCCTGGTAATTCTTGGTTCACATACTGCTGAAGACTAGCTCACAGAATCTTCAATGTAATCTTGCTGGTATACAAAATGAACACAATTGTTCAGTACTTTGGACGTTCTTTGGCACTGCCTCCTTTAGGATTTGGTTGAAAACTGACCTTTTTCAATCCAGTGGTCATTGCTGAATTTTCCAAATTTGCTGGTCTATTGAGTGCAGCATTTTAACAGCATCATCTTTTAGGATTCTAAATAGCTCAGCTGGAATCCCATCATTTCCACTAATCTTATTGTTACAATATTTTAGCAAGACCCACTTGACTTCATTCTCTAGGATATATGGCTCTTGATCAGTAACGACACTATCATAGTTATTTCTGATGTTAAGATCTCTCTTGTATAGTTCTTCTCTATATTCTTGTCATCCCTTTTAAAATCTCTTTTGTTAGGTCTTTATCATAGTCCTTTGGGCCCTCTATCTACCAGATGAAATCACTTTAATTTATTAATCATTTCCACTTCATATTCATAAGGAATGTTATTTAGGTCATACCTATATGGTCTGACAGTTTCCCCTGCTTTCTTCAATTTAAGTCTGAATTTCACAATAAGAAACTCATGATCTGGGGGAGGCTAGGTGGTGCAGTGAATAGAGCACTGGCCCTGGAGTCAGGAGGACCTAAGTTCAAATGCGGCCTCAGACACTTAACATTTACTAGCCATGTTACCTTGGGCAAGTCACTTAATCCCAATTGTTCAGCCTTCCCCCTTACAAAAAGCAAAAACTAAAGAAAAAAACTCATGATCTGAGCCATAGTTGGTTACACATCTTGTTTTAATTGATTGTATAGAGATTTTCCACCTCTGGTTACAAACAATATAATCAATAATTTCAATATTGACCATTTAGTGATGCCCATGTATAAAGTCACTTTTTGGATTCTTGAAAAAGAATGTTTGTTATGACCGGCGAGTTATCTTGACAAAACTCTATTCATTTCTGCCCTGCTTCATTTTATACACTGAAGCCAAATTTTCCTGTTATTTCAATCATCTTTTGATTTCCTATTTTAGCATTCCTGAACCCTGTGATGAATATAATATCTTTTTTGCTGTTATTTGTAGGTGTTGCAGGTCTTCATGGAACTGATTAGACTTATTTGGCATCAGTGGTTGGAACATACACTTGTATTACTGTAAAGTTGAACAGTTTACCTTGCATTCAAATTGAAATCATTTTGTGGTTTTTGAGATTTTACCTCTGAACTGCTTTTTTCACCCTTTTATTGACTATGAAGACTACTCCATTTCTTCTAAGGGATTATTGTCCACAGTAGTATATATAAATATCACCTGAATTAAATTCACCTATGCCTATTCATTTAAATTCACTGACACCCAAGATGTCTTTCCATCTCCTGTGTGCCCACATCCAACTTTCCTTGCTTCGTAGATATTACATTCCGCATTCCTATGTGGTAGTGATATTTACAGCCTCAGACTTTTCTTCCTCACAAGATACATATGCAGGTGAGCTTCCTTTTGGCTTTGTCTCAATCATGTCATTCTTTCTGGAGCTACTTATAGCTGTCTTTTACTCTTCTTCAGTAAATGTGTTGGACACTTTCTGATCTGAGGGACTTATCTTCTGGTGTCATATTTTGATCATCTTAATACTGTCCATGGGGTTTTCTTGACAAGATACTGGAGTAGTTTGCAATTTCCTTCTTCAGTGGATTACCTTTCTTCAGAACTCTCCATTATAATTTATTCATCTTAGGTAATATAGCATGGCATAGCTTATAGTTTTATTCTCTCCACCATGGCAAAGCAATGATACAGGAGAAGCATGGGTTCCTTAGCATGGGTCCCCATTTCCATCCCAAAAGTCTTTATAAGCACAACTATATTCGTTCTTAGGCTATCAATTTTTCCTGTCCACTTGTCCAATGTCTCTGTCCTCTCTGTTTACAATTTGAGGCTATTTCCCACCACTTTTAAAGAACAAATAGCAACAATGTTCCTCTATACCTAACTAAAAACAATAGTGAAATTATTTGCATCTCTAAGTAACTTATGCAAAGTTATCTGAGACTTTCCATACAAACACATCCATGTGACTTCATGTAGAATTACATGTGGAGTAATGTGTTTCCCCTTCATTATATTTTTTATTTTTAAAGTAGAATATAAAAATGGGGATTGTACATGAAATTGCAAATCTATTATATACAAATTGCTTTTCCTTTTAAATACATAATAAAGTTATTGTGCAATTTTCCTTTCTTCCTTTTCAACCCTCACATCCTAGGGATGGCTACCATTAGACACAAATGTGTATGTGTGTATAAATGTATATATACACATGCATATATACATGCATATATACATAAACATACACATATGTATATATGTGTTTATATGTGCATATCTATATGTGTGTAAAGACATACTATGCATGCTTCTATTTTGTCTGGAGGCAAATAGCATCTTCCTTCATAGATCCTTTCTAGTTAATTTGGTTGTTTATAATACTCAAAAGGATTTGGCCACTCAAAGATATTCTTAAAAACAACATAGCTATTACTGTGTACAATGCTCTCTTGATTTTGCTTGTCTTATTCTCCATTATTTCATGGAAGTCTTTTCCTGTTTTTCTAAAATCACTGAGCTCATCATTTCTTATAGCATGATATTATTCCATTACAATCATATACCACAATGTGTTCAGCCATTCCCCAATTGCTGGGGATCCCCACGATTCCCAGTTCTTTGCCACCATAAAGAGAACTGCTATAAATATTTTAGAAAATACAAATGTTTTTTTTCTTTTTTCCTTAATCATCCTGGGACACAGACCAAGCAGTAGTATTGCTGAGTCAAGGGGCATACATAGTTCTTTGGGCATAATTTTAAATGGTTTTCCAAAACTGTCAATTAGTTTATAGCTTCACCAAAGTTAATTAGTATCCCATTTTTTCCATGTCCCTTTCAACACTTGTTGCTTTTCCCTTGATTTTAACCAATCTCTTTGGTGTAAAATGATACTTAATTTGTTTTTCTAATTTGCATTTCTCTAACAAACAACAATTTAAGGCATTTTTATATGGGTATTAATTTATTTTATTTCTTAATTGGAAAACTGCCTGTTTATATCCTTTGACCATTCATCAATTGGGGAATAGCTTATATTCTCAGGTCTTTATCTGAGAAATTGTCTATAAATATTTTTTCCCAATTTTCTGCTTTCCACCTGTTCTTGGATACACTGGTTTTATTTCTACAAAAAAGCTTTTACATTTAATGCTATCTGAAGTCTCCATTTTATACCTCCAAATGCTATTTTTTTATTCATAAATTGCTCACCTATCCATAAGTTGGAAAAGTTTTATATTCCATATTCTTCAAATTTTCTTATATATTCCTTTATATCTAGGTCATGTATCCATTTTGACCTTATCTTGATATATTATATAAGATGTTGCTGTATTTCCAATTTCTATTGAACTGCTTCCTGGTTTTTGTTACAATTTTTGTGAAATAATGAATTCTTATTCCAATAATTTCAATCTTTACACTCACCAAACACCAGGTTTTTAAAGTCGTTTGTAAATTTTATATCTACTCTATTCCACTGATCTATCTTTCCATTTCTTAGTCAGTACCAGAGAGTCCTGATAATCACCACATTGTAGTTCAAGACCTGTTACTACTAAGTCCCCTTCCTTTACATTTTTATTAGTTCTTTCGATATTCTTGACCTTATGTTCTTCCAAATTAAGTTTGTTCATTTTCTCCTAGCTCAATAAAATATTTTTAGTAATTTAATTGGGATTTACTGAATATATAGTTTAACTTGGGTAAACTTGTCACTTTCATTATATTGCCACTGCTTACCTATGGACAATTAATATTTCTCCAATTATTTAAATTTTATTTTATTGGTATAAAAAGTTTTTAAAATAATTTTGTCAGTATAGTTTTTAAGTTTGTTTTGGCAGATGTACTCCTAGGTATTTTATAATGTCTAGAGCTATTTTAAATTAAGTATCTCTTACTACCTCTTTTTGCATATTTTGTTGGTGACATATGGGAATACTACTTTGCTAAAATTAGCCATTGTTTCAGCAAGCTTTTTTGTTGAGTCTATGTTTTTTCAAGTATGTCATCATACCATATGCAAAAAGAGATGATTTTATAATCTAATTATCTGTTCTTATACATTTTATTTCTTTTTCTTCCCTTATTGGTACTGCTAGAATTTCCAATACAATATTGAGCAATGTTGGTGACAGAGTACATCCTCATTTCACATCTACTGGGAAGACTTCTAGCTTATCCCTATCATGAATAAATTATTTTAGGTACATGCTTCTTATCTATTTAAGGAAAAATCCATTTATACTTATTATTTCAAGTCTGTCTAATAGAAACTCATACTGTTCTGTAAAATATGCTATAGAGGCTCCATGTGAGTTCTCATACCTGGAGGTGCTCTCTCAGGTGGCAATAGTACAGAGGTCATCATTCTTTCCATTCTAATCTCAAGTGTCTAGGGGACTAGGAATAACCCCAAATTAATCTCCAAGTCTGACTATCTCTAGCACTACACACACACACACGCACACACATACGCACACACACACGCACATGCACACGCACACACACACACATGCATACATGCACATGTATGCACATGACATGGGCAAATTAAATCTATAATGTCACTGATAACAAAGTAGCCTTAATCTTTACCAAGACCAAGCACTCTGCTATGAGAATTAATGAATGAATGATAATTTGTTAAGTTTATAAACCAGACTCTATATACAAAGAAAAGAATAAGGGAAGGGAATAATCCTACTATGTGTCAGGCACTACAATAAGCTCTGGG
The DNA here is from genome assembly GCA_028646575.1 of Pseudocheirus occidentalis. Classification (NCBI taxonomy): domain Eukaryota; kingdom Metazoa; phylum Chordata; class Mammalia; order Diprotodontia; family Pseudocheiridae; genus Pseudocheirus; species Pseudocheirus occidentalis. Next base: position 206,971,636 of record CM053598.1, read on the forward strand.
AACACAAAGACAAAAGGAAGAAAGTTCTGCTCTCAAGAATCTCATTATTAGAGAATGAAAATGTTCCTGATAACAGCTTTTCTGACTTCCCTGACATCTCTGATGCAGATTCCTCCCTCCAGGATTCAACCTGATTGATGCCAGCTTCCCTAAATTGTTTTCTTGGTCTGGAGGTAATTAAGGTCCCAATCTCATAGACTGAGGGCCTGTTAGATTTGGGGCGTGCCAGAAATCATGCAAATCACCACACCCAATAACTTACTGCCAAAATAGATCCCTTTCCAGATGTAAATGAGAGATGCCACATACAGAAAACCTAAGTGCCACTATATCTTTGCTGTATATCTTTGTTGTCTAAGGTCAGAGTAAACCATCTCCTTTGTTAAATGTCAGTGACTTTCAGTGCCCTTTTTCTTTCCAACAAGAAAATCAACTCTGAGTCAAAGCACTTTTCATACAAATAAAGATAGATCTAAACAACTAGAGAAATTAATTGCTCATGGAAAGACTGAGTCAATATAATGAAAATGAAAATTCTACTAAATTAATTTACTTATTCAGTGTCATACCAATCAAACTACCAAAGAATTATTTTATAGAAATTCAAAAATAATATACAGGGGGCACTGAGCCAAGATGGTGGCGTAGAAGCAGCAAAGTCTTGTAGCTCCCACAGATACACCCTAAATACCCACAAAATATGACTCTAAACAAATTTTAGGGCTTCAAAACTTACAAAAATACAGAAAACACATCTCTGACTGAAGGCAGCTCAGCAGGAGGGGCTCATCTCAGCAGACTGGGATCCAAGGCCAGCCCAGCCAGAAACTGAAACCCCAGCCAGGCCTCAGGGTGAATGGGAGGAGCAGAGCCTCTGCCTGAGAGAAGATCTACAGCACCCGGAGCAATCTCCACATCTATCAAGCCAAGAAAAAAATAAGGATTAGAGAACGGTCAGTGAAAGTTAAACTTTCAAGCTAAATTTGGGGTAGGAAAAGCAGTTCAGCCAATCTGCCCCCAGGGCAAGGAAACAGCAGGGAGGTGGCTGTGGCAGCCGGAATGGCTTAAAGCAGCTACTGCCTCTACTGGGCTGCATCAGACCTCCTGGCCTTTGGACCCCGCAGGGGGCCTGAGACCACTGATGAGGGCCACGAGCTCTTGCATTGAGTGGCCTGGATCCAAATTGTGGTCTTGGGTGGTGGTCCTGGGGTAAGCTTTCAGCAACCCAAAGCTGGTGGGGGCTGCACCACCCCCCTAATAGCTCTGGAAGCTGTGAAAACCCCAGGATTTGGGACATAGCTTCCACCCCTGTAAGCAGAGTGCTACAGACATAAAAAAATCAACCAATTAATTGACTGGGCAATATGAGGAAAAGGAAGCAAAGTAAGAACAGCAATAAAACTCTAGAATCCTTTTTAGTGGACAAAAAAGATCAAAGTATGGAACGGGAAGAAAACAACAGAGTCAGAACTCTGAGACCAAATGCTTCCAAGACACTTGAAGATTGCCTACAAGCCATAGATCAACTTAAAAAGGACTTTGAAAAACAAATAAGAGAAGTGGAGGAAAAATGGGTAAGAGAAATGAGAATGATGCAAGAAAATAATGAAAAGAGAGTCAATAACCTGACTGAAGAAAACAACACTTTAAAAAATAGATTACCTCAGATGGCAAGGTAGGCCCAGAAAGCCAATGTGGAGAAGAATGCCTTAAAAAGTCAAATTTGCCAAATGGAAAAAGAATCAAAGCATTCTGAAGACAATGATTCCTTCAGAATTAGAGTGGAGCAAGGAGAAGCTAATGACTGTATGAGAAACCAAGATACAATTAAACAGTTACAACCAAATGGAAAAAATTGAAAGCAATGTGAAATATCTCCTTGAAAAAACCACTGGCCTGGAAAATAAATCCAGGAGAGACAATTTGAAAATTATCGGTCTACCTGAAACCCATGATCAAAAAAACAAATTGGAAAGCATCGTTCGAGAAATTCTCAAGGAAAATTGCCCTGAGGTCTTAGATTCAGAAGGGAAAATAGAACTTGAAAGAATTCACTGATTTCCTCTTGAAAAAGATCCCCAAAAGAAAACTCCTAGAAATGTTATTGCAAGGTTCCAGAATCCCCAGTTAAAGGAGAAAAATATTACAGGCTGCCAAGAGAAAACAATTTGAATACTGTGGAAACACAATTAGGATAACCCAGGATCTGGCAGCTTCTAAACTGAGGAATTGAAGGGCCTGGAAGATCAAGGGAGCTGGGATTAAAACCAAGATTCACCTACTCAGCAAAATTGAGTATAATGTTCCAGGGAAAATATGGTCATCATGGAGGACTTTCAAGCATTTTTGCTGAAAAAACCAGAGCTTAACAGAAAATTTGACAATCAAACACAAAAAGCATAAGAAGGTAAACATGGGAAAGAAATCATAAGGAACTTATCAAAGTTGAACTATTTACATGCCAATACGTAAAAACGATAATAGTAACTTATGGAACTTTTCTTAGTATGGAGATAGGTGAAGGGAATACAAATGTGTGTGTGTGTGTGTGTATACATATACATATATACATATACATATACATGTGTATGTATATGTATATGTATTATGTACTTACACATATGTCTATATAGGAAGCTATATATGAGTATGGATACATACCTGAGCATGTGTGTATATGTGTACATAGAGGGTATAGGATCAATTGAATACGAAGGGATGATACTTTAAAAGGTGAAATTCTGAGGTGGGAGGGGACTAGAATGAGAGGAGACAGGGAGAAACAAAATGGGGTTAATCATCCCCTATAGAAGAGGCAAGGGATAACTGTTACAACTTTACTTTCACTAACTCTCATTGATTTTGGCTTAGAGAAGGAATGACATAAACTCTAAACTGGGCATCATGCCATACAGGAGACTAGGGGGCATGGGGATGAGAAGCGGGATGATGGAGGGTCTGGGGGAGGGATGCTGGAAGCACACACCTTAGTAAAGGGACAAGGACAGGATAGAGAATAGAACAAAGTGGGTAAGGATAGGAAGGAGGGACATATGATCGCTGTCACAATATGTCCACTGTGAAGATGTCCTGTGTAATTACACATGCACAGCCTGTATTGAATTGCCTGTCCTTCCAGTGGGAGCAGGTGACAAGGGAGGCACTGAAAGAATCTAGAATTTAAAGCTCTGCAATACATGAAACTAGGAATTAAGATATTCAGGGACTGGGGTAGGGAGACCCTCCCTGTCCTACCAGAAAGTTAGAGGGGTGTTGGAGGAGGGCATAAAAGAGAGCAGATCAGGGGAGGGGCTTTACAGTGGGATTGCTGGTTGGGAGCTGGGAGTTGGGGAAAGAAGGGAAGAAAATTTGTAACTCAAAAATCTCATGGAAATGAATTATATAAACAAGAAAACAAATAAAAAAATAATTCTACAACGAAAAAAAAATAATACTTGTCTGGAAAAACCAAAAGTCAACAATTTCAAAAGAATTGATGAAAAAAATGAGAAGGGAGGTAGCCTAACACTTTCAGATTTCAAACTATCTTGCATAGTGGTAATCATGAAAACTATCTCTTACTGGCTTATAAATAGAAGTGGTAAAATAGATTACGTACACAATACACAGTAGTAAATTATCATAATATATGATATTAAATTAGATAAAATATTATGATATTAAATAAGATAAAGTCATCTAATGTTTGATAAACCAGAGATCCAAGTTTTGAGGGCAAGAAACCACTGTTTAATAAAAATTGCTGGGAAAAGCAGAAGTAATTTGGCAGAAAGTAGGTATAAATCAACATCTCATATTGTATAACAAGACAAAGTCAAAATCAATGAATGATTTAAACACAAAGAATGATAAAATAAGCAAATTAGGAGAACGTGGAAAATTTTGCCTGACAGATTTTTGAATCAGGGAAGAATTTAGGACTAAACAAAACATAGAGGATCATGGAAACTAAAATGGATAATTTAGATCATTTTAAATTAATAAGTTTTTGCCCAAATAAAACCAATGCATACAAAATCAGTAGATGAGGAAAGGGGGGTGAGTTTTACAGCAAGTTTCTCTGATAAAGGCTTTATTTTTCAAATATATATGCAGCTGAGTCAAATTTATAAAAACAAGAGCCATTCTCCACTAGATAAATGGTCAAAGGAAAAGAACAGGAAGTTTTCAGAAGAAATTGAAGCTATCTACAGTCACTAAGATATTCTAAATTATTATTGATTAGAGATATGTAAATAAAGAAGAAACATTCTTGTTCTATAACAATGAGCTTCTTGAGAGCAGAATTTTCTTCTTTTTGACTTTGTCTTCCCAGAGGTCCCCTCACACATCAGATTGGTTCAAACGACAAAAGAGAAAATGACCAATTCTGGGGTTTACACAAATTGGGACACTAATGTACTATTGGTGGGGATGTGAACTGCTCCAGTGATTCTGGAGAACGATTTGGGACTATGTCTGAAGGACTACAAAACTGCATTATCCTTTGACCCAGTGGTACCATTACTATATCCCAAATTATGTAAGTCTCAAAGAGATTTTTTTTAATGGAAAAGGTCCTATATGTACAAAGTTATTGATAGTAGGCCTTTTTTTTGGTGGCAAAGAATTAGAATTTGAGGGGCTGCCCATCAGTTGGGCAATGATTAAACAAGTTTTATTATATGATTGTGATGGAATATTATTGTGCTATTTAAAAAATGATGAGCAGGATAGTTTATAAAAACCTGGGAAGACATATATGAACCAGGAGGTCATTAATCATAGTAACAGCAATAGTGTAATGATGATCAATTATAAAAGACTTAGCTACTCTGAGCAATATAATTATCCAAGATATTTCCAAAGGACTCATGATGAAAAATGTTATCCACTCCAGAGACAGAACTGATTATCTCTGAATGCAGATTTAAGTATAATTTTTTACTTTATTTATGTTTCTTGCCTTTTTCCTTTCAACATGGTTACCATGTAAATATATTTTGCAGGATTTCACATATATAATTGATATTATTATCAATATCATTTGTTATTATATTATCTATATCAATTGATGTTATTACTACTAATATCATTATTGCTTGCCTTCTCAATGGGTGATGGAAGGACTGGAGGGAGGGAGAAAATTCAAAATTCAAATATTTTTAAATGAATGTTAAAAAATAAAATAAAAAAATAAATCTTTTTAGAAAATCAACTATGGGATTAGAGCTCTGCCTTCCACACTCATACTCCAGCTTGGACAGAAAGCAAAACATGTAGGAAATTTCAGGTCAGAGAAATTCAGTCAAGAAAGACAAGGCCAGAAGTTCTTAGGATGCTCTGGGTATCTAAAGTTAGAATAGAATGTGGATTCTGGGTTATCTCCTTCAGAAGAGGGGAGTAAGTATTTAGTCTAGCAAAGAAAAGTAGGAGTTATTCACAGGAAGGTTGGGGTGTAGGAACAATTTGCTACTACAGAGGAAGGAAAAGGAAGATTCTGCTTGGGTGCCACCTCCACACAAAAAGAGGTCTAAAAATTTGGGTCTGGCCTGGTATCAATTACATGTGCCTTTTATCCCAAAGTCTTTTTTCTCCAGTAGACTGCCCTATCAACAATCCCCTCCCTTTCTCTTATCTTTAATCTTTCCTTATTTTCTCATTCCTTCCCTATCTCTCTCAAAAACACTGTCTCTTTCCTTACTTAAAACAAAAGAAACCTTCACTAGGACTTAACCCCTGAAACTCTCTTTCAATACTTTTCTTCCATTTCTCAGTGAAAATGAGAGAAAAAAATGTTTTCCCTCTTTTCACTCCCCAGTCCTTTGCAATCTGGTATCTGACTCATTTGCAGAAACTGCTCTTTTTGAAGTGCTTCTCCTCACCCCCCCCCCCGCTATTTTTTAGTTAGCAAGTATGACAGTCATTCACCAATTGTCCTTGGCTGCTCAGCAGCATACAATGCTGCTGAGCACTGTCTCCTTCAGGAAAGTTTCTTTGCTCTGGGTTTTCACTGATATTCTCTTATCACTCTCTTCTTGCTTGTCTACCTACACCTTTGTAACATCTTTTGTTGGCTCATCGTCCACATCCATATCCACATCACATACCATAAATATGGGTATTCCCAAAGATCTCTCCTGAGTCCTTTTCTCTTCTGCCCCTTCTGGTTTCCTGGTGCTCTCATAAGCTCTCTTTGGTTTCATTATAATCTCTACATAATGACTCCCAGATCTATGTATCTAGCCTCATTTTCTCCCTTGAATTTCAATCCAACATCTACTAGATATTTAAAATGGGATATTTCATTCAAGACATGTTTTGTTCTAACTTCTAACTTTGTATAATTTTTTTTGTTACTCTGAACTTGACAAATGCCAGAAGACATGAGTGTCTCCATATACAAAAGAAAAACCAATAGAAAAAAGTACCAAGCATGAAACTATACATCTCCATTACACGTAACTTTTTAAAAATATATTCAGCATATACAGTCCAACACTTTCCTACATATTTGAGTTTTCCTGGACCTCCTTCTATGCTGTCCTGAGAATAGAGCAGAGATCTTTGTGAATTTTTTTAAATGGCTCATTGCCACTTGTATCATTTTTTCAATTGCACTATTCTCCCCAATATCAAAAATAAATAAACCTTTACTTGACATGAATAAGCATAGTCAAGCAAAATATCCATTTATTAGCCATATCCAAAAATGTGTGTCTCATTTTTCCTCTCTAGTGTTTCACATCTTTTCAAGAAAGTATGATGCTTCACCATCAGACCTCTAGAGTCCTGGTTCATCATTACATTGAAGAGAATTCTTAAGTATTTCAAAGTTGTTTTCCTTCATAGTGTGGTTTTTATGTTATTCTCTTTTTCCCAGTTAAAAAGATCTTTAATATTTCATCGTATACCTTTAAAAATCAAACATTCTCATATACAAAACAAAACAATAAGATTGCAAGCCTTTATTACATACACATTGTTTTCTTAAGCATATAATAAATTCAACATACTATTTTCAAATCTTTCTTGCTTTTCTATGCCTCACTCCATCATAAATACATTCTATTCTCATTTGTGCATTTTCTTTTAAATGCTTCAATGACCTTATTTTTTCTTTTCTTTTTTCCTTTCATTCTTTTTTTCTTTTGGCAATCCTATAATTGACTTGTTTATTTGGGAATGTTCTCATATATTTGTTTTCATATATTTAAAGTAGCTCCCTATTTATTGAATATCAGACATTTATGTTACTGCAAAGATGTTTTTTCCTCTTCTGTTTACTGTTTTTCTTCTAATTTTAACTAAACTGATTTTGTTTGTGTAAAAGTTTTTCAATATTATGTCATCAGAATTTATCATTTGATTTCCTATGATCCACTCACTGCTTTGCTTGTTCAGGAACTCTTCTATCCATTATTGTGAAAGGTATCTCTTCTCCTGCTTCTCCAATTTGTTTCTGATGTGCCCTTCTATATCTAGGTCACATATCCATTCATCGCATATTGGGGTATGTATATAAGCCTAATTTCTACCAGACTTCTTTCTAGTTTCCCTAATTCTTTTTGTTGAATATTAAGTCTTTACCTAAGTAGTCAGGAGTCTTTGGATTTATCAAACACCATTCTGCCATTTGTTTTTAAGCCTTTGGTTTCTAAAATTGTTCCACTGTTGGCCAATTTTTAAATCAAGTGGTTTTGATCAACAATGCTCTATAGTATAATTTAAGATCTGATACTATTAACCCCAGTTACTTACCATTTACTTTTATTATTTGTCTTGAGATTCATATTTTGTTTCTGAAGATGATTTTTTAGAAATTTCTAGTTCTATAAAAGTTTGATTGGTATATGATGAATATTTAAATTTATTTATGCAATATTATTAGGTCCTAACCACAAAAATAATATCTAATTATTTGTAGATAAATAATTAGATAACAGAGGTGGCTAGGTGGAGCAGTGACTAGGGAAATGGCCCCAGAGTCAGGAGGACCTGAATTCAAATCTGGAATCAGACACTTAGTACTTAATATCCATGTGACGTTGGGCAAATCACTTAACCCAGATTGGCCTGCCTTCTCCCTCCAAAAAAAGAAAAAAGAATTAGATAATGAATGTCTTTATTTCTATAAAATATATAATTCTTCTGCACAGAAATGATTCTGGAAACATGGTGGAATACAGCAAGAAATTACCTGGCTCTCCCAAATGCTTCTACAAATAATTTAAAATAATGCCTAAAAGTGAACTTTAAGTGTGAGAAATAATTAAAATTGAACATAAAGCAGTCATCAAGCCTAAGAAACTTGACAGGATATTAGGAAACACCTGACCTTCACAGGTGGTGATCTGGTGTAATTAAAGTGCAGATACAAACAAGCTGGGGAGAAAGCTGTGTGGGTGGCAACCTGAGCTTCAGGAACTTTTGCCCCACAGAGAGCATGAGGGTTGGGTAGCCGATCAGGGAAAGATTGTAGGGTCCTCCCAAAGGGGACCAGGTGTAAAGACCAGATGCAGTACCAAGATGTGACTATGAGAGAGAAGTGAACTTATGCCAGTGACTGCAGTAGCAAGACCTTGCTAGCTGTGGTCACTTACAGAAGAACAGAGTTCCTGGTTTGGGTTTGAGGGCATAGTGGTGAGCTGAAACTTGCAACCACCAGACCTACAGGGAATAAGAGCATTTATGGTGACAGAGTTACTAGGGACCCTGGTCACAGCTCAGGAACAGAAAGGAGTATGTAAAGTCAAGCCCTGAATTACAACTCAGAAAACAATAGCATGAAAAACGTGAAGCTTGAGACATTATCCTCCATACTTTGGGAATAGACTGTAACACAAAGATAATTACCAAAACATAAGCCACTTTTAAAAAATAATGAGTAAGCAAAAGGGAAAGAATCCAACCACAGATAGCTACCATAGTAATAGAGAAGATCTGGGTTCAGACTCAGAAAACAGCAAAATCAAAATAGCAACTTTTATTTCAAAGAAAAATGTAAAATGGTCACAATCTCAAAAAGAGTTATTTGGAAAGCTAAAATGGAACTTTAAAAATCACATAAGAAAAGTTGAGGAAAATTTAAGAAAAAAAGTTAATGCTATAAAATCACAAAAAATTATGAAAAGAAAGTTAACTGGGAAAAAAGGAATAAAAAACTTAAAGAAGAAATTAAGCTCTTGAAAGATTAGAATTAGATAAAGGGAAAGCTAAGGACTCCATAAGACACTAAGAAATAGTAAAACAAAATCAAAAGAGTGAAAAATAGAAGATAATGACAAACTATTCATTTAGAAAAAGAACTACATCAAAACAGATCAAGGAAAGACAAATATAATAATTGTTTGGGGCAGTGGACATGGTGGATAGTGGGGAGTATGATGGCGAGCAGCAAGTTGATCCACCAACCACAAGGGCCATTCCTAGGCCTATCACCACAGGACTAGGATTGGTCAGAGCTGGGTAAGAGACAAATGCAGGGCTCACAGCAGTGGCAGCAGCTACTCCTGGGACTATCAACCCACACTCTGGAAATTTAAAAAGCACCTATCTGAACTTCCAGGGACCGGTATGGCAGAGTGAACCCTGACTGCTCCAATCCCTCCCTCTGAAAACACAGAAATTATTGCCCCAGACCAAAATTTTGAAATAGTGAAGGCTTGAGGGTCCTAGAGGAAGGGCATGGCTAAGGCCCTGCCTCAAAATGGGTAAAAGACAGATTGGAAAGACAAAGACTCTAGAATCCTTGTGAGCAAGAAGGAACAAGAGAATTGTGAACAAGAGGGAACAAATTCAGAAGGAGACAGCACTGACTCCATACCCACAGCTGAAGCTTCAACAGAGAACATGAGTTGGTCTCAAGCCCAGAAAGCATTTTTAGAAGAGCTCAAGAAGGAGTTTGAAAACCAAGTTAGAGAGGCAGAAGATAAAATGACTAATTATTTTAAAATCAAAATTGTGAAAATAGAAAAAAAAACTTTCCAATGAAGGAAGCAGCTCTTTAAAAAGAAAATTGTGTGAACTAAAAATGAAATCTGAACATATGGAAAAGAAGCTTCAAAAACCAACTGAGGAAAATAATTTGCTAAAAATTAAACTCAACCAAATTGAAACTAATGACTCTACAAGGCACCAAGAATCAGTCAAACAAAATATCAAGAATGAAACATTAGAAAAAGAGGTAAAATATCTCAATGGAAAAATAACTGACCTTGAAAACAGATCTAGGAGAGATAATCAAAGAATTATTGGTCTACTGGAAAATCATGATATATAAAAGAGCCTGTACAACATCTTCCAAGATTTCATCAAGGTAAACTGCCCTGAGATCCTAGAACTTGAGGGTAAAATAGAAATGAAGAGAATCCACCAGATATCTCCTGAAAGAGATCCTAAATTGAAAACTCTGCAAAATGCTGTAGCCAAATTCCAAAACAATCAGGTAAAGGAGAAAATACTGCAAGCAGCCAAAAAAGAAACAATTAAAATATCATGAAACTACACTAAGGATCATACATGCTCTGGCAGCTTCTACACTGAAAGACTGGAGAGACTGGAATATGATATTTTGCAAGGCAAAAGAGCTCAGATTATAGTCAAGGATTAGCTATCCAGTGAAACTGAGCATAATCTTCCAGATGAGGAGATGGTCATTTCATGATACAAGTGTGTGGGGTATGATGACCCTTGCCCAAAATAAAATAACCAGTGATATCTCAAGTAGAGACAGGAAGGATTTATTTAATTATTTCTTCTTACAAGAAGGGCAGTTTCACTACTAGATGCTTGCTACTAAAGGCAGTCTAGTAGGAGAGATAAAATTCAAAATGCAAAGCTTTGTTATATACACCAAAATACCACCTTTCTCTGCCCTTGTTCTGTTCTGCTCCCATTAATTAGGAATTGAGGTGCACAATCTTATCCGCAAAAATCTCCTGGCATTTCCAAGTGAAATGTCAATAATACTAAAAAGCAGAAGGTACATGTCTACCAGACATTAAAACAGACAAAATATGTCACCAGTATCAACTTAGATATAAAAGCAGACAATATTTTAGGAATCATGTGGATTTTAGGACATGATGACCTGCCTGGAGTTCGATTACAGGATTTCCAATTTTATATTTGTACAGGTCAGATGGTGGTCAGTGAAAACAAGTCTGGGACATTCAGGTCTGTGGTTAAATTTGCATGTCGGTGCTTTCCCCTCCTACATATTAGCTAAACTTAGCAAAAACTTAAACTTATGACCAGGGAAGTATGGCAAGGGTCCCAGGCTCCCAGCCCAGGTTATTAAGTCTTTGGTAACGTATTACAACTCTGTTTAGATTTATTGAATGTTACCTGAGAAGTTTTCATTTTTATTCCATTAATAAGGGATTTCCAGACATTCCTCATGAAAAACCAAGGGCTCAATGGAAAATTCAGTCTCCAATTACAAGACTCAAGAGAGACATGGAAAGATAAATACGGAAAACACACACACACACACACACACACACACACACACCTTGTTATTTAATTAGAGCAAACTATTTACATCCCTATAGGGGAAGCTTGATACCTGTTAATCTTGAGAATTGTATACTTACCACTACATTTTAAAAGGATATAGATACATAGAGGAGTTGGGTATAAATTAAACAAAATGATTACTTTTTTCTTGTTTACATTATATATTTTCATTACATTTTTGAATTACACATTTTCTCCCCGTCTTGCCCTTGCCCCAACCCTAAAACAGCAATCCCACTGTAAAGGCCCTCCCCTGCTCTGCTCTCTTATTTTCTGGTAGGGCAGGGAGGGTCTCCCTATCCCAGCC
>CM053598.1:206983962-207021518 GCA_028646575.1 Pseudocheirus occidentalis
GCCTGTATCGAACTGAGTGTCCTTCTAGTAGGGGTGGGTAACAAGGGAGGAATAGACAGAATCTAGAATTTTAAGTTCTGCAATACCTGCAACTAGGAATTAAGATATACAGGGGCTGGGATAGGGAGACCCCTCCTGCCCTACTAGAAAATAAGAGAGCAGAGCAGGGGAGGGGCTTTACAGTGGGATTGCTGTTATGGGGTTGGGGCAGGAGCAAGATGGGGAGAAAATGTGTAATTCAAAAAATGTAATGAAAATGAATAATGTAAACAAGAAAACAAATAAAAACTAAATTAAAAAAAAAGAAAGTTAGTGAAAGTGAAACTTTGAAAATTAATTTGGGGGTGATAAAGCAGTTTGGCCAATCTGCCTTAAAAAGACAAATTTGCCAGATGGAAGAAGAATCTCAAAAGCTTTCTGAAGAGAATATTTCCTTCAGAATTAAAGTGGAGGAAATGGAAGCAAATGACTTTATGAAAAATCAAGATACCATTAGACAGATCCAAACAAATGAAAAAATAGAAGGCAATGTGAAATATTTCCTTGAAAGAACCACTGACCTGGAAAAAAGATCCAGGAGAGACAATCTAAAAATTACTGGACTACCTGAAAGCCATAATCAGAAACAGAACCTTGAAAGCATCCTTCAAGAAATTCTCAAGGAAAATTGCCCTGATATTTTAAAACCAGGGGGCAAAATAGAAGTTGAAAGAATTCACCAATCAACTCTTGCAAAAGATTTCAAAAAGAAAACTCTTAGGAATGTTATAGTCAGGTTCTGGAGTTCCCAGATCAAGGAGAAAATATTACAAGATTCCAAGAAGAAACAACTTGAATACTGTGAAAACATAATTCAGATAAGGATTTAGCAGCTTCTATATTAAGGGATCAAAGGGCCTGAAATATGATATTCTGGAGATCAAGGGAGCTAGGATTAAAACCGAGAATCACCTACCCAATAAAATTGAGTAGAATGTTTCAGGGGAAAGTGTGATCATTTAATGAGGTGGAGGACTTCCAAGAATTCTTGATGAAAAAACCAGAACTGAACAGAAAATTTGACATTCAAATACAAGAAGCATGAGAAGGTAAACATGGAAAAAAAAATTCATAAGGAACTTATCAAAGTTGAACTATTTACATGCCAACATGGAAAAACGATAATTAAAACTTATGAAACTTTTCTCAGTATGAGGGTAGTTGATCGGAATATAAATGTATACATATGTATACATACTCATATGTCTATATAGGAGGGCATATATGCATATGATTACATATGTGAATGTGTGTATATATGTGTACATAGACAGAGGGTGCAGGATCAATTGAAGAGAATGTGATAATTTAAAAGGTAAAATTGAGAGGTTGGAGAGGAATAGTATGAGAGGAGGCAGGGAGAGATAATGCAGGGTTAATCCTCTCATATAGAAGAGGCAAGGGATAATTGTTACAACGAAGGGGAAGAACAGGAAGGCAAAAGGGAATGGGTCAACCTTATTCTCATTGAAGTTGACTTAGGGAAGAAATGACATTCACTCTAAATTGGATAGCTTGGCCTATAGGTGAATAGGGTAGAAGGGGATGAGAGGGGGGAGGATGGAGGGGAGGGCAGGTTGGAGGAAAAGGTTGTTAGAAGCACATGCTTTGTAAAGCGACAGGGACAAAGTAGAGAAGAGAACAAGTGGGGGGTGGAATAGGAAGGAGAGAAATATACAGGCACTGGGGTAGGGAGATCCATCTTGTCCTACTGGAAAGTCAGACAGGTGCTGGGGGAAGATATAGGAGAGAGCTGATTCAGGGAGGGGGTATACAGTGGGATTGCTGTTGTGGGGTGGTGGGTAGGGGAAAGACAGGGAGAAAATTTACAAATCAAAATATTATGGAAATGAATAATGTAAACTAAAAATAAACAAAAGTAAAAAAAAAAGAGTAACATCTACCTAAAACTATCAGAAAGCATTATATTCTACAGGGATAAACCTGAATCTTTCCCAGTAAGATCAGGAGTGAAACAAGGATGCCCATTGTCACCAAAATTATTTAATATTGTACTAGAAATGGTAACAATAGTAATAAGAGAAGAAAAATAAATTGAAGAAATCAAAATGGGCAATAAAGGAATGAAACTATCTTTGTGCAGATTATATACTTGAAAAATTCTGCCAATTCAACTAAAATGTTAGTTCTAACAAAGAATTATTTTAGCAAAGTAGCAGGATATAAAATAAACCCCCACAAATCATCAGCATTTATTACCAATGAAGTCCTGTCCAAAGATATCATAAAAGATGCCCTATTTAAAATAACCACAGACAATAAAAAAACACCTGGGACTATGCCTGCCATGACAAACTCAGGAACTATATGAATATAATTATAAAGCACTTTTATACAAATAATGTCAGATTTAAACAATTGAATAAATATTAATTGTTCATGGGTAGCCAAAACCAATATAATAAAAAATAAAAAAATAAAAGTTTTATAATAATAAAAATGAATTAATCTACTTATTCAATGCTACCCTAATTAAATTACTAAAAAAATTTATTGAGCTAGAAAAAAATAATAAAATTCATTTGTTAGAATGAAAGGTCAAGAACATTAAAGGAATAATGAAAAAAAATGTAAAGGAAAGAAAGGTAATAGTACCAGATCTTAAACTGCATTATAAGGTGGTAATTAGCAATACTATCTGATGCTGGCTAAGAAATAGAAAGGTGGAGCAGTGGAAAAGAGCAAGAACACAATAAAGAGTAGTAAATTATTATAATAACCTTGTGTTTGACAAATGTAAAGATTTAAGCTTTTGGGATAAGAATTCACTATTTCATAAAATAATAATAATACTTGGGAAAACTGGAAAGCAACCTGGCAAAAACTGGATATAGACTGCTATCTTATAACTTTTACTAGTTGGTTGGCTGTTGTCCTTCTTTGTTGAAGAGGACCAAAATGACATCACTATTCTAGAGTCAAGTTTCAATGTGTCCAACTGTGGCTAATGAGACCCATATGAGCTCAGAATGCTCTACCACAGGTCAGGCACAAATTATCTGTGTGAACATTTGGGGTGTATACTACAACTTTGTGCATTCTGCATTTCCTTTGAGCTCTCTCAATTCTACTTTGCTCATATAGCATAGCACCTTCTCTGATGTGAGCATGACATGCTGGGAGATCCTGTGCCAGTGTCTCCCGTGTCACTGTAACAGTGAGCAAAGTGGGATGTTTTTTGCTGTTTCCTTATATGTGTTATTTAGTTTCTCAGCCTCAGTCTTACTTGCCTCTGCACTGAGCCAATTAGACAAGTGCAAATGAGCTCTAACCAATCAGATACATATATGTGGGCTCTAGCCAATCAGATGCTAAGTAGAATTGTACGTAAAAGAGAGCTGGTGTTGAAAAAGCAGGCATTAGGGGAACCAGTGTTGAGAAGATAATTCAGCATTAAGAAGAAAATGAAGAGAAGAGATCTCTAATTGCTAGGAGAAGACCTCTGAGAATTAGGGGAAGACCTCTGATGGCAGAGACTTGCTGAAGGAGTGTCTGAACTTTGAAAGTGAATAGAGCTATAGGGCAAAAATCTACCCATGGGTAGCAGGCATAGCTTAAGCCACACTTTTGAGAGCTGTTAAAGTGAACTGAGCTGTTAACACATAGCCTCTGGACTTTGGAGGTGAATTGTGATGGCAGTGATAATGATGTATGTCAGTATTGTTGCTATTAAGCTTTGCTTTCCCAGAGGCAGAAACTGCAGGCAGGAGACCCTGGAGCCTGTACTTGGACAGAAGCAGTGAGAGTTTGGAATGTGCATAGATTAATTTATATTCTAATGTGGTTTTGCCCCTGGCAGCTATTTCTATTTGTCAAATAAGACAACTGACTGCCTGGCTAAGTTGGTATACCAGCTCTTTTGCTCCCTTTGTTGTAGCAGTTAAGTGACATTGGTTCAACTTCCTGATGAATTATGGTTGTTGATGTCACTTCAGTTGTACTTCTACTACTTTTATTTCAATAATATGTTTAAAAATTCAAAGTTAAATCTCTTAATTGTAAGTTATATTTTTCTTATTACTACTCTTCTTGTTTATTTTTATCTTAGCTCTAATAAGCCAGGGGTTTGACTATGCATGGGTAGTTATATTTTCCTGTCTGTTAAAATGTGGTCTGTTTAGTTCTTTGGTGTTCACTGTGTCTAGTGCCTATAATTTTTTAAAGGATTGACTGTATAGAAGTGAAAGGCTTCTATATAGTCTTGAAATCTTGGAACATGGTTATTTTTCTCTTCTCCACCCCTTTCTAATATATTTTCCCTATTCTTACTTTTTCCCATCTTTGCATAAATCACTTGGAAGTATCATAGTGTATGTGGATTTTATTCAGAGCGTCTTATCAAACTTTTCAGGACAGCTAGGTATCACAGTGTATATAGAATGCTGGACCTGCAGTCAGAAAAACTGATCTTCCTGAGTTCAAATCAGACACTAGCTTTGTGACCACAGGCAAGTCGTTTAGTCCTCTTTCCCTCAGTTTCTGCATCTTTAAATGAATTGGAGAAGGAAACGGCAAACTATTCCAGTATCTTTGCCTATTTTCTTCTCCACTCTTCATGAAATAGTGGTACCAAACATGAACTTGCCAATCAGAGTAGAGGTTTCAGGGAAGGAGGAACTTTCAGGATGACAAGGTTTTTTACATGGAACTGGAAGAAGACACAGAGTCAGGAAAAGAACTGGGAAAGAAGAGGGAATGTGTTTCCTGGGCACTTCATGAATTAGTGATAACAAACAGGAACTGACAATCAGAAAAGCATCCAAGAGACAGAAGCATTTTTAGTGTAAGAAAGCTATTGGTAGTGGGGGTAAAGTTACAAATACTTATCATTAGTGCTACGATACATGATGACCAAAAGTTCCATGAAAATAATATTTTTGTAGCTACAGGGCATATGATAAAATGTGTTTCATTGTCCCATTCCATTGGTTCTCCAAGTAAAATCTATGATCCTTATATTTAGTTATGATTTCCTTCTTTCTTCTGTATGTATTTCTATTAAGAATGTCAAGATTAATATGATTGTGTTCCCCCAACAATATGCCCAGTTATTGGTCATTGGCTATGATCTCACATTTAGAGCATCAATAGCCGAATTAAAATTGTTATCTAAAAACTGTGATTCTTGGCACCTTCTGCATCTATTCTTGCCACCCTGCTACCATCACTGCAGGAGGATTAGAGGGCTACGCGTGGTAGAGAAACATTCAAAATTTTTCTGTTTAATAGGTTGCCATGGACAGAAAATTTCATCTCCAGGTAGCCAGCCTACTTGTGATGTATTTCTCCCTGTTACTTAGGTCAAACTTTGGAGAAAAACACAATCCATTCCTGAGGCTATACTCAAACATTTTGAAAAAGTAGAAGTTGGAAAAGTCTGTAGTACTCAGACAAGCTCTGAGATTTCAGAGTCATCTTCATATGTGCTCTATTATTTAACTTGTTAATGTCATCATCTCTCATTGATTGAATTATCAACTCTATTGGGATAATTCTCAGATCAGCTATCTATCCAACCCTAACTTCTTTCCCAGCTTTCAGTTTCACTTCACTGACTTCCTCTTGGATGTGTCCCATAGACATTGGATATCCCATAGACATCTTACAAAATAGAACTTCTTATTTTCTACCTAAAACTCTCCCACTCTGCCAAACATCCATCTCCCAGTCACATAGGCTCACAATTTCGATGTTGTCTTCAAATCCACACTCACACTCACCCCACATATACAGTCTATTGCCTTGTCCTCTCAATATCCTTCACAACATCTTTTATCTGCCCCTTTTCTTCTCTAACACTGCTATTACCCTGGTTCAAGTTATTACTATATACTATTGATTAAAGAAATGTAAATTAAAACAATTCTAACACTCATACCTATCAGATTGGCTAACATAATAAAACAAGAAAATGATAAATGTTGAAGAAGAAGAAGTGGGAAAATTGGAACATTAATGCACTGTTGGCAAAGTTATAACTCATCCAACCATTCTGGAGAGCAATTTGGAAGTATGCCCAAAGGGCAATAAAATGCACATGCCCTTTGATCCAGTAATACCACTACTAGGTCCATAACCCATAATCAACATGCTTGTACAGATTTTTCATAGTAGATGGTGCTCTCATGCTTTCCCAGTAACCAGTAGAGTGAAGCACAGCTGTGTGTTTGCTCCTATGCTTTTTAGCATGATGTTTTCAGTGACGTTGTCAGACACCTTAAACAATGATGAAAATGGCATCAAGGTCAACTAACTGCACTGATGGCAAATAATTTAACTTGAAAATGCTACATGCCAAGACTAAAGTGGAAGGAGAGTTGGTAAGTAACTTTTTGTTGACAGATGCTAGTGCACTCAGTGCAGCCTCTGATGCTGAGATGAAACAAAACATAGATCAATTCTCTGCCAATTGTGCTAATTTTGGCCTAACAATTAATACCAAGAACAAAGAGGTTCTCCACCAGCTAGCACCTCATCATTCATATGTTGGTTATAGCAAATGAAGAAATTTTGAATGCTGTGGGTAAGTCCATTTACCTTAGCAGTACACTTTCTAGGATGTCCATGTAGATGACGAGATTGATGCACACATTGCCAGAGCTAGTTCAGCATTTTGGAGGTTTGGGAAAAATGTGTGGGACAAAAAAGGTACTAATTAGGCTGCCTATCAAACTGAAGGTCTACAGAGTCATTGTTCTGACCTCGTTGTTGTATACCTGTGAAATCTGGACAGTTCACCAAAGTCATGTCAGGAAATTAAACCACTTCCATTTTAATTGTTTTAGAAAGATTCTAAAGATCACCTGGCAAGAATCAAACTGAACTGCCAAGCTCTCAAATTCGACTGCAGAGAATGCAGCTCCAATGAGCTGAGCACATTGTTTGCATAACAAACACACATTTGCCTTAAAAACTATTTTATGGAGAACCCATACAAGACAGACACCCACATGGTAGTCAGAAGAATCAATATAAGAGGACTCTCAGGGTCTCTCTGAAGAACTATGGCATCAATTGTGAGATATGGGAAGCGACACAGGATTGTCCAAAATGGTTTGCCCACATGGAAGAAGGCACTGTGCTCTATGGGCAAAGTAGAATTGCATTCACTCAAAAGAAACGAGATGCACAAATTTGGGGACATCTCCATCTGTGACCAACCTGTGTAGAGTCTTCTGAGCTTGTATTGGTATCATCAGCCACAATCAGACACACTATGCTTTGATCTTGATATCATCATGTCCTTTTGGTCCTCTTCAACCACAAGGGACAAACAACAAGATGGGAATATGTTTTACAAGACTGCATATGTATAATCTATACTAAACGATTTGCCTACTCAAGGAGTAAGGAGGGGTGGGAGGGAGAGAGAATTTGGAACTCAAATTTTTAAATGAACATTAAAATTCATTATACATGTAGTTGGAAAAAATTTTCACCAAAAAAAAAGAAATTAAGAAAATTATCATTGGCAGAAGGGAAACCGGAGTATTGCTCTTAAGATGATATAACAGTTTACTTAGAGAAATCTAGAGTGGCAGCTAAACATTCATTGAAACAAGAACTTTAGAAAAACTATAGGATATAAAATTAATTCACATAAATCAATATCATATCTACATATTAAGAACAAAATCCAACAGGAAAAGATTTATTCCATTCAAAATAACTATAGATTTTATTAAATACTTTAGGGTATATCTTCCCAGACAAATACAAAAACTATATTAATAAAACTGTAAAACATTTTTATAGAAATAATTGGTCATCTTAATAATTGGAGAAATATCCATTATTTATGTGTAGGCCAAGCCAATGCAATAAAAATAACAATACTCTCAAATTAGTTTACTTATTAAAGGCCATACCAATCAAACAACCAAAGGACTGCTTGACATGTTTAGAAAAAAAAATAGTAACAAAATTTGTCTGGAAGAAAATAAATCAAGATTGTCAAAGCTAAAAATATAAAGGAGGAAGAAATGTGTTAGCAGCACCAAATTTCCAACTATACCAAAAAGCAATTATCATCCAAATATTTTGCTTCTAGTTAACGAGTAGAAGATCAATCAATGGAACAGATTAAGTATACTATCATACAGACACAAACACAACAAAAAGCCTAGTGTTTGATCAACCCAGTTACTCTAGCTATCAGGATAAGATGAGGCAGCTAGGTGTAATGGGAATCTGAAGATCTTCCCTGCCCCTAGACCCTTTGCTTAAGTCGCTTGGGTGGCTCTGAGAATCTTCCCTGATTTGAAAGTATTCTCTGCCCCCAACAGGCTGAATGTGATCACATGGAGCCTGTAGCGGGAGGCTTGTTTTTTGGGAATGCACACACCTTGTTATGTTGTAATTGGACAGTGGGTCAAGAGGACTATGACATTCTCTGTCCCAGGAGAAGGCTATATACACACCCTGATGCGAAGTTTGCTTTGAGGATCACTTTGGGAAGAGTTATGTGATTTAGCCATATGAGACTCTAGGAAGCCTTTGAGCCCCCAGGCTTTGAAAAACCCAGATGTTGATGCTTCCCTCTCTGGTAACTTGAATAGGTAATGGATGTGATGGTCAGATGATTGGAAGCCCATGTGCTGTTCTGTTTCTTGGTATGCTTGGAACTTGTGTTTGTATCTTGTGCTTGTGAAGAGGTTTGGGAAGTACTGAGTGTCTAAGGGATCTCATATGAATCCCTAGAGGGTTCTTGTCTGGAAAGAATTTCTCTGGACCAAAGCTGTCTTTTGGCAAAGTTACAAAGTTTATTGTTATGCTGACTTAGCAGCAGGCAGGAGAAATATGGGGGCCTGCAAAGAGCAGGGATCTAAGGTAGAGTTATAAAGTTTTACACTTTGCAGTGGGCAGGAAAAGGTTAAGGATAGCCTGCAAAGAGCAGTGGCTAGAGGCACAATTTTTATAACCATAAAACTGTCAGTCAAAGGTTAATTATTCTAACTAGGTGGGTAAGGGTGGAGTTAGGGAGGAGTTTGGGAGGAGTTTAAGAATGGTCAGTGCTTAAAGGGACATGCACTTTTTGTATCAACGAATTGCCCATAATTCACTGGGAGATTCCCCCTGGGGGGGCTATCGGGAGGTGTGGTTTTTTATTGAAATGTCACTAGGTTACTTCTGGTCAAGGATGAATGAAATATGTCCAATATGGCTGTCGGGAAGATAGGCTTGATTGTTTCTAAGTCTGGGAACTAGACTGATTAGGGATTCAGGAGTTACCATATTGGGATGGAGTTATCTCTCTGATAATGTTGTTCAAGCCTTTTGGGTGCAGCTGGCCACTTAGAACAAAGGGGCTATGAATTTCACTAAGGGTTTATTTATAGAATACTATTGAAGGATTCACAGGTGCTTGTCTCTAGGTAGACTAGGTAACTAAGGGAAAAGACTTTCATGCTGGGGGAAGGGGAAAGGCAGAGTTAATGCCTTTATGGCTGGGGGAAAGTGTGACTTTTACAACTTAATTGCACAGGCTTGTTACAAACTGATGTTACATACATAGGTACCCAAACACAAGTGAGATTTTACAAACTGAGGTTATAGACAAAAGCATCCCAGACCACATAGACATCAATTATGTAGTGGTTTGAGGTTTTGAATCATTTTATTTATATTACCACATCTGAAAAGTCTCAAGAAAATGTTTACAAATTGTGAATAATATTTAATACTTGATTAGCTTTTTTTTTGCTTTTTGGAGGGCGCTTGGGGTTAAGTAACTTGCCCAAAGTCACATGGCTAGTAAGCATGTCAAGTGTCTGAGGCTGGATTTGAACTCAGGTCCTCCTGACTCCAGGGTTTGTGCTCTACTCACTGTGCCACCTAGCTGCCCCAATATTTAATACTTTAGATATGTACATATGCATCTTTACATATATATATTTGTGTAGCTTATCAATTAATAGTAAATCATGAAGTTCAATATATCTTTATATGTATCTCTTTATATATGCATATATATTTATATATATTTACATATTGAACTTTATGATGATTTACCACCAATACTTAACAAGTTTGCAAATTTGTGTCTAGTCTGACATTCTTTTCCCACAGCTCTCACAGAGGCAGAAATTATAAAGTACAAGAATTTCTGTTTACTGTCTATATTACAGATACATGTTTATTTCTTTACTGTGTTTCCCCAGAATGAGGATGTAGAGAAATTTCTCTTCTACCTCTACTGCTGTCTGTGCATGTGAGTCCAAAGCAGATGGAGAACTACAGGGTAAATGCCTTTCAAACAACCCCTGGACCCAGAACAGTTGCTTTTAACACTCAGTATTCAACTAGATCCCAGGTTAGACTTTCTAAGAGAAGAATCTGGAATGAATGTTTTTGAAAGAACCAAGACAGGCAATGACCTAAAATAAGTTTTTTAAATGATGTTTCTGTGTTTTATGATATCACTGTCTATTTGGAAATGAGTATAATTCCTGTGTCCATAGATAATGAAAGGCCTGTATCTCTGTGGAAGAATGTTCATTTCTGGATAGTTTATGAGTTGTGCCATACGAACTTTACAAAAGCATTTGATTTCCTACAGACAATAAATGTTCAATTGTGTTTATGGAGGTGGCATGGAAGGGTAGTTATATGACTATCCCAGTTCGATTGATGTAGTCATAGAATTGTGGTGAGGTTTTAATATGTAAATAAGATATGTCTTAACCTGTCATCATTTTATTAGATATGAAACTACTGGACTAGGTCAAGAAAGAAAGTGTAATTGGCTGAGGAAACAAGTTAACTCTGAGTTTTAAATAATTTGAAAATTTCCAACACTTCTAGTTTAAGAGTTTTGTGGAGGAGGCACCTTTGAACTTCTACCAGAGAGCCTCAGGGGGTTTCTATCTTTCCTTTCCTCCTAGTAAGGAAAATCATCAGAGCTACTAGAATGTCAGGAGACACTCCATCCTAAGTGGAACAGAGATCACAATCCAGACTGACAGAGACACTGAGAAATAGTTACCTGAGGGACAAAGCAACTTCAATCTCTACCAATCTAGATTCCAGTTAAGTAGAGGAGCAAGCCCTAGAAGCCAAGGATGAGAACCCAGTAAAAAGAAAAGACTTTCAAGCCCTACAGAACTAAGAGTTGTGAATTACCTTTTTTCTTTTCATGCATATGTCTTATATATGTGTCTTGTTGCTAATACCACTCACGTCAGGAATGATGTCTATATTTATAGGAGATTAGGAGATGTGCACCAGGTTTATAGGTGAATTTTTTAGCTACTCTTTTTCATTATACCATTTTAGCAAATACCTTTACTAAGAGTTAATTGAATCTACTGCCTAATTGTTGACTGTCACAGTACTAGGGGACTGTGAGCTCTAATAGGAGTTACCACCTTCAGAATTATTATTAGATCTGTAGGTAATTGCTACCCTCTCACGACCCAATCACAAGTGCTAGTGTAAGTTAAGGGAATTCTTACAGATTACTCTTTTTTTTCCTCTAATGTGCTTTCTAAAATTATGGATACATACAGATCAATCAGAGAGAGAGAAAAAATTCATTAAGGAAATAAATCCTATATATCATTACATCAAATAATTCACAATGAATCTACAAAAATATTTCTTCAAAAAAAGTAACACAAGTCTAAAAAATCACAAATTGAAGGGAAGTTCCCCTCAGCCCAGTGGCCCCATCATCTGTCAGCCTACAAGATGAAGGTTGCTTGGATGATGGACTTGGCCTTTACCTTTGCAGGGTTTTTCAATTGTTTCTATGATGTGTTCTTTGATCCACCAGTTCTTTAAGACTGAGTTGCTTAGTCTCTAATTAATTATTTTTTTTCTCTTAGATTTATCCAAAACTGAGAGGAGAGAGTTATTGAAGTTCCCTGTCATTATGGTGTTACTATCTATGTCTTCTTGTATTTCAGATATTTTCTTTATCAATCTGGATGCTATAGCATCTGAAGTGTATAAGTTTATGACCGATATTGGTTTATTGATTACCATTCTTTTCAACATAATACGGTTTCCCTGTTTTTTTTTATTTTTACTTTTGGAGTGTTTACTTTTTTAACTTTGGTTTATTTTTTTTATTTTTTGGTTTATATCATTGATTTCCGCAGGATTTTGAGTTACAAATTTTCTCCCCATCTTTCCCCTACCCACCACCCCAAAATAGCAATCCCACTGTATACCCCCTCCCCCAATTTGCTCTCTCCTATGTCCTCCTCCATGATCCCTCTGACTTTCTGGTAGGGTAAGATTGATCTCCCTATCCCAGTGCCTGTATATCTTATTTCTCAGTTGCATGTAAATTATGTGTGTATATATATTTGTTTGATTGTTTATTTATTTATCATTCGATTTTAGGACTTTAAATTCTGGATTCTTTCCATTCCTCCTTTGTGACCCACCCCCACTGGAAAGTCAGGTAATTCAATACAGGCCATACATGTATACTTACACAGAACATCTCCACAACGAACATATTGTGTAACACTGACTATATTTATCTCCTTCCTGTCCCCCCCGCCTTGTTCTGTTCTCTACTTTGTCCCTTTCCCTTCAGTGAAGTGTGTGCTTATAACATCCCCCCATCCTTCCCTCCCCTCCATCTTCCCCTCTCTCATCCCCATCCACCCTACTCTCCTATAGGGCAAGATACCCACTTTAGAGTGTATGTCATTCCTTCCCTAAGCCAAATTCAATGAGAGTAAGGGTGACCCATTCCACTTTGCCTTCCTGACCTTCCCCTCCATTGTGACAGTTATCCCTTGCCTCTTATATGAGATGATTAACTCCATTCTGTCTCTCTCTGACTCCTCTCATTCTATTCTTCTCCCACCTCTTAATTGCATCTTTTAAAACATCATCCATTCCTATTGAATTGATCCTGTGCCCTCTGTCTATATACACATAAATACCCACATTCACATATGCATTCATATGTGTATATACCTTCCTATATAGACATATGTGTATGTATACATGTATATACATTTATATTTCCTTCACCTATCCTCATACTGAGAAAAGTTTCACAAGTTACAATTCTCATTTTTCCATGTTGGCATGTAAATAGTTCAACTTTGATGAGTTCCTTATGATTTCTTTGCTATGTTAACCTCATGCTTCTTGTGTTTGAGTGACAAATTTTGAGTGTTTGCTTTTGCTTTGTCAGATAGAGTGATTGCAACTCCTGCTTCTTTTAATTCATTTGTAGCATAGATTTCTTATTCCCTCAGTTTTATTTTATGTATGTCTGTTTTTTTAAATATCTTCCTATAAACAGCAGACCATAGGGTTTTGTTTCCTTATCCTATCTGTCAATCTTCCTCATTTCTATCCCCCTGCTCCTCTCTTCTCCTTTCATGTACACTCCCATATTGTAATATGGTTTCACAAAAAAGACATTTATTCATCTGTAGGCATGGCACCACCAGGTTTTGTCTATAAAGTCCATGCCTGCCTCTTCAATCTTACCTCTACCCAATTTACACCTTCACCCCTGTCTCCTTGTATACATTTAGAAAGAAGTCTCTTCCTGGTCTCTCCATGGTCTCTATGTTGCTGCTGTTTTCCTTGTCTGTTGCCTTTATTCACTTCTCCTGTATTTTTGTTATTTCTGGTTTTAGAGAAGTTTTCTTCATAAAAATATTTCAAACATCTCTTTATTATTGAACCTCTGTCTTTTTTCATGTGTAGTTAAGCTCCAATTTGTAAGGTAGGTCACTCTTGGCTAGATTCTGAGCTCTATGAATCTTCTGAAAAACATTGCTCTTTTCCTTTTTCTGTTTTCTAGCAAGTGCAGAATAATCTTGCATTACCTGAATTCTTTTTCCTTTGCATTTGAAGATCTTTCTCCTGGAAACTTAAAGAACTTGTAATTTCTGAATAGAATTGTTAAATTTAACCACTGTGTGTTTTGGAGTGCACAGCTTTTGGGGGGGGGGTTTCTCCTAGAGGTCACCTATGAATTCTTTCCATCAGTATTTCATTTTCTATCTTTAGAAGTTCTAGCTATTTCTCTTCTATTTTTCCTTCATTCTAGTGCGAAGATTTTTTGTTCTATTATGCTCCTCTCTGACACCTATGGTGCTTGAGACCAGAAGGTTTTGTTTGCACAATAAGCATATTTTCTTCTAACGTTATTGATTTTTGCTTCTCTTCTTCTAGATTGTCTTTTATTGCTATGTATCTGTATTACCAATTATCTTTCTTTTGTTTGTATGGTAAGCCTTGTCATTGTAGATTTCATCTTTTTATTCTGCCCATTATTTTTGATGTGCATGGTATAAGTTCTATTCTCATAATTTTCATTTCTCATTTGAATCACTCAGGAACAGCATGTTGTGCTTCCATGTTCTCAAAATGCACAGGATCTTCTGTCACAACACATATTGTAGTATTACTTTGTTTTGTCATATTTGGTCCAGGACATCTGATCTCCTTTACTAGATCTAGAATATCATATTTTCTTTGGTTGTACTGCTTTTTCCTATTGGTGTTCAAGGTCTTAGAGTTTTCTTCTTCTTGAGATCATTGACAATTTCAATCTTTTTTCCCTCCTTATTGTCCCCTATCAATCTCTTTCTGAGTCTTCTGATTGTGTTTTCCTTGGGGGATGGATCTCAAAACATCTCAGCTTCCTCCAACACTAGACAATTCCCAGTTCACCACCCTAAATCTCTGTCCCAAATGATTTTTGGGGTGGTCAAAACTGGTGTTAGGTGGATGCCATGCTCTTTGTCTTAGACTAAGTAGCATTCTGTACAGCACCCCATTATACACATAGGATCCAGCTCCAGCTCTACATATGTTGTGGGGTTGTAGGTCCAGCTTCGGTTTTACTGGTGCTATAGTGTTATGACAGGCTTTTGATCCTGAGGTGCTATGGACACCTGGCTGTCTATCTGAGCCAGGGAAAAATTTCTAAAGCCTGGAGTCAGGTTCTCCATGGCACTGAAAAGGAGAGGGGAGCCAGGTTATGAGAGTCAGCTTTATTGTAAGCCTGTGCTGTGTCCTAGTTTAGCCTCACTGCTGATAGCTTGGGATTAGAAGAAAGCATACTAAGTAAGTTCATGGTTAGCAAGTTTCAATTCCTGGCCCTTTTTGGTAGGAGATGGTTACTTTATTCTGGATTCTGTGTGTCCTACATGATAGAAATAATTAAAGTTGCTTTGTCTTTGGTGCATAATTTCTATTTTGAAGAGGTTTGAGAAGTTATGGGGTTTAGAAAATAGGTCTAGTCTTCCATCGTATTGCTGGAATCTTGTGGCTGACCTGGAAGTGTCTAAATTTTTTTAGCCATTCTTCAGATACCCTTTATGGTATAAAATTTTATTGCATCATGAGCAGTAAATGAGAGATATTTAGAATTCTTCCTTATATTTATTTATGAGAGATGTCTTAATGCCCCAATACATATGATCTTTATAGATGCCATGGTTGGCTAAGAAATAAACTCCTTTTTATTCTTACTTGAAAATTGCCAGGTATTTACCATATCTAATTGATCTAAATTTCTATTCAGGTCATTAGCTTCTTTCTCATTTGTCTTTTCATGAGATTTGTCTAGGTTTGAAAAGGGGTATGTTGAAGCCTTCCACTATTACAGTTTTAATGTCTATTTCTTACTATAACTTAACTTCTCTTTTAATACTTTAAATGAAAAAATATAATTTAAATCTTATGCTATTTAGTTCCTATATATTAAGTATTGATGTTGATTCGTTATCTATGGTGCCTTTTAAGCGCAGTGGAGTTCCCCTTCTTGTATCTTTTTCTCACGTCTATTCTTACTTTGGATTTAATGGAAATCATGATTGCTATTTCTGACGTTTTTTTAATTTCACCTGAAGGGTGATAAATTCTGCTCCACAGTCTCATTTTATGTTATGTGAATCTTTATATTTTAAGTGTGCTTCTCATTTTAAAAATACATTAATGGAGTCTGCTTTCTTACCCATCCTGCCATCCTCTTCTGTTTTATGAATGATTTGATCATTAATATTCACAGTTATAATTATGCATAATTATTAATTATATATTTAACTCCATCTTATCCTTCTGTATTTTTTCTTTCTTTGTATCTGTCTCCTTGTTTAGAAAAAAAAATGGTTGTAAAAGAGAGAGAATTTGCCTAACACTCATAATTTATAAGTGAAGCTCTGTTTCCACTCCATTAACCTTCTCCTTCCCCTAGCCTTACCCTGATCCTACATTTTTTTCTTTCATAGGTAACAAGGTCTGGCATATAGTCCACTACAATCTAATGCCCCATGTGAAAAAGGCTGGAAAACCTATTTTCCAAAGGGTCATGACAGCATGCAATACAAGTGACTTGGAATGATTTTGGAAATATTCCTTTGCATTTGAAGATATTTGGAAATACAGATATTTGAAGATATAGATATTCAGTAATTTGCCTTGGTATGCTAAACATAGAGTTCACCTTTTCAGGTTGGAATGTTACTGGTAGGGCAGGTGCCTTCAAAAGGCCTCAACCAATCAGAGTCTTAGGCATTCTCTCTACCTTCTCTCTTTTATGGTTTCTTTGCTCTTGGTGTGATTCTCTCATTGATGGTATCTGGTGAGAAACTATGCTATAAGTAGAAAACCATTAGGCCCTCTCCTTCTGAGAATCACATGGCACACCATGAAAATGGAGATTGATCCTTTACTTGCATTTGTTCTTTTATGTTAGGTGAAGAAGATTGATTTTCTTTATAAACTTTATATTTATATTTACAAATTTCTGACCTTGTGAATTTTAAAAAGTTAAGAAAGTGAGCTATCCAGGCATTAGAGAATCTAAGAGTTTAGGGAGTCTGGGAATGAATTATAAACTCCAGATATGTAAAAAGTTTGGCATCAATAGACCAAAGAGAATAGTTAAGATTAATGTGAGCAAAAAGGAAGGTGAGAGTCTTGAGAACTTAACCTAAAGCTAGGTACTAAGCTAACTAAAATTGTTCTTTTTTGTTTATTTGTTTGTTTTGTTTTGGTATATCTAGTTAAAATTCTATTTGTCAAGGGTTTTGAAGCCAATGATAAAAATAACTTTCTAAGTCATCTCAAAATACACACTCCTTACATATTAAAAGGCCCCTCTGCTCTTGACAGGCTGGGTTCCATCCTAGAGAATCCTTTTTTCATATGCTTTGGCCTTTCATTCCCATACACTGGAACCCTAGTAACAATTACTTAAGTTGTATATTTGACTCACATCTAGGGTCTCTCCAATGTAGAAGAGCAGAAAAACATGCAATGAATAAGATAAATTGGGTATGAAATAGCAATTTATTACCTTTACATTTCAAGAAATGTTAAACACAAAGAGTAATAGAAAGAAGCAACAATAACATAACTATTATTCTATTCTACCAGGATTTTGAAACAAATGAGAAACCATTGTAGGACTGCTGAATAGGCCACTCAACATTGCAGTGTTCAAACAATTCCTTCTGGCTCTGTGTCTTCTAGCCAATTAAGACAGAAGGTTCATCCTCTGACTAACAGTTGTTTTCTCCTCTAAGAAATACTATATTGTTCTTATAATATCCAAAGTTTAGCCTTCTACCATTTTTCCAAAAATGGAAATAGGATATAACCTATTCCAACACTTTCTGAAATTTGAAACACAGTCGAAGGTAAAAAGTGTTCAAAATTAAAATTTCAAGAAATAATAGTACCATTTATATATGCACTGGTCAGCCTTTTCCAGTAAAAATCAAAGACAGAAATTAAGAAGGAGTCCTTCTTGGTTGTTTCTCCAGGTGTGATTTTGCCCTTCAGAAACAAGAATTTTGAGAATTAAGTGCTCCTGAGTGCTCTAATTTGATTTTAAAACACCAAATTAAATGTGTACCCATTCCCTACTAAATAAACAGGATGGGAACAGAGTGAGGAAATGATAGAGAGGAGGCCTTGGTAAGTCCTCAAGACTGTATAAAAGTTAGCTTTTGCTGGAACATTTTAGCTTATGTCTTCCTTCCTATAAGGGTATATAGCACACCCCAGAATCTTAGTGATTTTGATGAAGTTTCTGCTTACATGGGACAATGGCTTTCTATCAGAGAGTGTCATAACACTCTATCAGAGAGTGTCATAACAAAGACCTTTCTAATTGGTGTGGAGAGCTCTGCAAGGGCATATTAGATGTAAGCGATCATATCACCTCTTTCTAAGGAAAGGGAGAGAAATTTAAATACACAAAAAAGACAGAGATAATTAATCCCATTCTTAGCAACCCACCACCATACTGCCAGATCATTGTGACAAGTTATGAAATTCAAGTCAAAATATTTAATTCAACAATTCCTTTGAGTAGTAGACACAATTTTAGGCACCCTGCAGCTAGGGTGCTGAATGATAAAAGTCTTTTTTCCCCTTCCCTGCATTAGCACATATATAAAGCCTTTTCAGAAGCTGGCCTACAGTAGAAATAAGATCTTCACAAAGGATAAGCTTTCTGCTATCCCCAATCCCTCACTCTTATTACTAAACCCTCAAAAGCTTCCCAGCATCTGTGAGCCCCACAGAATATGCTAGAGCCTGCATAAAGCCTGCTGACCTTAATACTAGAACAGCAACTCAAAGAAAAATGGAAGATTCTGATATAGCTTATGAATGCCACAAATTGATACTTAACTGAATCAAACAAATTCAATTCCTTTACTCAAGATAAACTCCTAAGTGTGTATGTTGGGGAAGGACTGAGAAGGGAAGTTGGCAAAAGGGTGAATTAGCCATTAAGTTTCCTTTTTTTGGTTGATGGTCTCAAATTTGATAGGCTTGATCTCTTCTTCATTGTGACCAGAGCTTTTAGTTTTTATGTTTTTATTCTCTTTTTTGAGCCTCTTCAGTGGCAGAAAGCTTCAACTTACTTTCCAGTTCAGGTTCCTATCAGAGCCTTCAAATCCTCATTTTTATTCTTTCTACTTAGTTATCAAGTCTTTGATCCTTTGTAGCTGACCTTGAACTTTATTTTTTTATTCAGATTGAAAATTCGGTGTCAAGAAATGGCTGTTGTCTTTTCCCTGTGGTTTTTCCATGTTTTGCTTGTTATACCTTTAAGGAAGGAAAAAAAGAGGAAGAAAAGAAGGAAGGAAAGGGTAAAAAAGGACAGGGAGGAAGGAAAAAATAAATAAAAAGTAAAGAAATGAGATAAAGAAAAGGGTTAAAGAAAGGGAAAGGATAAAAAATGAAAAGATTTGTTTTCTGTGACTTCAGTTATATTTTCTATAGATTCAAAGATTTTCAAAGGAATATATTTAATTAAATGCTGGTAATAGAACCCACTTGCTTTTTTGGAGAAGAATTCATTTCTCTCTTTGTATTCTTTTTTGTATGTATTTCAAGAGAACAGCTTTTTCCCCTTCTCAAATACTAGCTACAGAAAACGGTGCCATGTGGTCTTTTCCATTTATTCATTTCCACATTCTAGTTAAACTCAGAACCTGGGGAAATTATTCTTCCCCACATCAGTACTTAAGAAATCTGATCCTACTCTCCAAAAAATGTAGCATGGTGGAAAGAGCAGTGGATTTGGAGTCAAAGGACATGAATTCAAATCTCAAAGCTACAAGTTTTATAATACACACACCGACAACAACAACAACAAATACATATTTAACTGGTTCAAGATTTGAATGAAGTTTATATATCATATTCTAAAGTAAAATGATGGTTTTTCCTATAAGAGCAATTTCCCAGCATTTACAAATAAATGTTTGACTACAAGTAATCATGCTTCCCAATTACTTGAACCTTTTCAGTTATGACCAAGAAGTTTGCAATTCTATGTTCGCTGTAGTTTTTATGCAATCTAGGCAATGCCAGAATGTACTAGAGGGAAATGAGAGGTTCTTTTTGGTTCTCAAAGAGTTGTCTCTGCTACTTCTGAGGCTATCATTTTCTCTAATTAGCCTCTGAGGTATGTATGGATTTATTCAATTATATTCTTGGTTCAATCTGAGCACAGTGAAAACTTCATGTTCTATTTGTTTTCAATACACCAATCATGTAAGCGTGCCATAATAGAGTGAAACATACAAATGTGATTTAATTGTATACACACTGTATGAATACCAAGAAAAGCAAGAGAATTAAGTGTACTATAATACATGTATTAACATGCAGATTAGAGATGTGAGGCCAATCCTAGACCTAGATAGCACCTAACCTGGCATACTTTAAAACCAAGAGATCCTAGTCATAAATCAGTTACTTAACTTAATTATTCCTACCTGAGCTAAAAGCATCCTTTGTTATTTCTTCTATACCTTCTAAACCTATATCTAAACCTATACCTTCTACACTTCTAAACCTATAAGTGTTGCCCATATGATTTGCCACTTGTAGCCTCCTGAAGGGTCAAAGGCTATCCAGTGGTGAGGTGGAGAACTTGGAACCTGAGGAAATTATTTCTTCTCTGATCAATGCTCATCACTTCTTTTAGAGTTACCCTCCATAGGCTCTTCCAAACATTTACATCCCTCCACAAACTTGCTGTGGCATCTCTTTCCCATACCTTCTCAGCTGAGATCCTTGCCTCATATTTTACAGGTGAAAAAAAGGAGGTCATTTGCCATGAGCTTTCATTTCTCTCCTCTTCCTTATACCCTATCCTTCAGAAATCTATCATTATCTCATCCTTCACCTCTGTCTCACATGGTGAAGTGGTCTTACTCCTTACCAACGTTAATCCATCTACTTGTTCAAACAATCCGTTCCATCCCATCTACTCCAACAGACTTCGTCCTCTGTCATCCTCACTCTGTCACTTATTTTGAGGCATTTCTACTTGCTCATTTCCCACCACCTACAAACATCACCGTGTATTCCCCATCCTAAAGAAACCCTTACTTGATCCTCCAATCCCATTATCATCCTGTTTCTCTTCTGCTCCTTATAGCAATACGCCTCCAAAGGTGATAGGGCCTCAACTTTCTCTCCTTTCTCTCTCTTAAGACCTCACAACTAACCTGGCCATTCCACTGAAACTGCTCTCTCCTAAAATAACAGAGATATCTCTGTTGCCATGGCCAGTAGCATTTTTTTCCTATCTCATCCTCTTTGACCTCACTGCAGTCTTCAACATAAGCAATTACCATATCCTCTGCTTTCTAGGTTTTGGGGATACTACTCTCTCCTTATTCTTCTACCTATCTGACCACTCCTTCTTAAACCCCTTTAGCTGATGCTCATCTAGATTGTGCCCTCTAACCTTAGGTGTCCTATAGGGTTCTATCTTGAATCCCTTTCTCTTTTCCCTCTGTGCTGCTTCATTTGGTAATCTCATCAGCCTCCATGAATTTAATTACCATCTTTATGCTGATGGTTCCCAAATCTACCTGCCCTTCCCTAACCTCTCAGTTGACTCCCAATCTTGCATCTCCAACTGCTTTTCAGACACCTCAAACTGGA
The DNA here is from genome assembly GCA_028646575.1 of Pseudocheirus occidentalis. Taxonomy (NCBI): domain Eukaryota; kingdom Metazoa; phylum Chordata; class Mammalia; order Diprotodontia; family Pseudocheiridae; genus Pseudocheirus; species Pseudocheirus occidentalis. The sequence goes on from CM053598.1 coordinate 207,005,431, forward strand.
TGTCCAGTAGATACTTTAAAAGTAAACATATCCAAAACAAAACACATTATCTTTCCCCAAAAAACCTCTGCCACTGCTACTTTCCATATTTCTGTGGGGGAAATACTATCCTTCCTAGTCTCTTGGGTTTGCAACCCAGGAGTTATCCTTAACTCTTCACTATTTCTTACGTCATATATCCAATTTCCTGGCAACAGTTGTCATATTCACCTCTGCAACATCTCTCAAAGTCTTTTCTCCTCTGACAGGTCCACAGCTCTGGTGAAGAATCTCATTGCCTTGGGGCAGCTAGGTGATACAGTGAACAGAGCACAGGCCCTGGAGTCAGGAGGACCTTAGTTCAAATCTGGCCTCAGACACTTTACACTTACTAGCCATGTGACCTTGGGCAAGTCACTTAACCCCAACTGCCCTGCCTTACCCCCTCCAAAAAGAAAAAAATGTTCATTGCCTCACATCTAGACTATTGCCATAGCCTTCTGGTTGGTTGAATTGCCTCAAGTTTCTCCCCACTCTAACCTGTCCTCCATTTAGCCACTAAATCTATTTACCTAAAAAACCCAAGTCTAATCATGTTCCCCATCCTCATCCCATTCAATAAACTACAGTGGCTGCCTATTGCCTCCAGGATCAAATTTTTAAAAATGCTCTGTTTGGCATTCAAAGCCTTTCATAACCTTTACCCCTCTTATCTTTCCAACCTCCTCATGCCTTACTTCTTGCCACACATTCCTTAATGCCCTAACATTGGCCTCCTGACTATTTCACAAAGGAAAAACTCCATCTTCTCAGCTCTCAGGTATTTTCTTTGACTACTTCCAATACTTAGAATGCTCTGTCTCCTCGGCTCTGCCTGCTAAATCCTTTGAGTCCCTTTAAACAGCCTTCTTGAAATTCCAGCTAAAATTCTATCTTTTACAGGAAGCCTTTCGTAATCTGCCTTAATTTTAGTATCTTTCCTCTTGTTAATGATTGCCAATTTATTCTGTACATAACCTGCTTTGCATATATTTGTTTGCAAGTTATTTCCTCCATTAGAGTACAAGATACTTTAGGGCAGAGACTGTCTTTTTTTCTCTTTTTGCATCTCCAGCACTTAGAGCAGTGCCTGGTACATAGGTTCGAACAAAGCTCATCTCCCTCCCTTTGAACCTTACTCTCATCAGACTTGGTTCAAAGAGGGAATAACATACTCAGTTAGATATAGAAATCTAACTAACCCCATAGGAAGTGGGAGGGAGAAGAGTGAGGAGGGAGCAATGGATAGAAGGGAGGGAAGAAGTAGTAGGAGAAACTGGAAAGAAAAGGGAGGGGGTTTAACAGCAATCAGTTTAGCAGATACTTAGCACTTAGTAATTTGGGGCTAAGTATGGAAGGTGTGAACTCTGTCCCACTGTTGAGAGGGCGTGAACTCCCCTGTTTAGTGGAATAAGGGGATTGGCTGAGACAGGAGGCCAGTGTGTGTATATAAAGAAGAATTCCAGAGACAGAGAGAAAGAATTGGAATGTTGTTCCTGGTGAAGGAAGAATCGTGGAGACTGAAGCTGGCTGAGACAGAGAGACAGAGACAGAGACAGAGAGAGACAGAGAGAGAGAGAGAGAGACAAAGACAGAGAGACAGAGAGAGACAGAGACAGAGACAAAGACAGAGAGACAGAGACAGACAGAGACAGAGAGAGACAGAGACAGAGACAGAGACAGAGAGAAAGAGAGAGAGAGAGAGAGAGAGAGAGAGAGAGAGGAGGGAGGGAGGGAGAGTTTCTCTCCCTTTAAGCATCTGAAAGTTGACTGAGAACTGAGATGGTGTTTTCCTGAGACCAGAATCTGGTGAAGGCCCCCTGGAAGGCCAAGATTCTCCTGGGTCCTAGGGCCAGATGAAATGCTGGAGGACTGAAGAAGCATGACTAGGATAAGACTTTGCTTGTGGCCTGACTGATCCTTGAGTTCCAGGCAAGAGAAGTGATGAAGGATTTGAGATGTACTAGCCCTGTGAACTTCACTGTGTGCCAGGGACTGCCCTGAGGACTGGACAAGGACCTGCAAGCTGTCTACCTCTGAGGATTGGATGAAGCCCTGGGAGCTGTCTGCTTCTGAATCTAGGTGACTGTTTGGTGGATTTAGGAGGGAGCTGGGACCATGGAAGAGGATCCAGGGAATCAGAGAGACCACCCAGAATCAAGATGAAGAAGAGACCTACCCTTGGATGAAACTGAGGTTTGCTGGACACCAAGGAGTGGAGGGTTTGTGTCATTTTCTAATGATTGTATTTAATGACTGATTGAGTTGATGTATGATTGCCCCATGAATGGAAGATTGATTATTGCATTATGAATTGATTCAGTGATTAAGTTAATGGTTGCCTCATGAGTGGAAGACTGATTATTGTATTGTGAATTTATTGAGTGATTGAGTATTGATTACTGTATATGAACTGATTGAATGCTTTGTTCTAAATATTGTGGCCACTATAGTGAAAACTGTGTGGAAATTCTAATGTTAAGCTGTTATGAACAAGGTATTGTGATTTTCTATGATAAGATATAATGTCTGAATATTATATTGTGATTTGTAATGAATATTTGCCTTGATTTGTAATGGAATAAACAGAGTATTCACTATACTGTGTAACCCGAATCTTGAAAGCTGTTCACAGTAGCATTCTTTCGGGAATATGCTGGTTCATGGTGTTACAGGGGGCTGATAGAAGAGAGGGCAAATTGAAGGAGGAAGTGATCCAAAGCAAAAGTCTAGTGAAGGGGTTAAGGGAGAAAGGAGAGAGAAGAGATAAACAGGGGGAAATAGGATGGAGAAAAAGACAGAGAGACTAATCAAAACTGTGAATGTCAATGGAATTAACACTCCCATTAAATGGAGCATTTAGCAGAGAGGATTAAAAATAATAATCCTGCAATATGGTATTTACAAGAAACTCATTTGAAACACATGGTAACACAGAAAGTAAAGGTAAAAGAATGAAGTAAAAAAAGTAGGGTTAGCAATACATATTTTAGACAAAGCAAAAACAAACATGGTTTTGAACTAAAAGAGATAAGGAAGGAAACTACATCCTTCTAAAAGTCACCATAGACAATGAAATAATATCATTATTAAACATATTTACATCAAGTGGCATAGCATCCAAATTCTAAGAGAATCTAAGGGAGTTACGGGGAAAAATAGATAGCAAAACTATGCTAGTGGGGACCTCAACCTCAACCTCTCTGAATTAGATGAATCTAACCACCAAATAAACAAGAAAGAAGTTAAGGAGGTGAATGGAATTTTAGAAAAGTTAGATATGATAGACACTGGGAGAAAACTGAACTGTGATAGAAAGGAATATACCTTTTTTTCTCAGGGGGACATGGCAAAAACACAAAAATAGACCATGTACTAGGGGATAAAAAATTCACGATCCAATGCAGAAAGGCAGGAATAGTTATTGCATCCTGTTCAGAAAATGCTGCAATAAAAATTACATGAAAAGATGGACTAAAATTAATTGGAAACTAAATGATCTAATCCTAAAGAATGGTTTGGGGAGCCAAGATTGCAGAGTAGAAACAGCACTTCCGCACTGCTCCAGCTTCCACCTCTTCCAATACATGTAAAAAATTACTCTAAAGAAACATTAGAGCTACACAATCCACAAAAGGAAAGAGAGAAACAAATCTCCCACTGAAGGAAGCCCAGAAGGCTATCAGCAAGGGTCCATCACAGCACACTGGGAGCCAAGGGCAGTCCCACCTGAGTCACAGTTTAGCCCCAGGGTGGCCTGACAAGCCATGGTTAGAGCAGACTTCATGAGAATAAATCACCAGCAGCTGTAGCAGCTTCCAGACTTCTCAATTTATAAATGCCAAAGACAAAGTTAAAGATCAGTGTGGAACTTGGTTGGTACTGGGAGGGATAAAAGAGTGCGGCCTGGCTGCCACCCCCAGAGTGAGAAGCAACAGAGGCGTGGTGATGGCAGCCACTGCTGCAAGGCTGCTCCTGTAGCTCCTGGCCTGCAGATTGTAGGGGGACCAAGTGACCATTCTGAGGTAATCATTCTTGCATTGACCTGCTTCACAGTCTTGGGTAGTGGTCCTGGGGTGTGTGAGCAGTGAGCTAGCATATGTGAGGGCTGTAGAGAGGGTGCCCATCTAATGGATCCAGCAGCTGTGAAAACACCAACAATGTGGGACATAGCTCTCTCCATTCTGGAAGCAGAGTTCTATTGTGGCAAAAACCTCAAAAGTCAAGTAATTGGCTGTCAATATGAGCAAACAGAGGAAGCACAAATAGACAATACAATCCTTTTTTGGGGACAAAAAGGATTAAGGTATGGAGCAGGAGGAAGAGAGCAAAGTCAGAACCCATGTATCAAAAGCCTCCATGAAAAAATATGAACTGATTACAGGACATGGAGGAACTCAAGAAGGATTTTGAAAATCAAGTAAAAGAAGTGGAAGAAAAAATGGTAAGAGAAAGGAGAATAATGGAAGAAAAATCATGAAAAGCAAGATAATAGCCTGCTAAAGGAGACCCAAAAATACGTTGGAGAAAATAATACCTTAAAAAATAGACTTCAAATGGCAAAAGAGGCCCTAAAAGCCAGGGCAGATAAGAATGCTTTAAAAAGTCAAATGTTCCAGATGGAAAAGGGATTTCAAAAACTATCTGAAGAAAATAACTCCTTCAAAAAAGTAGATTGGAGCAATTGGAAGCTAATGAATTTCTGAGAAATCAAGATACTATAAAACGGATCCAAAATAATGAAAAGAAATAGAAGGCAATGTGAAATATCTCATTGGAAAAAACACTGACCTGGAAAATAGATCCAGAAGAGATAAATTAAAATTATTGGACTACCTGAAAGCCATGATCCAAAAAAGAGCCTAGACATCATCTTTCAAGCAATTATCAAACAAAATTGCCCTGATATTCTAAAACAAGTGTGCAAAATAGAAATTGAAAGAATTCACAGAACACCTCTTTTAAAAATCCCAAAAAGAAAACCCCTAGGAATATTATAGCCAAATTCCATAATTTCTGGTCAAGGAGAAAATACTGCAAGCAGTCAGGAAGAAGCAATTTGAGTATTGTGGAAACACAATTAGGATAACACAAGATCTAGCAGCTTCTACATTAAGGGATTGAAGGGCTTGGAATATGATATTCCAGAGGTCAAAGGACCTAGGATTAAAACCAAGAATAACCTACCCAGAAAAACTGAGTATAATGCTACAGGGAAAAACATGGTCATTTGATGAAATAGAGGACTTTCAAGCATTCTTGATGAAAAAATCAGAGCTGAACAGAAAATTTGACTTTTAAATACAAGAAGCTGGAGAAGCATGAGACAGTAAACAAGAAAAAGAAATCATAAGGAACTTATTAAAGTTGAACTTGGTTGCATTCTTACATGGAAAAACAATAATTGTAACTTGTAAGACTTTCTGAGTATTGAAGATAGTTGAAGGTAATATATATATGTATATAGATATGTATATATGTATACATATGTGTATATATGTATGTACAGGAGTATGTATTTATACACAAATATATATGGGGAGGCATTTTATATTCATGTATACATAGAGTGTACAGGCTGAATTGAATATGAAGGGATGATATCTAAAAAATAAAAATAAGAGGTAAAAGAGCAATTTATTGGGAGAAGAAGAAAGGGAGTGATAGATTTGGGTAAATTATCTCATATAAAAGAAACAAGAGAAAACTGTTACAATGGAGGGGAAGAGCAGGAATGTGAAAGGGTATGGGACAACCTGATTCTCATTTAATTTGTCCTAAGGAGGGAATAGCATATATACTCAATAGGGTATCTTACCCTACAGGAAAATAGGGGGTAGTGGATGAGAGGGGAGAGGATAGAAGGGAGAGAAGATTGGGAGAGAGGGTAGTTAGAAGTTAACATTTTTGAAAAGGCATAGGGTCAATGGAGAAAATAGATTAAGTGGGGAGGGACAGGATAGAGGGAAATATGCTTAGTCTTTCACAGTACAACTATTATGGAAATGAAGTGGGTAACTACACATGTACAATCTATATTGAATTGCTTATCTTCCCAGTGGGGGTGAGTGAGGAGGGGTGAAGGGGAAAAAAATCTGGATATCAAAGTTTTAAAAACAAACGTCTTAAATTTTTTCATGCAATTGGGAAATAAGATATACATGAACTAGGGTATAGAAATCCATCTTGCCCTACTAGAAACTTTTGGGGGTGAAGAAGGAGGATATAAGAGAGAACAGATTGGGGAAGGGGTATTCAGTAGGCTTGTTATTTTGGGGTGGGGAATAGGGGAAAGAGAGAGGGAGAAAAAATGTAACTCACAATCTTATGAAAGTGAATGGTGAAAATTAAAAACAAATGAACAAAGTTTTTAAAAATTATAAGTAAATGTTGATTGATTGATTGGAACCAGAGGACCCTAGTTCAAATGCCACCTCTCAAAATATGCTACCTATGTGAAAGGGGACAAATTTCATCTTTATTACCCTTAGCTTTCTTATTTGTTAAATGAAAGAACAGTGAGCTGGCTGGTTGGCACTGGCCCGGGAGCCAGGAGAACCTGAGTTCAAATCTGACCTCAGACATTTAACACTTACTAGCAATATGACCTTGGGCAAGTCACTTAAGTCCAACTGCCCTTCCAAAAAGCAAAAAAAATGATAAGAATAATTTTGAAAATGAAGGAACAGAATAGGTAATTTTTTTTAAAATAGGTTTTATTTATATGTTTTATTTTAACATTAACTAGCTTTCCATTTTTGTGCCCTACTTCCCATTGCTGAATTTTTTAAGAATTATTTTAATGCAAAAGCACATTAGCACATTAAAAATATTAATAAAATCAATTTACCAATTCAGTGCCATATCAAGCAAACTGCCAAAAATTATTTTATAGGGTTTGAAAAATAATAACAAAATTCATCTCGAGAAAAAAGTCCAGAATATCAAGCGAATTAGTAAAAATTTGTGAAGAAAGGTGGCCTACATATACCAGATCTGAAAATTAATTTTGAAGTGATAATTATCAAAACAATCTGGTACTAGCTTATAAAGTAGTGGATCAGTGGAATAGATTAGGTAAACAATACACAATAGTAAATTACCTTAGTAATCTAGTGTCTGATATATCCAAAGATGCAAGTTTTGAGAACAAAAACTCATTATTTGACAAAAACTTCTTGACAAACTGAAAAAAAGCAAAAATAATGCAAAGTGCAGTATTTCACTCAGCATATTAAGACAAGGTCCAATTGCATGAATAATTTAGACATAAAAGGTGATGCTATAAGCCAAGTAGGAGAACATAGAGAATCAGATCTATGAATGAGAAGAATCTAAGACTAAACAAGATATAGAGAGCATTATAAAATATAAAATGGATCACTTTGATTATATAAATTTTAAAAGTTTTTGAACAACGAAAACCAATGCAACCAAAATTAGAAGAAAAGAAAAAAATCTTGGGAAAATTTTGCAGCAAGTATTTCTGATACAGGTCTAATTTTCAATTGTTTAGAGAACTGAGTCAAATTTATAGGAACACAAGTTGTTCCTCAACTGATAAATGATTGAAGGATACAAACAGGCAGCTTTCAGACAATGAAATCAAAGTCATTGATAGACATATAAAAATGTTCTAAATCACTATTGATTAGAGAAATGAAAATTGAAACAACTCTGAGACACCACCTCTAACCTATCAGATTGGCTAGTATGACAAAAATGGGAAATAATAAATGTTGAAGGAGATATGGGAAAACTGGGACACTAATGCACCAATGCTGGGATTTTTTACTCATCCCACCATTCTAGAGAACAATCAGAACTATGCCCTAAAGTCTTTACAACTCTGATCCAGCAATACCACTGCTAGGTCTGTATATGAAAGATATTTTTTAAAAGGGTGGGTGAAGGATCTATTTGTACAAAAATTATGACAGCTCTTTCTTATGCTAGTTAACAATTGGAAATTGAAGGGGTTTCCCATGAGTGGAATGGCTGAACAAGGTGTGGCATATGGTTGCAATGAAATACTATTGTCCTATAAGAAATGATAAGCAGGATGGTTTCAGAAAAAACCTGGAAAGGCTTATATGAACCGATACAAAGTGAAGTGGGCAGAACTGAGGAAACATTGTAACAGTATTGTCCAACAAAGTATTATTAATGAATCTGGCTATTCACAGCAATAAAATAATTCAAGACAATCCCATAGGACTCAAGATGAAAAATGACATCTGCCTTCAGAGAAAAAACTGATGTTGTCTGATTACAGACTGAAGCATACTATTTTTCACTTTATTTCCTTTTCTGTTTGTCTTCTTACACAAAATGACTGACAAAGAGATTACGAAGTCTTCCGAACTTCAACAGAGGAGAGAAAATTGAATGATAGAGAGGAACAGGGTCTTTTAAAAGGGTGTATAGAATAAGATCAGGAGGGTTAAAGAAGATAAGAAAGGGAATATTAGAGGGGTTGGTAAAATAAGGAGTAAGAGGCTAAGAGGAAAGATAGGGTAACAGGGATAAGGTAAAAAGAGAAACTAAGAAGGAAGATCGTTTTAAAAAATAAGATGGAGGGAAATTAACAAATAGTAATTAGAATTTTGTCAAATCTATAAAAATATGAATGATTCCCCAATTGATAGAAGGTTAAAATATATGAAGAGGAAGTTTTTAATGAATAAATCAAAACAATTTATAGTCATATAAAAATGCTCTAAATCATTATTGATTAGAGGAATGCAGATTAAAACAACCTTGAGACAACACTGTATACCTACCAGATGGACAAAAATGATAGACGGGGACAGAGACAAAGGTTGAAGAGGATAGGGGAAAAATTAGGACACTAATTCATTGTTTGTGGAATGGTAAAATGATCCAATCATTTTGAAGAACAATCTGGAATTATGCTCAAAGATACAAATATAGATGTATACATATACACACCTATAGCATAAGGGCATAATAAGAGAATACTGTATAAAATAAAAGGAATATTGTTTTAGGACTGATTATGGGGGTTGGGGGCTGAAGTCAAGATGGCAAAAAGGAAGCAGTAATATTTCTAAGCTCCTCCAAGAATTCTGTTGCTAAACTTTAAAAAGTGAATTTGAATGGATTTTAGAGTGACAGAAAACATTGGGAAGTAGAGTGTGGCAGATTCCTAGGAAAGTGCCCATGTAGGTCTGGACAGGGGGAACTTGGAACATGCAGGGGCTGCACCAGTATGAATCTGACAGCAGACTACATCAGAGTGAGAAGGAGATCAAGCCAGTGGACTCACCCACCCAAAGGGCAACTTGCAGGCATCTCACCACAGGACAGAGGATCATTGGAACCAGGTGAGAGAAAATGCAGGGCCCTCAGCAGGGACAGCAGCTTCTCCTGGGGCTGCCAGCCCACAGTCTGGATGTTTAAAAATCACAAACCCGAACTTCCAGGAGTCAAGATGGTGGAATAAAATCTAGTTTCTTCAATTCCCCCTCCCTGACCCAGAAAACCCTGAGACAAATGTCCCACTCAGAGTAAAATCCTGAATTAGTGGAAACAGACTCCAGCTTGGGAGTCACTGAGGAAGGGAGAAGTGAGGCAGTACTGAGTCTAGGCCCAGGAGGGTGGAGACAGCAAACCCTAACGACACAAGCCCAGGTGCGCCTTAGGGCCACCAGGGGAATCTGAAGACACCAGCCTCCAGCTGCTGAGCCTGCCCAAGCTGTAGGCCAGAGACACAAAGGTAGAAACCAGAAGTGGCAAGACAACCCCTCCACAACAGGTGAGCATCAGGGTAGCTCAAGGGAAACACTGAGAGTCCTGGCATTGGACTCAGTCTAGACATTCAGAGGCTACAGCTCATAAAGTTAACAACCAAACCCTTACCTCCCACCATGAGAAGGACAATACATTTGCACCCCCAAAGCAGATATCCACTCTGAAAATTCAGGACATAGGCAAACACAATGGGGAAGAAGGAATCTGTGAGATGTAGAACCATACGATCCTCCTATAGTGAGCAAGACTAACCAAATTCAGAGGATAACATGGACTCTATGCTCACACCGGACACCACAGAAGGAAATATAAATTTGTCCCAAGCTCAAAAAGTATTCTTAGAGGAGCTCAAGAAAGATTGTAAAAACAAAATTAGAGATGTAGGAGATAAATTTAAATCTACAGTGACCAAACCACAAAGTGATAAGGTGTGGGTATTCCTGAAAAACAAGCTTTCCACCACAGGCTCCATGTGACCACATTCAGCCTATGAGAGGGCAGAGTATATTTTCAAATCAGGGAAGGTTTTCAGAGTCACTTAAGCCTATCAAAAGGCCTAGGGACAATGAAGTTCTTCAGATTCCCATAACAAATCTACAGTGATCTAATGGGAAAAAAATCTCACTGAAGAAAACCCTTAATAAGTAAAATTGGAGAACTGGGATGGGACATCCAAGATCTAACTGGAAAAAATACCTCCATAAAAATTAAAACTGAAGATACAGTAAAGGAGCTTCAAATACTAACTGAGGAAAATAAATCATTAAAAATTAGAATCAGTCAAATTGAAGCTAAGGACTCTATGATGCATCAAGAGTCAGTCAAAGAAAACATAAAGATAGAAAAATTAGAAGAAAATTTAAAAACATTTTGGAAAACAATTGACTTGGAGAACAGATCCAGGAGAGATAACCTAAGAATTATCGCTTTACTGGAAAGCCATGATGTAAAAAGCAGCCTGCACAACATCCTCCAAGAGATTGCCAAAGAAAACTGTCCTGAAGTTCTAGAATCAGAGGGTAAAGTAATTATTGAAAGAGTTCACTGATTTCCCCCTAAAAGAGATCCCAAATTGAAAACTCCAAGAAATATAGTAGCCACATTCCAGAACTACAAAGTCAAAGAAAAAATAATACAAGCAGCAAAAAAGAAACAATTCAAATACTGTGCAAGTACAGTCAGGATTACACAGGACTTAGCAGCTTCTACAGTAAAAGACTGGAGGGATTGGAATTTGATATTTCATAAGGCAAAAAAGCTAGGACTGCAACCAAGGATCAACTACCTGACAAAACTGAGCATAATCTTTCAGGCAAGGAGATGGTCATTTAATGAAATAAAAGACTTATAGACTTTCCTGATGAAAAAGCCAGACTTCAACAGAAAATTTGATCTCCATTTGCAAGACCCAAGAAAGACATAAAAAGGTAAACAAGGAAAATGCACACACACACACATGCACATGCACATGCACACATATGCATATAACTTGGGACTTAATAAGAGCAAACTGTTTATATCCTTTTATGAGAAGCTGGTACCTGTCAATATTGAAATTTGTATAATTATTGTGACATTTAAAAGGGATGTACTTTAAAAAACCTATTAAGGGAAAAAAGGGATTGTAATGGGAGAAAAGGAAAGGATGAGGCAGAAAATAGGAAATTATGCCACATGAAAGAGGCATAAAACATACCAAAATAGAGGGGAAGGAAGGAGGGAGATGAGCACAATGGGATCATTATTCTAATTGGTTATGTTTCAAAGATGTATGAATATAATCAGTTAAGTTTAGGATCCCAACATGAAAAGACACAAAAACTCATTATAATAAAGGGAAAAGAGGGAGGGAGAGGAGCACTGCACAAAATTTAGTCTTGTTGGTTTGGGTTCAATAAGGGAATAGCATACTCTGTTAAGAATAAAAATCCATTGTACCCTACAGGTAGTAGGAGGTATAAGGGGAAATGGGTGTGAAAAAAGAGAGGGTGGTTAGAAGGGAGGGAAAGTGTAATAATGGGAAAGGGTAGGTAAAGAGGGGGATACACAGGGAGGGAATACTGAGGAAGGTGGTGGTAAAAAGGAAAAACTCTTAAGGGGAGGCAGGGAAAAGGAAAATTCAAAAATATAAAAAGGGGAGGGAATAGGATGGAGGGAAAGTCAAAGATATTAGTCATAACTGTGAATGTGAATAGGATTAAATCTCCTATGAAATAGAGGCAGATAGCAGAATGGATTAAAAACCACAATCCTACAACATGCTGTCTATAAGGAACACATTTGAAACAAGGGATGCACACAGGATAAAGGTAAAAGGATGGAGTACAATATATTATCCTTCTGAAAAAGTAAAAAAAAAAGCAGGCGTAGCAATCCTTATCTCAGATAAAACAAAAGCAAACATAGGTCTAATTAAGAGATAAGTAAGGAAACTACATCCTGCTAAAAGGCACCATCAATAATGCAGCAATATCATTACTTAATATGCACGCACCAAGCAGTATAGAATCCAAATTGCTGGAGGAAAAGTCATGGGAATTGGAGGAAGAAATAGATAGCAAAACTATACTAGTGGGGGACTTTAATCTCCCACTCTCTGAAATTGAGAAATCTAACCTCAAAATAAACAAGAAAGAAGTTAAGGAGGCAAATAGAATCTTAGAGAAGATAGATATGGTAGACATCTGGAGAAAATTGAATGGGGATAAAAAGGAACATATCTTCTTCTCAGCAGTACATGGCACATATGCAAAAACTGACCATATAATGGGGCATAAAAACCTCACAATTCAGTGCAGAAAGGCCAAAATATAAAATGCATCATTCTCAAATCACTACTCAGTAAAAACCATATGCAATAAAGGACCATGGAAAGATAGACAAAAAACTAAGTGGAAACTAAATAATTTAATCCTAAAGAATGAGAGTCAAACAAGGAATTATAGAAACAATCAGTAACTTCATTCAAGAGAATGACAATAAGAAACATCATACCAAACCTTGTGGGATGCACAAAAGGCAGTTATTGGGGGAAGTTTCATATCCCTGAATGCATGCGTGAATAAATAAGAGAAAATGGAGGTCAATGAATTGGGCATGTAATTGAAAAAGTTAGAAAAAGAACAAATTGAAAATCCCCAATTAAATACTAAATTAGAAATAATGAAAATCAAAGGAGAGATTAATACAATTGAAATTAAGAAAACTATTGAACTAATAAATAATACTAAGAGCTGATTTTATGAAAAAACAATAAAATTGATAGACCTTTAGTCAATATGATAAAAAAAAGAAAGAAGAAAACCAAATTTCAAATATCAAAAATGAAAAGGATGAACCTGCCTTCAATGAAGAGGAAATTAAAACAATAATTAGGAATTATTTTGCCCAATTGTATGCACACAAATTTGACAATCTTAGTGAAAGGATGAATATTTACAAAAATATAAGTTGCTCAGATTAACTGAAGAAGAAGTAAAGTACTTAAATAGCCCCATCTCTGAAAAAGAAATTGAATAAGCCATCAGTGAACTCTCTAGGAAAAAGCTCCAGGGCCAGATGGATACAGTGAATACTATCAACACTTAAAGATCAATCGATCCCAATGCTGTACAAACTATTTGGGTGAGTTGGTGAAGGAATCCTACCAAATTTTTTTATAACAGAAATATGGTACTGATACCTAAATCGGGAAGAAACAAAATGGAGAAAGAAATCTATAGACCAATCTCTCTCACCAATACAGATGCAACAATTTTAAATAAAATAGGTTCAATATTAGGAAAACCATCAGTATCACTGATCATTTCAACAATAAAACTAGCAGAAATCATACAATTATATCAATAGATGTAGAAAAAAGCTTTTGGCAAAATACAACATTCATTTCTATTAAAAACACTAGAAAGTAGAGGAATAAATGGAATATTTCTTAGAATAAGAGGTACGATATATTTAAAGCTGTCAGCAAGTATTATATGTAATGGGAATAAGCTAGAAACATTTCCAATAAGATCAGGGTGAAACAAGGTTGTCCACTATCACCCCTCTTATTCAATATGGTACTAGTACAGTTAGCAGTAGCAATTAGAAAAGAAAAAGAAATCAAAGGAATCAAATTAGGCAAAGAAGAGACTAAGCTATAACTGTTTGCAGATTTTATGATGATATACTTAGAGAATCATAGAGAACCGAATAAAAAATCTTATTGAGACAATAAATAAATTTGGCAAAGTTGCAAGATATAAAATAAACCCACATAAATGTTCAGCATTCCTATATATTTCTAACAAAGTCCAACAGCAAGAGATAGTAAGAGAAACCCCATTTAAAGTTACTGTAGACTTTATAAAACATCTGGTAATCTATCTACCACAGCAAACCAAATACCTATATGAACACAACTACAAAACACTTTTCACACAAATAAAATCAGATCTAACTAATTGGGAAAACATCAGTTGCTCATCACTGTGTTGAGCTAATATAATAAAAATGACCATTTTTCCTAAGTTATATTAGATATTTAGTGCCATTACAATCAATCTACCAAAAAATCACTTTATAAAGCTTGAAAAAATAGTGACAAAATTCATTTGGAAGAACAAACGGTCCAGAATAACAAGGGAACTAATGAAAAGAAATGCTTGGGAAGGTGGCTTAACCATGCCAGATTTTAATCTGTATTATAGAGCAGCACTCATCAAAACTATTTCATACTGGTTGAGGAATAGAGTAGTGGATCAATGAAATAGACTGGGTACACAAGACTCAGTAGTCAATGACTACAGTAATCTCCTGTTTGATAAACCAAAATACCCCAGTTTAAGAACTCACTAGGGGGGCAGAGACAAGATGACAGCATAGAAGCAGCAAGGTCCCACAGCTCCCACACAGTCACCCTAAACACCCATAAAATATGAGCCCAGACAAAGTCTAGGACTCTCAGACTCACAAAAATACAGAAAACACATCTCTCGCTGAAGGCAGCTCAGCAGAAGGGCTCATCACAGCGGCCAGGAGTGGAGGCTGGCCCAGCCTGAACCCAAGACTGCAGCCAGGCCTGGGGTGGTAGGAAGGAGCTGAGCTGAGCCAAGACAAGGCGCACTGCAGCCAGTCTGCAGGAGAGAAGATCTACAGCCTCCAGCACCTCCACATCTACCAAGGCATGAGGAACAGGGAAGGGAGAGGCACAGCTCGGTGGGAAGGGCTCATCCAGCATGCTGGAGGGCGGGGCGGAGAGGAGCCTGGCCCAAAACCCCAGCTGCTGCCAGACCAGAACCCAGGTCGGCCAGGAGGAGCCAAGCCTCCCAAGCTGCAACTTGAGTCTACTTCAGAGAAGATCTATTGCACCTGAGAGAATCTTCACATCCACAAAACCAGGATTAGACAGTCACTGAAAGTGAAAGTGAAACTTTGAAGCTTAATTTGAGGGAGGAAAAGCAGTTAGGCCAATCTGCCCCAGGGGCAAGGAAGCAGTGGGGGAGGGGAACTGCTGGAACCAGCAGCAGCCACCAATGAGCTGCTTCAGAGCCCCTGGCCTGCAAACTCCGCAGGGGGGTTGAATTGATTGATCAGGGCCAAGTGCTCTTTCCATTGACCAGCCTGGATCCAGATCGTGGTCTTGGGTGGTGGTCCTGGGGTGCGCTTTCAGCAAACCAAAGCTGGGGGGACTTGCAACACCCCCCCAATAGCTCTGGCAGCTGGGAAAAACCCAGCAATTTGGAAGAGAATTTCCCCCCTGGAAGCAGAGTTTCACAGAGCTAAACAAAAACTAACCAATTAACTGACTGGCCAACATGAGGAAAAGGAAGCAAAATAAAAACACCAATAAAACTCTAGAGTCCTTTTTTGTGGACAAAAAGGATCAAAGCATGGAACGGGAGGAAGACAACCCAGTCAGAACTACCACACCAAATCCTTCCAAGACACTTGAAGAATGCCTACAAGCTATACATCAAGTGAAAAAGGACTCTGAAAACCAAATAAGAGAAGTGGAGGGAAAATTGGGAAGAGAAATGAGAACGATGCAAGAAAATCATGAAAAGAGAGTCAACAACCTGACTGAAGAAAACAACACTTTAAAGGATAGATCAACTCAAATGGCAAAAGAGGCCCAGAAAGCCAGTGAGGAGAAGAATGCCTTAAAAAGTCAAATTTCCCAGATGGAAAAAGAATCTCAAAAGCATTCTGAAAAGAATAATTCCTTCAGAATTAGAGTGGAGCAAGTAGAAGCTAATGACTTTATGAGAAACCAAGATACTATTAAACAGTTACAAAGAAATGAAAAAATAGAA